>CAJOBZ010000019.1:4720000-5091627 GCA_905332375.1 Pieris macdunnoughi
TATTGGTTGTTTGTTGGTTGTTTTATTTTTCCCACACCAAACTATAACTTATTTGAGCTGGAAGACAAAATAAACTACAGTATAATATCAATATAACCTTTCCCGTTCTTCATGTTTAATTTAAACCCATTTCCCAACGACAGACAACCGACTGGTCGGATTTCAATGTTGAATTTTTGTACCGAAAGTTGCGGTATCAACACTATGGATATCGCATTTGGTAGTTACAGAATACCAGCGCCGTCATATGTGGTACACTTCTAAACAAAACGTTTTTTAAGGTGCGTTATGTTAGAAATGGAAGTTCGAGTTTATATCCAAATGTAATAAAAGAATATTCCTAATTACCTTAGGACATTTTATTATATTAAATTATGTTTGTTCTTTACTAATTCTACATAGTTAAAATAATCTTAAATGTAAAAATGTTGTTTTTCTTTACATTTAAGTCAGTAGATGTTGTACACTGACATTTAAAATTCAAGCTTTTAATCCTACAAATAACGAATTTATATGAATTAAACAAATCAATCTTACAATTTGACTAACGCGAGCTAATAAAATTAACAAATTCATATAATATTGAAAGCACCGACTCAAATAAGTACATTTATAATTGAATTGTACTTATCCGATTATCAGTAGAACCAGTAAAATCCCAAATAACCATAATGTCTAAGGAACATTACAATAAAAGCAACGGTACGAAGACACGGAATTGCTATAAAATACAGTAAAAGCTTGCCATTTTACGATACGTAATTTTATTTCATAGTGTAGGCGCTTGCATTTATAGATTGTGTCACAGATAACTTTAATATAATCAAGACGGCATTTTATCAGACCACAGACTTATAAGAATTAAAATAAATATTTCTATAGAATTAATACTGTTTATTAATTTTTTTCTCGTTATGTGCCTTAAATTAAAATTCTTAATTTGTCTTAACATTTTACAGTCATGCTGTGTTTTGGTTACCTGTTAATCTGTTCTGTGATGATTCCAATATCCTAACTTGTTTTTTTTATACCATAGTTTATATATTTGTTTTTCTAATAATTTTTAATTCTAACAAGGCTTTTAGGAGAAAAAAAAGTGCCTGCGCGAGATTTCAATAAATTATTTTGTATAAAATATAAAATACTGATATTTCATAAATTCTCGTTACGAAATTTTAATTTTAAAAATAGAATTTCTATAAGGTAATTCACACTTCTCACTCTCTCTCAATCGATCTCAATCGCTCTCTCCCTTTCGACAAAGACGTTGCACATCTTCGTGACGTTCCGTAAAAATTTTACCCTCATGCGCCTAAAGAAGTTTCACTTCAAAACTCATAGCTTAAACTGTAAGAAAACTGTGTATAGGTGATATTTGAACAATTCCCTTAAGCGTGTCCTATGCAGTATGGATAAGCCTCTGAAAACAGTAAGAAGTTTTATTCAGTGATATAGATACTCTCTGGCTAACCCGAGGCAATTAAACATTTTACCGTACAATCTCATAAAACGTCTTGAAATAGCTGCTATAACATTTATAAAAATCAGTTTCGTATGTCATAAGATGTAGAATATAGAAACATATATTCAATTGTAATATCTTAATATATATAAAATTACGTGTCACGTTGTTTGTCCGCTATGGACTCCTAAACTACCGAACCGATTTCAATCAAATTTGCATACCGAGTGCATTTTATTACAAAAATAGGAAGTTCATTCAATTTATACCCGCAATATTATTTTATTGCAAAATATTTGTTTACTATTTGATAGTCACAATTCTAACAGATGGCGCTGTGTTGAAAGTACCAACGTTTCACATAAGCTACAATTTAATGGCATTACCACCAAAAAATCATGGTGGTCCCCATGGCTGGTGTTCTCCTACCGTTTCCCTTGAATAGTTTAGTACTATGTAATATAACAAAAACTTTAGCCACAGCAAAGCTTGGCCGAGTCTACCAGTAATAATAAAAACTAAAAAGCCTTTTAATATCATGAGATATGTTCTTATTACAATTATATTATCAAAAAAAAAATTCATGTGTCACGATAAATTGTAATATTATTAATAAATCAAATCAAGAGACATGTCTAGGACGCAATTTTGAACATTAAACAGCAAAACGTGTCAATGAAAAATAATTATTGCGAAGGTCATTGCAGACGTGCGTGCGCGACGACCATTTATGTTTGACCTGTAAAACATCAATAATGTTTGCGAACAACTCGACATTGTAGGAGGCCTCTTGGGACAGGGTGTTTCAAGAAATACTGGTTGTGTAGTGTGACTCATTTGGTTGAGTCAACGACGGTCTTTTCTGAATACATAGGCAAGTTTAATTTATTGTAATTGTTTTAAGTGTGCTAATTAATATCGGTTACTGCTCTAAGTTATCACTTTAAGAAAAAAGGGAAATTGACAATTGTTAGTATAAAAAATATATTTAACTGTCTTTTTGGTTTGTAAAGTTTTAATTCAAACTATATATATGCGGGCTATCTAAGTACAAGGTTAAAACCTAGTAAATTCCTCAGGCATGAACTGAAGAATGAAACAAACGACGTATATAATCATTATAATTATATTTATATTTAAACATCATTAAAAATAATTTTTATTATTGGATGCGGCGCTTTTTGTCATACGCGAAAATAGTCAGGCCTCTAATAAGGAACAATTTTGTGTTGCTAGGAATACAATTCGTGTGTCATTTTTATTTATTTGACCAAAAAGACAGGTTTCTTTACAGGTCAACCTATACAGCATAAATAAGTCGCATTCTGCTATCATATGTTCAGCTGCTTTATGGTCACGTGACAAACCTCACGTCGTCCCAATTGTTAGATAATATAGCCTAGATCTTCACGGTCTCCTTATTAGTAGCTCTGTAAGGTACTAAGTGACAGGCTACAACAAAAGTTAGTCGAGTGCAAATTAAACAGATTGAAAAAATTAAAACCAGATGCTAAGTTTATCGTGTCGAACGAAAGACGGCAACCTAACCTTGACCGAATGTCGTCTGGGTTTCATGTGAAGATTTTTAATTAACGCATGATGTCATCGTACTTTGCAGGTGAGATAAGTGAAAAATATTTACAGTCTATATTGCGAGATAATTTTCCTTTAAGGTTTAATGGTTTCGTTCTTATTACAATAACATACGTACTTGTTACTTATTAAGGACCTATCTGGTTGACAAACTCCAAAAAAGTACCTACATTGTTTTTTTTCCATTTTTCAGATAGAAAAAAAAACAAACATAGCCAATTTTTGACACTTTGAATTCATTTTATGACGAAAATGTATATAGAACATGATTTTGAAATTTACACGATATATCTTATCGCAAGCCAAGTAACCCATTTCAGAAAAAAAATTGATAAAATTACATTAATTTAATGTTTTACATAACTAATTATTGTTATTACGGGCCGGCGCGCCTCAATGCTCCAGCTTTCCACTGCGCACCGCCGCAGTCCACCCCGAGACACTGACACAGCAATTCGTACTGGGATAGGGCCTTAAGTAGTGTCATACACAAGTTCCTTAACTTTTAAGATCATAAAATATTGATCCAAGAAAAATATAAATATTTTTTTGTTATTGTATTATCTACTTCTCTTTGCCATAACCCTTATTTTGTATGTCATTTAAGTAGGACAAACATTTCACAAATAAATATCGAATGTTATATTAAACTTAGAATAATTTATAGATAAAGATATAGAGAAACTCGTAGTCATTTTCTAATCAAACTAATTCAGTACATAGTTTGAAAAGTCACACTGACTGAGTCATTAATTGTCATTAATAAATGGTTATGAATACAAAAAAATGCACGTAAAATTATCCTTGGTTTTAGTCGAAAAGGGCTAGGCATAGGCATGTCTTTGTGTGTATATTGTATATTTGTATTAAAAAATCATTAAGATGAATTCTGAAATCGACTATAACAATCCATCTTCTTTATCAATTCTATTTTTATAACAAGCGCCACTGTAACGTTTTTGCTCTAATTGACTTGAGTCATTCAGCAAAAAATACAATTGCCATCGATTGGTCAATTACCTGGTTAGATTAAGAAATAAAACTTAACCTTCCTTAGATATGCACGTATATTAACCTCGTACCGCCACTTCATGTATGGAAGTCTAGTTTTATTGTGACGAACACTTTAGAACGTTAAAATTTTAACATGCTGAAATACCTTTCTGATGGAAATGATAACTCTATTACATTGATATTTGAAGTGAATAATGGCGGAAAATCTATTAGTCAATTTTGAAAGCCTGCAGTACTATTAAAGGAACATTTTTAAATATCGTTATAATTCACTACAATAATTACCCACTGTTCCGAAAGAAACTGACTTACGTAGGATATTTCGTATTATTAATGTCCACTGGGTCTGTCATTTAAGAGACCCATAAACACGCTTCGATAGCCCATTATCGGTCCACAAAAGAGCCATTACACAGACTATTATCAACGGAGGGTTTTTGGCACTTTGTATTATCTTATCCCAAATTACACCTTACACCTACGAATTTAATACAACTTAACTGTCAAATTTATTTCGTTGCTTTTGATTTTTTTAAACCAGTTTGCAGGTTTATAAGTTTAGGAAGTGTTACTTTAAATATCTTATATTGCGTGTTCTTTTTTGAGATAAGAACAACTTGAAAAATTATTTTTATAAATTATTTAGTCTAAACAGCTTTAGTTTTTGCGACTAAAAATGATAACAATTAACATTTCTTCATAAATTTTTTCTCGCAAGAAAAAAACTTCTTCGTTATTTATAGGAACATAAACGTATTGAAAATCCGTATCAGATCTCCAATAAATATTCCAATCGTAATGTCTATCACAGCGTCTCGGCTCGTAAACACGGTAAAAATCACCACTTGCGTCACCGGCTGAGCCAAATCGAAGACGTTAGGGTTAAAGGATAAGCGCCAGGCGATTGCATTTTTATACGAAAAGGTTTTAAAGGAAATCTTGAAGCTTACAACAATATATCAAATATTTTAGAACACCCCTAATATACGGGTTAAGGGGCTTTATGTAACTGCGTTAAAAATTAAAGAAAATAAACAGATATATGAGACCAAGAGTAATTTTAGTAGCTTTTTAATGTTTTAGATATGAATTAAGTTTATTAACTTAATTCATATATAATAAAATATTGTTATATCAATAAAAGTTAAACATTAAAAAATAGTATTACAATATTTTTAATAAATATAAGATATACTTTTGGAGTTTACTCCTTAAGAAACGATTTGAGTTATAAGGCCCGGTACGGAAATTTTATGAGGAGTAAAATCAAGTGTAACACGAAAAGTTGAGGCGTTATGTTAAGAAAAGACAAACATGTATAAAGGGACATGGATTGAACGTGTAAAAAGAATGAGATGGAATACATTACACAGACTTTTCTATTTTGAATTCACGTTTTGACAGCCACGTTACAACATTGTCAGTGTTGACAGATGTAAAAAATAAAAGTAGATTGTCTAGCGTGCCATAGAGTTTTGTCAATAGTAATGGTCAGTGAAATTAAAACTAAAAAGATTGTTCATTCTTATTCTTCTCTTACTATAAAGGTAACTTTGGTCACAGAAAGAAAATCCTATTTGGGCATAGATGATGTAGGTACGTTTTATTACTACTACAAACATTTATATTATAAAAACATATGTTCTTACCACCTTTAGTATGAAAAATATGGTCGACAGCCACAGAACATTATCGCCATCTTTGTTTATTATTTTTAATTAATTGATTAAATATATTTTATATTTATATAATATTTTATAATAGGTACTTAATTAAATTATTACGACCCATTTCTATTTTTTTCTATTCGATATATATCATAATTATCGTTCGTAAGGAGTAAACTCCAATCGTGCGTCGTAGCTGACACACACACACTTTTTTTCTTATATTTAATTATTTTTTATTTATAGTTAATAGTATCATGTATAAGCTATATAACAATTATAGAACGTGATTAACAAACCTTAAAATAATTCTGTTTTACTATCCGTAATGTATTGAATTGAAGTTAATAAAAGTCTTTTTGGAAGGCAAAATTTCGCCTAAGCCTTTCCTTTATACCCATGAATCATGGTGAATTGAATTTCAAGGTCTCTGTATAGAATGCATCATTCGTTTATCGAATTTATAATATTGGAAACGTTCAAACTAAAATTTGAAAAACTTTTAAAATTTGTTTTGATTTTCATTTTAATTATTTCTATTATTACTTTGTAGGTTAAGTTGTAAATACTGTATACTTGATTATATTTATTTATTAAAGGTCTTGTTTTATAAATTTGAAAATAATCAAAATTTTACAGAATAAAATACGAAATAATAAATAAGTTTACGAAAAATACGTTTATTTATTAATAAACGAGTAAATGGTAAGTTCAGTTCTGTAAATGGACTGCCCGGTCAATTATTAAACAGTTTAACGTTAACCAACATAAAAACAAGTTAAATAAATATTTTCAAATATGTACAAATATCACGCTTCTGACAAGACTACTGCTTTTTTTACATTACTAAAACTACAGTGGCTTTCAAATGTAATATTTTATATTATAGTACAAAATAAATATTATCTATACTAATATTATAAAGAGGAAAGGTTTGATTTTTTGTTTGTTTGAAATGAATAGGCACCGAAACTACTGGACCGATTTCAAAAATTCTTTCACCATTGGCAAACTACACTATTCCCGAGTGATATATGCTGTTTCATTTAAAAAAAAATAGGGATACTTACTAAAACTTAAATAATCTAACCCGAGGTGTAAAAAAATAAACAAAACCCTTCCTTCAATCGCGTGCGCTGCGAAAACTATTAATGATAGAACAAAATGATGTATCACAATTTTTCAGGACACATCACTATCTATAAAAAATGTCACGACAGCATGTCTCTATCTTTTATAGTTACGTCACAATAAGCGTCCTTTTATTAATTTGTTTTTTTATTAAAATACCACCGCTAGAAAAGGCTCTTTATTCGTAGCTAGGTATTGATCCTTATCAAAATAATTACCAACGTTTCACATAAGCTACAATTTAATGGCATAACCACCAAAGTATGATGGATTGGTGTTCTCCTGCCGTTTCTCTTGAATAGTTTACTACTATGTAATATAACAAAAATCTTAGCCACAGCAACGCTTGGCCGAGTCTACTAGTATATAATATTATATATATTGTTGAAATATTACCTACTGGTATGTATATCATCAAATTACTTTCAGGAAAACAAATATTTATCGTCTATTATAATATCGTTACTCAGTCTCTCTAGCCTTTAGCTTTAGCCTTAATTCTTTAAAAAACTAAAAACTCTACCAGTGTTAACAAAAATTACTATAAGTTTAAATAAAATAAACATTCCTTCATATAAAGGAAAGTATATACTTTAAACAGCTTTAATGTTTAACGCTTCGTAAATCGTAAAGTGGGATCTAGTTTCGTGAGAGGGCTTTTAATGAGACTGAAGACTGACCCCGGGCTGAGTGGAAAACTAGATAAAAATTAATATCTTATTCTTAAGAGCTCATTATGCGGGCGTAAAAATTCTATAAGGTTAGATAAAAACATTATTCGAGGTCTCTGAAACATTTTTAATGAACAGCGGGCGAACGGATGTCACTGATGTTAAGTGATACTGCCAGCCAAAGACACGCTTGCAGGCGTTTTAGAAATTTCTATCATAGAGGAAATCTATGGAGTACGTCATGTCAACTAATACAATAATTTTGTTAGGCATTTATGGTAAATAGCGTCAAAATTATTTATTTCTTTCCACAGAACAATTGCGTTCGACGTAAGAGACACAATATTATAAATAATATTCAATAACTATGTTAACATACTTGATGAACATGCCGCGCCTGGACTGGACTGTATACCTACATGTTTCATCAACTTTCCACAGTATGGTAGTGGCCCTAGGCCGCCATTTTTTGTATAAAATCTATGGTTCTTTTGTAATTTCCATTTCTTTTCCCTTTATCTCTGGTATGCTCTTTTCTTTAAGGCCCATAAGTCGAATCGGAAATACTTCAATCGACACCTGCACTATTCCTAAACTGATTTAACAATATTTTTTTTATATTTCCAAGAGTAATGTGAGCCTAGTTTTAAAGCGCCCAGAATACATCTTGAAGAAACTACCCAATAATTGACAACGTGTATAAACAGAATAAAAACAAACTATAAAGATAAATCCCTAATGCGCTGAGACAAACTAAGGATAGAGGGGTGTGGAGGCCGCAAGTCGACATATCGGTTAGGGATGTTTAATTCAGGTAACCTTCAGTAATGAATACTACGAAGAAGTAGAAGATAAAGATAAGTTATCAAAAAAACAGATGCAATCTAGGACCATGTATTTATAGATTGTAGATCCACTAGGGGGTGGTTAAATTTTACCAAAATTCTGTTTTTTGAAAATCATTTAGTTCAGAGACAAAAGTCTATAACTGGATAATGTGAATTTGTGGTTGCAAAGCTTAGCTATTTTATTACTTACTTATCCCACTGACAAGCCTAAACCTGTTCTTAGTCGGCCTATAAGCGATTATAATATTATAGATTTGGTATAATAGATTACATCGTTGAATGAATTTTTCATGGAAAGCGACAAAACTAGTCGGTCGGAAAATCTTTACAAGTTTGTTACAAACTAGTCTAGTCTAAAAATACACATGATTTGAAGACAAGTGTGAACGTTGTTGCCGGCACAATGGAAGCATTGTTGGCGTGCGAACTTCGAAATCTAATCTTGGTCTAGACTTTTTCTAGGCCAAAGTGTATCTTTAATTCTTTAGAATTCAATACTAAATTTGCTAGACTATAAAACCCTCATATAAGTGTATAAAAAAGTATTTAAGGTATATATTGGAAGTATTTCTAATAGCAAACAATTACTAGAACAGACTGTTGAACAATTTTTGTCTGTGTAAACGATAAAACAATAGTGTTTACAAGATTCTAGTTTCAAAATCAACTATTTCTCCTTAATTATTTTTGTCAAGAAGTAATTTCGTTGCGTCTGTTTTATTTAGGACTGTTTTACACAGTTATGGATTCAGAAGGATTCCAATCCTGGCACTCCTATACGGGCTGAGCGGCCGCAACAATCCAATAACGTCACAATATATCAAAGCGCGTATAAACACATATTTCTTCATGAATGTTGGTCGTACATAGAACATGACACAGGCAAATGATGATCTCAGCGGCGCAAAAATACACTGCATAATTTAGCATTAGCATAATATTCAAGTGGTTTTCTTCGGAGCTTAGCCTTTGACAATATTCTGCACTTTGAGATGCTCTTTCGTTTTTAATGGCTTTCATAAAATTGTTATTCTTTGCTTTTCTATTCATTTTTTTAGTCTGCATTTGAGTAAATTAGTATTTGCTAATATTGATAGTTAATTTAAATTTACCTTATCAGATTATACCCCTTATTCATAAAAAAAAAATGCCTTTTAACTAAAAAATTGTCAATATTGGCATACAACTAGCGAACTGTGGAATCGACTTGACCGATACGACCTCCAATTGTTTAATGTAAGAGTATACTCCTCCCTCAAAGGCCGGCAACGCACCTACTAACATGGGTGTCCATGGGCTGCGATGACTGCCCTTTCTGGGCGTCCCGTAAGGCTCATTTTAAAGAAAAGTTTCTTTCTTTAAAATTGAAGTAATACATTATATAGGGCATATTTGTATAAGAAACCTACTATAAAATGCATAATTTAATAAAGAAGACTGTGTGCAGTAAATGGAAGCCATTTTGTTACAAAGCCTCTAATATACGAGTACGCTGGGTAATAATTCAAAGTATTAGTGTGAGATTCCCCCTTATTAATGAGATTATTTTCGCACCTGCTCCTAACTGGCACCTATAATATAATTACTGTGCCATAATGTGCGGAGGAGCAGCCGAGAATTACCATAATTTCGGTTTAAGAATGGCGCAGTAGCGATGTTAGATTTTAAAATCTAAAAGTGATTAAATATCTTGATTAAATCACGAATCATATAATGATGACAAAATAATGAGAAATAATCGAATTTGCAGTGAAATAATGTTCACTATTTAACAGTTATAAAGTTGCCTAGCAGTGTCACGCGGTTTCGACCGTGTTAATTCGATTGTAGCGTAAAAATAAAATATAGCCTTCCTCAATAAATGTACTATCCAACATATATAATATGTTTTTAATTTACAAAATTAAAAGACAAACTCTTCAGAATTCAATAATAGTGATAATTATACAAAAATATATTGGTTTTCCATAGATTATATTATCATAATCTAATCATAATGGTATATTATTATCAATAAAGGCTATATGCTAGGTTTTATTAACATTAACAAGAGTAGAATTAATACCGATAATTTCTTTTCGTGGTTCAAATAGTTTAATTCTTTTATAGTTTTTAATTTTATGGTTGTTTGTATAAACACGATTTACTTGATTTCACTGGTCGTGTCCACACATTATAGGGACGGCACCGCTTTTTATATTTTTGTATCTATGTCAATTTATATCATGTGTTTGTCCTAATTGTGTGGTCCAAATAAAACTACTGTAATTCTATCTATTTAGTTTTATATAATTATTATTATTTTACTTATAAAAAATTTAGCAGCGAATTTAGGTTTTGTATTCTGTTCAAATTTCATTTGAATAATCAAAGTATACCATTTTGATTAGATTTATTTATTAGTCCGAATTAGAGCATATTTGACTATTGAACAGTTTTGATTTTAAATTTTGAAACAAACGTTTGCCGTTACTTGTTCGCTAGACTGCCCCATTCCCCTTAGCAAGGAAGCGCTGTGTTTCCGTCGCATACTGGGTCACGACTCGTGAGTCATTGCCTGCTCAATATTGGCATGCAAAATGTATATCATACGAAAAAATCACGAAATAATTTAGAGGTCATGTTTACATATAAAAACAGAAAAGTCGAGTTTATAAAACAAGACCAGACCAGACCGATATGTGGGTAGTGCAAACGTGTACTGGTGTGTCTCGTGATTTTTTTCTTAAATTAAATTGTATTTCGGTAAAAACATTATAAACCGACAGTTTCAGTGATGAACTAGTAGTCCCACCACAGCGATTGCCATTTTTTTCTCAATAAATCTTATTTATTAACTAAAAAATTGGAATCACTTCTTCAAGAACCTTCAATTTAACTTGTATTAATTTTTCACTTTCACCTTTATAGGATTAAAAAGATTAGGTTTATCGATATGGTGTCTACCAGAATGGAAGAGTTTCAGCAGCGCCTTATTGCAACTCAGAATAGGTCCCCCTCACTGGAACTAACTCCGCTTTTGTGTTTTAAGAATTAAGGCGTAAATAACATTATTTTACCTATATTTGTACCAGTACAACAACGCTATTCTTTCGAATGGCATATACTATTCGGTAGTGAGATGATCAATTAAAACAAAAGCGTAGTAAATTTGCATTAGGCGAATAAGTATTTATTAAGTGAGTTTGTCTAATTTAAATTGGTAAAAATTGTATAAAAAAAAATTCTCCAAAAGAAAATTATTAATATTCTTAAATAAATAAAGCGTATTTACGTTAAACATACTAATAAAGCAGATCAAAATTAATAAAAAAATAGTCTCAATAAATTAAATATAAATTTTCCTTAAATTCCGATCGGGATGCCAATGACAGCTCAGACCTTGGCCGTTCGACCTCTATCAATCTGACCCTTCCTAAATTATGTAACAGCAATCCCTTTTGTCTCTCCTTTCAGTATTGCCTTGGGTATCGTTTTAATAATGTATTCACAAATGTTCCATTTAGAAGATTGAATTTAATATTTCAGTATGAATAATATTCAGACAAATTTTGCGACATTTTGTCCTTTCGTTGTTTTCAAATAAATTAAATATATTCACTGACTATAAAAATATGTGTTAGCCCAGTCATGCAGTACTCAACCTTGAGGCAACACGTTTGAAGTCCAGTCTTACATCAATCGCTCCTTCTTTCTATGTGTACAATAAACATTTATACGTTAAATGAAAATACCCTGTCAGGGTATTTCATTGGGCATTAGATATAATTTGTCTTTAAACCTACTTACAGCAACGCCATATTCTCCCATACAAAAAATTAATTTTATAAAAGTGTCTACTACCTAGTAACAATTTTTATTACTTGCATGCTTTCTTAATAATGTTTTTTCATTTAGTTTTTGTTGCATTAACAGTATTTAAAAATGAAAGTAACCCGCGAAATGAGCAAGATGCTCATTACAAATAAAAAAAAGAAGATCAAGTGTTGAAGATACCTATATATGTGTCATATCGCACTGCAGGGGAGAGAAAACAGGCATCATATAACATATTTTTGTAATAACTAGTGAGTTTTCTATTCATTGTGTTATGATTATATTCATCTGACGTCTCTTAATGATTAATAATTAAGAAATATTAATACGCGGACAGATCGAAGATAGCTTCGGTATGTGATGATGTTAATTACAAGAAATTTCTTTTACGCCAAGCGGATTCAATTTATTGCAACGCCTAAGCTCTATGCATACGATCGCACATAAGTAAACTATTTAATGTAGACGAAGTAGTCAGCTAATTATAGTCGCACTTCTACATTTGATATTTATACATGGTTGGTTCAGTAGGTACATAGGGAATATTAGTTGGAATATTTTCTTTAAAGACATTGTTTGGACAGTATTTTAAATCCAAGTTTTCCGACAAAGATTAATACTTTTTTATATAAAACTCGTAAGATTTATAAATAAAAAAGAATATAAGAATGATATATTTACATGTAAGTAAGTTTACGATTATTCTGTCTGCGTAATATATGGATATGAGGGAACATTATCAACTTAATTCGACAAAAATATTTATTTAAAACAAAGTTAGTTTTTCAGTTAGTTAGTCAGACAGTTATTAGCGTTATGTGCTAGTTTCATATACGAAAAGGCAAGAAATATTGGTTTATAGTCGAAAATGATTGCCAGTAAAGGTAAAAAACAACTTGTTGATCTTTTGTAGGCAAAGTCAATGTGCTATTTGTCTTTATTATTTTAAAATGGGTTGTATTAAGTAGCCGTATTTATACTTCTTATATCCACACCATACTGTCACTTCCTTGAAAGAAACATAATGTAATTATACTATTTTATGTTAAATTAAGATTACTTTGATTATTAAATGGAAGTGATTCAAAATGTAATGGATATCTGAGACAGTAAATATTATTATCGTAGAGTATTTGACGTGTTAACAATGATGTTATTTATTTTGTAGATTACAAAAAAATTAATCATTGAACACCGTTTGCCAGCCGTTTAATCGAGAGTTGTTTAAAAAACTTATTAGTATTTTGTAAGGGAGATAGTGTTTTCTTTGTTACATTTTTATATCTTTTTTATTTTTGTTCTACATTATGACTCAATAGCCTTATGTAATTTAATGTCTTATACAACGTAACGCAGCAGTGAGAGCAGTGTTGGCCTTGTGGCTTCAGCGTGCGACTCTCATACCTGAGGTCGTAGGTTCGATCCCCGGCTGTGCACCAATGGATTCTTTCTATGTACGTATTTAACATTTGCTCGAACGTTGAAGGAAAACATCGTGAGGAAACCGACATGTCTTAGACCCAAAAATTCGACGGCATGTGTCAAGCACTGGAGGCTGATCACCTACTTGCCTTTTAGATTAAAAATGATCATGAAATGGATTCAGAAATCTGAGGCCAAGACCTAAAGAGGTTGTAGCGCCACTAATTTATTTATTTATTTTATACATCGTGACGTCCGTAAAAATATATAGAACTTGAATAGCTCACAATGCCTTAGAAATTGTGCGACCTGCCAGCGTCTGAAACTCAGTCAGCGGAATAATCCCAACAGCCTGGTATTGTTTACAAGATATCCAACAGACTAGGCTAAGTCCTAGTTCGCACGTGTTCGTAATCCCTTGTGCGTCTCGACGAATCTTCAACGGCTTCTAATTCATTGCCAAGGGCATCTACACTAAGTTAAATTTTGACTTTACAATCATTTATTTAACTGTTAAATCTGCGTCTTATTTTATTGAGCATTTATAAACCTCGGATATAGCAATAAGCTAGTCTTTTTATCTGTGATCATAGACAACCTTTAGTAATAAAGATTATTTTTGACCATATGTCTCAAATCTATGATATTGTTCTGTTGAGTACGTTTGACAACTTCTTATTTGATTTGTTTTTATCGTCTGTATCTAATGATAAAGTTTAAAGAATTTCTTAATACATTTGGTATTTTCTTGCCAACTGTAAAAAATCTCTTTCTATTTCGTAAGTGATTAAATTGACGACTTATTTGATTTGTAAAAAGCTTATTTATATTTACAGTGACTTTAACATTTAAGTGTATCATATCATAAACAAATTCAATATATTTTATAAACAATGTAAAATGGACTATGTACACATGCTGTCTATTATTTAGAGTCTATCCTCTCAAAGGGGTGACAGGAATCTTTCAGCTCTGTAATTTATTAAAAAAACAATGTTTAAAAATGGAAAACAAAATTTTACTATCTCGTTACTTTTGAAGGTTCAATAATCGTTTAAGTTTTGTATAGAGCGATGTAACACTTAAATGTGATCCAGTGAAGTGTGTGAGCATCAATGAGGCGTGCGCGCACCTCATGTTAACTCAGCCGACCGCGATGAATTACAAGAATTTATTTCTTAATTAATTAAACGATTTCCTAAAGTGTTGATTGTATTAATGTTTTATAGTCTATATATATAAAGCCTATACACCTGTTAAGATTTTTTTTTTAGCGTAGTGTTTATAGCGGTATTCGAATGACCAACGTTAGGTGACGCCTATTAAGGCAATTAAAATTACTACGTTATTATTAATTTATTTATTTAGTAGATTTAGTTTTAGTTAATATGTTGGTGCCAACCCCATAACCAGATTCGGGTAAGGGGCTAACTTGGTGATAAATAGATAAGGATGTATCTTTAATAGTTATGTAATTTTACTCAGTTATATTTAAGTGTTTAAATTTATTATATTAGTTAAAGTTTAATTGGTTAAAAAACTGAATCACAAAACATTTATACTATATGTATCCTTACAAGCTTTTAAAATCGCTGGAGTCCTTATTTATCCAAACATCATTTCGGCTTGCAGCATCTTTTGAAAACCCTAAATAGACAAGATAACTTTTAATAAAGTAGAAACTAAATAGTCTTATAATTATTATTCAGCATACTTAATAATTACATGGAATAATCAAACACCAATATTTTCGCGAAGATTTCAAAGTATTTTAGATTAAAATTAAGTTATAACTTGAATGACACATCACAGTCTAGACAGAATACCAAATTTGTCAATTAGCGATGCATGACATTAACAATTCGTTGGTTTAAATAGCTTAAATGTCGGCAAACATGTTAAATAACGTGCAAATTGCAAAATAGAATCAACACACGACAAATTTAATTATTAAAAATGTTAAGATCGTTGTATGTTTCTTTTTTAGTAAAAGAAAGTGGAATCACGAAGGATGACAAAAACGTAGAAATCGCTCTTCAATAATCGTCTGAACACAAGTAAAAAAGCATGAACGAAAGTAATTTATTTATTTTATCACATTATACTAGCATCTGAATGTTAAAAATAGGCCATTAATACGCCTATAATTATTAATAACAAATTGCCCCCGCGAACTTCTTTTCGACTTAATATGATTTTGTTTCTTTGCTTGGAGCTTCGTTTTTTAAAATAAAAACAATATTTTTTACGTTTTCAAATTTTTCCCTCCATAATAATCTTCCTCAAGGAATAAATCAAAAAATAATTACTCGATATGGTCCAGCCGTATAGACTATTTATTTGAAATATCTTGACTTATTACAAAACAATACGACAATATTTTCTGATCCACATAGCGATGTTATGTTTTGAAACGCATAACGAATTAAAAACACTGATTACTTATCTTCATGATTACATATCACTTAGATCATTTGTCTTCCAGCTCATTTAGTATTATTATTATTATTATTATTTTATTATTATTTTGTATTATTTAGTATTATTTTCAATATGTCGATAAAAAAATTATTAATTTAGAAAATAAATAAATATTTATCAAATAATTGTCGGATACTTTGACCTAATTGACCTGTCTTTTCATCATAGTTTAAAGATAATTTTTCCAGATTGACACGGACGGCTTCAATTAGTATATTCAAACAAAGTAAGTGTTTATAAATTGGAGGATGACTTACGACATACAATTTTTATTTTAAATGAATAGGATTAGTAATCCCAAGTAATGGTGCATATTTTTATGGACCTTTGATCCTATCCGAGCGTTTTAACCCTCTCTGAATCAAACACATTATTATTCTAGTATTATCAAACATTCATTATATAACCATGGGATTTGTTAAAAATCCAACTATAGATGCAATTTTTAAAACTATGCACCAGTAAAATCTGTTATCAGTGTGTATGAGTTATTTGTGTGTATATGATAAGAGATGATCTAATACATTCACTATCAGAAGTGCTAAATGTATTGCATCCTATTTGAGAAAGCAGTTTTCTTTCAAGTGTTTAAAATATTATTTACGTTTAATTTTTTAATAATTTTGATCAAGTTTTAATGTATTTTTTAATAAAACTATTTTATGATTTTGATAGATTTTCTTAGCTTGCTTGTTGACAGGTGATTAACGCTTGTCTTGTCATTGGTGAGTAAGCTACATTCTAATTGGCACCTTAACATTAATTTAATTTTGAGTGATCCAGAGTCAAGACTTACTAACTCTGCCTTTGAAAAAATCCCATAAATTTGACGTAAGAGTCTTAGTACTTAGCGCTATGTCTCATAAGTACCTACTTATTATTACTAAAACGGACATGTGATCTAATACTGACAATGCGCACGCGTCTTCGTTGAGTATTAAGAAACTTAGGTCCTCACTTAATCAAAATTGAATAAAATTAATTATCGCTTTGTAAGCCTTTCTTGCTAGGTTATTATGTTCTTTTTTTTAAATGTTATGGCCAGGTAACCTATATTATGGTATAGCTTATTTGCGATGAAAATATTATTATTGTTTGTATATATTATCTATATTAATGTTTGTATCAAAGTTAAATAGTGTCAAATTACAATTCTTGGAAATTTATCTTCAGTGATGCGACGCCGACGGCAATTTTTCTATATTAATCAATTTGACCACATCTTATTGGACAAAATAAGAGGTTCGTTGAATTTAAATTAATAGATTCTTAAAATTTTATACTATTTACTAGTTAATTGCCGACCTACAAAAATGACCCTCCATTGTTTAGTGGTTAACGTAAATTACCCTACAAATAAAATATTGCTTTTCAAAGAATGAAATTCAGGAACTTTGAGCTATGGATTATTATCATCTAGGTCTCGGAGCTACATTTACTATATTATATAGGTTTTTATATGAAAAAAGACAACACAATGCTTCGCGATTGTTTTAACAATTAGAATGTATGGTAGATGTAATTGTCTTTGGCATGTTGCGTATTATTTTAATGACCGTTAACCGGAAGCTCCTAAAACAGACGCAATTGTTTTGCTGCATTTCCGCAATAAAGATCTATTTGCAAACAATATAACATTTTACAGATATGCACTTTCACTCTTACTCGGACGGACATCATAATGTGTACATAATTTTTTCCTTATTAGAGCTTTTTACGAGCAATTTATCTGTATATTTTTCTATACTTTCGTTTCCAATCATTTCTTTTTATTCCATCTTCTTTTGTTCTTCTTCTATGTTGGCAATGAGGAGATAAGTCGGTTACCATTAAAACCAGATTAAGTTTGTTTTAGGTTTAAAAAAACATCCAGTAGACTTGATAATTTAAATTTTTTATGATTTTTTGCCAATTACGTCTCAAGGTCTTATAAATTACACATGGCTTTAATTTCTCAGGTACATAATTTTCGTACAATAATGCAATTGTGCATCAATTGATTCAATTAGATAACTGACTTAGAAAAACGAATGCACGTCACGGATGACGCAACGAAGAAAACACAATGTACCGGCGAAAACTAATCTAATCACGACGGACACTGCATTCTTGTGCATACCGATGGCAAATATTTTATAAAATTACTCCGAACGAGAAAAACTTAACGTATTTATCAACTTTCACGATCACGCTCATAAGTCATAACTCAGCCGGCAAATTAGTACGTCACTAAGACTCACCTTTAACGAGGCGCTGCAGAATAATTTCCTTATGTTCTTGAGTGTGGGGCTCGCCGATGACAGCAAGGAGATAGCATCCCGTGAGAGGACTCGGAGGGGGTACGGAGGCCGAGACCTCCGTTCCCAGGGACAAGGACCTGTCCTCGTCGTGGTCCATCGCCGACGGCGGCGCCGGCGCGACTGCCGACGGTTCGCCCAGAAGATAGCGCACAGTCGACCGCTGTGGACGAGAACTCCGCACAGAATGACTCTGGAAGGCGAGGTAGCTCGCCGTTTGCGCGCGCAAACATTGATTCGCGATGCGCGGCACGCAGACGCGCCGGCGTCTCCACCGGCTCCAACCCTCAGACTTTCTATCTCAACTATCGCCTTACTTTCTCCACATGTAAGAAGAAGATAGATGATTTAGGGCGTATACAGAAGAGGCTCTAGGCTGATCGACGCACACGTGATCTGCATTGCGTCTAAACAACCCGGCTGAATCCTCGCTCAGCTGTTCACCGCTCGATCGATAATGATATAATCCTAATTGCTCACTTTGCGGCTGCCGGTGTCGACATAAACATGGTCCTCTACCATAAAGGACTCTATTATGTAATTCTAGCATGCGAAGTCCTGAAGGTCATTTAATGATATTTTCTTTATTTCCTTACGTGAATACTTTGAGTCGAGTAGAGTCTTGGTCTTAGAAAAAGTTCTACTTACCATGGTTCTTGGATAATCATTACCTATAAATATTTCCATTTAAGGGTTTCACTCCTGAAAGTGGGTTACGCTTATAATTACGAATGTTACTTTAAAGGCTTGGAAATATGTAGACAATATTTGACTGACGATACAAGTTGCAAGTGGCAATTATTTGTAAAACTAAATATTTGATGTACTTAAAAATAGATCAAGTAGACGTATTTGTAGTAACAAATACGTACGTCCGAACATGCTAGGTACAAAGATTGAGGAGGTGGGTGATTTATCTTGAATCTCAGGCTTCGATAGATTCATCGAAGGAATATGAACGTTGGGTAAGGAATTTTACTGACGGATGCATCATTAATCGGTTTAATTGCGCATATAAAGGTAGTATGCTCGACTTCCGACTCGTATGCTTAGCCACAGATCGTGATCTACTCACTGGCTTCATACATTTTATTATTATAAAGGGTGTCTCCTATCACAAGATTCAATAAATATTGTTCGAATACGTACTGCTGCTTACATATAAAAAAAAAATATCGATTCTCAATGTTAAATTTAGATGATAAACAAAACCATTTCCAGTTAATTATAGCTAAGCCTAGAACTAGCAGAACCTAGGTTTTCTTTTTCGCATGGAAAAGTGAGATCACGAAAAAAACTGAACAAAGATCTCATCGAACTTAGACGGTTCCCAACTAAAATCCTTAGCTATCATGTGATTGTTGCTTAAGAATTACAAATAAAATTAGAAATTCTAAAAACGAAGTATATTTGAAAGGACATAATTACTGTAAAAGTTTAAGCTGTAAAAAAAGAAATATTCTCAGTTGTTCGCAAATTAGCTGAAGTTTCGTTCTGAAGGCGTTTTTTTAACTTGAGAGGCTTAATTTGTTGGAACTTGGCT
This sequence comes from Pieris macdunnoughi, assembly GCA_905332375.1. Taxonomy (NCBI): domain Eukaryota; kingdom Metazoa; phylum Arthropoda; class Insecta; order Lepidoptera; family Pieridae; genus Pieris; species Pieris macdunnoughi. The sequence goes on from CAJOBZ010000019.1 coordinate 4,739,946, forward strand.
GGTTTCTTTTAATTCTTCTCATTGTTTGATTCTTTCTGTCTAAAATTTATAATTAACTAGACAATCTGTTAATACTTGGAGTGTTAACTATTTGTATAGTCAAGAAATGTTCTTTAATACTGTCAAATAGGGTCTACAATTTTTTTTTGATATTTCGTTTATTTTTTTTTTATTTACATGCTTACATTTTTTGAATTAGTGTTTATACTAACGCATTACTAAACATTACATCTTTATATATATAATTCTTCTGTGAGTGTGTATGTCACTGAACTTCACTCAAACGACTGGACCGATTTTGATTAAATTTTTTGTGTGTGTTCAAGGGGATCTGGGAATGGTTTAGATTCACAAATCAGCCCGGCAGATGGCACTGCAGTCGGTACTTTCATACTTTGCTTAATATCCTAATCGCTTTAAATATCATGCAGGACAACGTCTGTGGGGTCCACTAGTATTGCTATATAATACAGAATGCATAAAATAAAGTTATCTAACATACCTAATAATGCTACAAACGTCAATCAATACCATTTAATATTGTTTTAAAATAGGCTAAATATAATTGACAAAATATTTTTGACGATTATTTTCAACATATTGTATAATTACGTAATTCATATATATGCAATTTAATTTCCAACAAGGATAAAAATGTTTCCCTGTTTATAGGAAAGTGCATGACACATCCTTCCCCCATGAAAAGCGATTTATTGGAATAGGGGAAGCAGGGGTGACGTCACATCCGGCGCTCCGGCTGACTTGTATCGATTTCGGGCCATGACAATGACTTTACGGCTTCACTTATTTTCCTTACCATATGGTAATAAATAACTGTCGCTTTAATTTCGAGTTGAGCTATCATTTATATCTATGATTAAATTTGGTTTTCAAGAAATGTATTGAGACAAGTTTATTGTCTATTTATAATGTAGTTTATAATACTAAGCCGTGTTACAGGTTTAGACTCTCAACCCTGTCGTGCATTGTAACCCAGGCTGTAGCCTGACGGATTTTTCCACAACACTTGCTCGTACGGTTAAGGCAAAAATCGTAAGGATATCGTCTTTTTTTTTCGTGGGAAAATGCGTTATGCATACCCTTCCGCGGCATGGTTGGCCTGGTGGAGAAGGGTTATGTTGGACTCGCTGTTGTGCATACCCACTAAAACCCCACTGCGCCACCAGCAATCGCCCGGGGCAGGACACGGTAACAGCGTAGCCTTGTCCGCATCCAGCCACGCGATCAACCGTTAATATTACGATCCTCTACGGCCACGAATGATGTGGAATGGACCTTGGCCCAGCAAGGGCCTTTCACATCGGCCAATTCTATTGTTTTCTATTGTTTTATTAAGCTGGGGGAGGCCGGGTACAATGCTTGCAGGGATGCGTCAGCATCCCTTCTTTTGGACGCATGAACCCCTGTCGTCTTAGAACAACTTTTTTGTCGTTTAGACATAAAAACTGTAAACTTTCTTCCGGTGTTTTGAAGGCGGTAAAACAGTTGTTTGTAATTATACTAATTATAATTAGTATAAATACGGAAATATTATTTCGTCGTACTTATAATTATCTGTTTCGTGATCTTTTGTTTTTTATACACATATACATTAATCTGAGGCCCAGACATAAAAGGTATTTTAGCGCCACTGTATTTTACTAAACATAATTACCTTTTCAAATGCGTAATTTTCATACTGTACAAATAATAAGTATGAGGTAACAATTATAAATATAATAAAAAGGGCTTGTTTTAAGATTACTTATAGGGTTATTCATAAAAAAGATTCATTGTGTACAACAAAACGGACAAATTAAAATAACCAGTGGCGATGTAACGGTTTATTTATTGAAGTTGGGATCGTTATTGGAAGTTAATTAATAGGCTTTCGTGTTTTAAGGGTAATTATATTGTATCCACGCCTCTGCCAAAAATCCCATTTAGACATTACGTACTGCAAACGAAAAAAAATTATGAGAAATTAACATATAAATCTATCTGCATTTCAATACTAAAAATAATGTTAAGTGCTCACTTTTTAAGTCGGTCTTAATATAGTAGTTCTCAGTTTGGATTCTTATATTGAGAACAAGAAAATCTTTTCGTATTATTTGTAAGAAGCATCTTGTGTTCAATTTCCGTTGAACGAGGGACATTTTGCGTTCGTAGTTTTATTGAAAATTATTGTTAGCAACATTTTGATTGCTTCTATATAAATATAACTTTGAATGTAATTTGTATTACTGATCTCTTCAGATTTTGATATTTTACACAAGTAGAACAATATTAATAAATTAAAACAATAAAAATTAACTCACGCCGTCAATGTAAAACGAAACGCGTATTGAGTCCGTCGCATTAAATAAATGAACGTAAACAGAAGACAGATCCAACGAACCAAATGTGCGTCTAAGTGCGGAAACTGAGTCCACACACTACACTAAGTTGAAATATCACTTTGGATGTCAACTTGTATTAGTCTAAAGGTCCTATTAAACAATCACAATCGAACCGAACGCACAATCGTTTCGTCTTTCGCCCGGGGGGGGGGGGAAGGGAAAAAAAAAAAAAGGGGGGAGGGGGGGGAAGGGAGGAGAAAAGGGGGGGGGGGGGGGGGGGGGGGGGGGGGGAAAAAAAAAAAAGGAAAAAAAAAAGGGGGGGGGGAGGGGGGGGGGGGGGGGGGGGGGGGGGGGGGAAAGGGGGGGAGGGGGGGGGAGGGGGAAGGGAGGGGGGGGGGGGGGGAGGGGGGGGGGGGGGGGGGGGGGGGGGGGGGGGGGGGGGAAAAAGGGGGGGGAAAAAAGGAAAAAAAAAAAAAAAAAAGGAAAAAAAAAAGGAAAAAAAAAAAAAAGGGGGGGGGGGGGGGGGGGGAAAAAAAAAAAAAAAAAAAAAGGGGGAGGGGGGGGGGGGGGGGGGGGAGGAGAAAAAAAAAAAGGGACCCCCCCCCCCCCCCCCCAAGAAAAAAAAAAAAAAACCCCCGGAGAAAAAAGGGGGGGGGGAGGACCCCCGGGGGAAGGGGGCCCCCCCCAAATTATTTCGCAAAGATTCGCAGCCGCATACGAACGCGTAGGTGTACTAACGCCTTAAACATTCACACCCAAAACATTGTATTCTACATACACCATTTCTTATCAACTATGAATTTTCACCTAGAATATTACGACAGTCTTGTCCATGCTGGAAAATAAGCCATTCTAGTGTTAATATAAAATTAATAAAAGTCAACCCTAACAACGCTCGTCAGCAGTTTCCGAGACATCGCCCTTGAGAAGATAAGGCTTGGCTCGGGTCCAACCGACCCTTTGTTGCCTGATTGGTCGTTTATTGATATTTCTTGCGCCTAGCAACTATTATCGAGCTACATACAGCTGTAATCCGTAATTTTCTGCACGATTGGTCTATTGCATTGTAAAATGTATATTGTCAAATTGTTAAATTTAATGTTTTAAAGAAATATATTTTCTCAACATTATTGTATTGGTATAGTTTGTAAGGGAAGTGACAATGGGCGGGGCATATCACAAGATACATAGATAAAAGGTGGACTTAAAAGACAACTGTATAGAAGAACCAAGGGGAAGAAGGAGAAGAGAGCGCTCCAAATAAACGTGGATAGAAGAAATAGAAGCGGTAGCAGGAAGCGAATGGCGAAAGAAAGCCTAGACAGAGTCAGTTGGAAAAGGCTGGAGGAGGCCTTTACCCGTGAAGGTGTTCAGATCAACGGTATAGATAAAATCTAAGCTGTATATTATAATTTTTTGTCGTGTTTGTAAATTAAATGGGTTTTATTATTATAGGATGTATTTCTGTAAAAATTAAAAAAATATAATTACATGAGAAAGTCAGCGTGTGTTAGTTCGTTTACTCCATTGAATTTTCTTGTATATTTTATATAAACAAAAGATATTTAAACGTTTTACAAGCCTCAATTAAAGGTTGAACTAAAACATTCTTTAAATATTTTAAGCTATCATTACGTTAGTAACGCTGCGGACGTTACAATTTTAAATATAACTTCTTTAATGGATGTAAATATAGAATATAGAAGCAGTGATGGCCTGGTGGCTGGTGGCCTGATGGCTGGTGGCCTGGTGGCTGGTGGCCTGGTGGCTGGTGGCCTGGTGGCCCAAAGGACTTTATGTATATGTAAGCATCTAACACTCGCTCGTACGGTAAAGGCAAACATCGTGAGGAAACGGGCATGACTCAAAATTTGAATTTGTGTGTATGTGTCTGACAAAAGGCTGATCATCTACTTGTCGATGAAATAAAAATGATCGACAAAACAAACATCTGAGGCCAAGAGACATATAGGGTTGTAGCGCCACTGGATTATTATTAATAATAGTATTGTCTTTGATTTACATAACCTTTACACATTTAAAGAAAAAACTGTTCGACCGGATTACACCACGCACGCTGTAAAGCACGCGAAACGTCGGATAAATTTAAAATTATGTTAAATAGTTGTAAATTTATAATAATACACTTCAACGTCAGATAACAGTTTTTCTTATAGGATGTATTTATAATAAAGAAAAAACTGTTTGACCGGATAGAAGCAGTGATGGCCTGGTGGCTGGTGGCCTGATGGCTGGTGGCCTGGTGGCTGGTGGCCTGGTGGCTGGTGGCCTGGTGGCTGGTGGCCTGGTGGCCCAAAGGACTTTCTGTATATGTAAGCATCTAACACTCGCTCGTACGGTAAAGGCAAACATCGTGAGGAAACGGGCATGACTCAAAATTTGAATTTGTGTGTATGTGTCTGACAAAAGGCTGATCATCTACTTGTCCATGAAATAAAAATGATCGACAAAACAAACATCTGAGGCCAAGAGACATATAGGGTTGTAGCGCCACTGGATTATTATTAATAATAGTATTGTCTTTGATTTACATAACCTTTACACATTTAAAGAAAAAACTGTTTGACCGGATTACACCACGCACGCTGTAAAGCACGCGAAACGTCGGATAAATTTAAAATTATGTTAAATAGTTGTAAATTTATAATAATACATAACTTCAATCCGGTCAAACAGTTTTTTCTTTATTATTAATAATTACAGAAAAAGTTTATTTATAAAGAAGAATCATTTCCGATGAACCCTTTATAGTATAGCTCAGTTTGTCCTTATCCACACAATTAATAAAGTAGCATCTCATAAGAAAAAAGACACATTTCCTAACTTTGCACTTATATTTTGCCTTATATAATGTTACGGCAATGTTGCAAAAAGGGAATGCATGGCAGCAGGCGCTTAGTAACATTCACTAAGACTTCTAAGTAGGTTAAGTTGGTTGAGAAAAACGAATGGGTACTTTTCAGATGGAATGGAATAATAACTATTAATATAAATTGTATGAACTTTAATTAAACTAGTAATTTATAGGCTGCTTGAAATAACTCGTACGTGATATTGCATTTTATAAGCTCTTATAATATTTTAATTAACGAGTATATATTTTAGAAGTATTTTAGGGTTTTAGTATATATATATATTCCTTGATGATGTAACTTCTGACAAATTTTTATAATTTTATAAGTACTGGAGTTTCTTATAACAATTATTCATTTATATTTATTTATTTACACTTCGTTACATTTATAGTAAATCAAATAACATAATACATAAAATTTATAAGGGATGCAACGGGCTGCCTTATCGCTAACAAGCGATCTCTTCCAGGCAACCCTAGTAAGGAAAAAAAACTAAAAAAATGAATTTCATGGGTAAAGTGCATGAAGTGCATAACCAAATCTTATAAAATGATAAATAAGGATTTTGTCGAACGGCTGCATTGTAACTAGGTATTTTTTTATAAGACAGGGGGGTAACGAGCAGCACTTTGAATAAAGAGATAACCGCGCCCATGGACAGCCGGGGGCCAGCGGGTGTGTTGCCAACCTTTCAAGTAATGGTATGCTCTTCTTGAATGTCCCTAAGTCCTATCGATTTGGAAATACCTAGAGGTACTGAGGTGGTCCGCGGCAGAAACTCGCTATGATGTGGAACGCCAGGCTGCGATATGAAAAGGATGATCTTGCATTCTCCCTCGACGTCCGATGAAGGAATTCAGCCGCAGATATTAGTCCGAAACTAGCAGTAGCAAGTATATAAGTAGTAAACTGTAGGTACTGAATGATATCAATTCTATGTAATGTGTCTAATACATTTTTGAAACACAAGAAATTAACAGCTGCCGTCAAGAGTTGCATGATGTGTTATTTAATCATTACATATCGGAAATAAGTTTTAGTCTTACATAAGTTTTACATAAAGATTTCTTATGAAGCACAATCAAAAAGTTGTATTGTAAAATCAGTTGCACGGGTTCAATAATTATACGTCAGTCAGCGAAAGGTCTTTCAAGCTTAAATAACGCTACAAAAACCCATTTTTTCAATGTTAATTTTACCTTTCGTTTGATATGGTTTTGTTAACTTAAAACAATGTAGCGGAAAAAATGTAAAATACTCGTTACTCGTGATCTCAATTGAAATTCACCGCAAGCCGAGTCGTGGCTGCCTTCCACCGATATTGAGATAAATGTAGACAAAATAAAATGCCTACTGAATAATTACGGACAAGTTGAAGGATGGTATAATTGAATAAATAGTTGAACGTAATAATTTAATAATAGGTACGTCTTAATTCGCTAAAGGTGTATTTTTAATGCACATAGTCGCGTAAATAACACGAAGCAAAAAGAGCGTACTATTCCCTGAAAGGACGGCAACACATCCATTAGAAGCCACGGTTAATACTTTATTCAAAGTGACCTGGTTGTTTGCCTGCTGTCTCATAAAAACATTAAAACTAGTGTTTTTATTTTATTATTGCTTAAACATTATAAATTATTATGTACAGTAAACACCACTAAGGGGTTTAATCTTGGTACCTGAAGGACTACATCACAGTACAAATATGTTTAAATTCCGTATAAACTAAAAGGTAAAAAAATGCAATCAATACAAAAATCTAAACGAAAACATTACAACAAACAAAGAGAAAATATAACATTTTTATACCTTACACATAAAATAACATCTATCTTAAATTTAAGGACCCAAGCAATCACATCCCAGGTTGGCCAAAAAATACCTTTTAAGGGTACTTGCAATTTTCGGGTGTTATTTTGAGTTTTAAACGAGCCGACGCGCTACCGAGCTCGGTTATGGTTACTGTGTCACTTAAAACGCACGCGCCGACGAGTACAGACAATCGAAAAATGAGAAATGAGAACTTTGTTTCGTCTTCCCGTAACTAGTTGAATAATATCACAAATGCGCCCACTAGTAACGGCGCTTAGGTCGCGTATGCCGCGCTGACAATTGTCAGCGCTGAGCCGTCGGTGTCACTCTGAAACGCTTCTATAGTCACCATACATATTGGCCTTTCAGCGTCGAGCGTCAGCGTGACTCTAAAACCAGCCTTAAGGGTAAATAATTATTAGGAATACGCGTAATACCAATAGTTTTTAAATTACCAATAAACACGGTTCAACGTTATAATCAGTATCTATATTTTTTCACCTATTAACCCAATTCAGCGTTGGCTTCTCGGAACCTTTTAACAGCCATGTTTATGGTCAGCATTGCAGTAATCATTGTTAAAGAATCCTTTGATTAATTTGAAATGGATGGAATTTAAGAAGATAGTGTCCAGTGGCGCTACAATTGTTTCACGGTTTTGTATCTGATACATTGATAATATTTTTGGAGTGTCATGTATCTTCAATTTTTGGGGGTTTAAAAAAAAGAACTGACTTCAAAATCGACTAAGAAATGTAATAAATAATAATAGTGTATAAGAAGAAGAGACGACGGCGGTAGGTTTGGCCATAAAAAAGCCTTCGATTGGGTATGGCACAGAGCACTTCTTTCAAAGCTACCAGTCTATGGGCTCCAAGAAATTATGCAAATGCTTTCCAGCTTGCTCGCTGATCGGCCATGTCCATAGGCGGTATCACTTAACATAATATCGTATACACATCGTATTGATAACGTCCTCCTTTAGATTTTTAAAATCTCGTAAAAAGGAAATATACTCGTATAAAGCCGCGTTTAGAACAGGATATTATTGTATTACCAATCAATACTCAATATAACTTAAAACACCGCAGTATAAACACGAGTTCAAAATAAATATTGAACTGCAAATGGAACTTTTTGTTTTGGTTACAGTCCAAAAGTGGAGCTGTGACGCTGATAGAATATTCAATGAGGTTTTTAATAGAAATTGGAGCAACGGACATCTGCAGGATAAAATATGGCTTTCTGGATATAGAGCATCAATTTATATTTCACACAATTATATTGTTTGATTAACTTTCTTAACTCGTGTATGCGTTGATGTTGGTTATTTCGACTATGTGTTTGCGTGTTGTTCCCACGAGAATGTAAGTGCGTGCTCCTATTTCACCATGCCTCCTGCTGATAGAGGACAAATCTTTGTTTTTAATTTATGTTATTATTATTAATTACTTAAAATGTCACATGGTGGTGTAATGGTTGCTGCTCCTTTCCACAAACATTTTGTAAAACAAAAAAATGGCGATTAAAAAGAGTGACGGAGAGTTTATTGCCAGTTCTTCTCTCCCGTTCTACGCCCTTGATTTGAGAACTGGCAGTAAATTTAAAATTAGAAGCATTACTATGTATTTCTTTACTGACAAGTCATAAGTGTACATTTATGTTACCTATGTGATTAAATTATTTTTTACTTTTTTACTTTTACTTTTTATGGATGATTTTTGAGATATCCTTCCTCTAAACAATTTTTGTTTCATTAGTAATTGAATCCAGGAGGTTTATATCCTATTTGTCTAGCCGATTATGATTATCTAATCAATAGTCAACTCTGTGAACACAGATTGGTTGGCTGAGTGGTACAACGACAACACATATTAAAGTTTACTTTCTTATAACTGATTTTTGCTTTGTACTACGCACTTCTTTTAAATTTAAAACCAGTTTTCCTTTACATTTTATTATAAAACTTAATTGTTTTTCATTACTGAACTGTATTAAAAAAAATTCATATCACCTCGATTTCTGTCGTTCCACAACTGAGCGCTTCCTTCCTTCCGTGAGGAAATTTCCGAACCAATATGACTTAGGATCCTTTAAGAAAAGAGCTCACTGACTCCTAAAAAGCCTGCAAAGTATTCGCAAGCCTTCTGGCTATGGGCGGTGGCGTCACTTCATGTGTGCCTCCAGCCTATTTTATATAAAAAAATATTCAAAGATATATTTTAAATACTAATAAAACATAGGCGAGTCTAAAGAAAACTTATCTAAGAGCCGTAACCTATTTATTTCTTATGTATTCTATTCAATTTAAGACTGGCTCTTCTATTGGATTTAATTATTATAAAAGCCTTACATGTTACAGGCTTTTTATAAATGAACGTTCACAGCCTCTAGAGTTAAATTTTAATTGCGGCGAGAAAGGCTTTCATTAATTATTCAAATATTTTACTCAGCGCAGAAAAATTTCCCTGAATATTAACTTTTTAGGTTTTTAAATTGATTAAACGAAATTTGATTATTCTTTGAATACCTTTTTGGCTATTAATGCAATTTTTGGAACAAAATACGTATTATATGAAGTATAGGTTTTTCCTTAATCTCGAGTATTTAGTATTTGATAGAAAAAAAAATGGTGCGTGTACTTATGTACGCGCGTAAGAAGTTATACTTCTTTGGCTTTCTTTATTTTTTTAAATATTAAATAATTAATAATAAATATTTAGCGTTAATAATTTAACAATATTTAATATTTAGTATTGTATTCAATTATTAATTAATATTATTAATAATTATTATATTATTAATTCAATTTAATAACTAGGTATGTTTCATAACCTTTTAACTAAGTAACAATAGGTCCTTGTGAAAAAGCATTGCTAAATTTCTTTGAAAAAATAATTAAAACTCCTTTATTTGTTTAAAAGGTACTACAAATGTCATTATGGTCATTCAAAATTCTTGGCATAGCTGCTTAAACGTCACGCATATTCTATTTCTTTTTACTTGTAGATTGTCTTATTCCCATCTCGCTCGCGCACGCTCGGCGCCCATACTGATAATTTTGTGTCACGGTGCGCGCGCATCGTTAAATTTCACTCTCATAAATTTTTCATAACGCGCCTAAAGAAGTATAACTTCAAAAACTATTTTTGCCATTCCAGATATGGTACTATTTGTAGTGAAGTCTTTATTTGTATTTTCTACATTTCAAAAATAACTTGGAATGGATGCCAATGTGACTATGACTTGCTCGACACCTTCGTACCGAACCCCAAGTATAATTTAATATATTATATGTAAAAATATCTTACCTCTTTGTGTCATACTTGTTTTATCAGCCAAATTGGATTTGATGAATATTAGACAGATGAAGATTGGAAAAAAACTTTTGATTATACCAACACAATTGTAATTAATCTGTAGTACAAAATATGACATTAAATAATACAGTAAATATGTGCTGAGTTGAATTTTCACTACTAAACTACGTTAGATACGTTATTTTATTTTTATTTTCCGTGCAAATTCTGTAAAGCTGTAGAATATTTTCTCTTATTCCTAAGAGTTTAGAGTAGTGTAACGGGTTGAAAGTTTAGTCTCTCAATAATTTTTAAAAGCAATCTCCGAGATTGAACGATCACAAGTCCAAGCTTTTCCTATGAACCTCCGATATTAAAGATTAACTTATGTTAGACTCGGCTTTGAAAATTTTATTTTCATTCGCATACGATTTTAGTTTACATTTTTCTACCTTTTTGATGTGCATTTTTACCGTTAAAATAGATTTCAAATATTTGTTCTTGAATATTTTAAAATAAAAATAAATCTACAACCTTTTCTTTTAGGTCTGGGCCTCAGATTTCTGTATCTGTTTCATGATAATTTGTGAATCTAATAGGCATGTAGGTGATCAGCCTCCTGTGCCTGACACGCCGTCGACGTTTTCGGTCTAAGGCAAGCCGGTTTCCTCGCGATGTTTTCCTTCACCGTTCGAGCAACTGTTAAATGCGCACATAGAAAGAAAGTCCATTGGTGCACAGCCGGGGATCGAACCTACAACCTCAGGGGTGAGAGTCGCTTGCTGGCCAACGCTGCTCTGATTTTTTTAAAGAAATATCAAAACATTTTCTCTCAGATTATCCAATTTAAATTTATAATGTGCGTAGCTATATCGTTAACGTTTTTGCATTTCGCGCAATGTATCAAACGTCCAAAACCCCGCGAGTACTGACAATTGACAGCTGATTATGACAGAGGTGTGTTGATATTTTAGAAGTTTGCTCGACCGTGCGTGATAAGGTTGTATATCGATCGCGTCGCATTGCGACGGCACGCGAACCCAGCTGATTTCGTTACCTTATGTAACTGTTGCAACACCATGATTTCATGTGGACTCTTAATGCGGTGTAATAAAAATATTTCTATATAGTAAAAAACTTCATTTTTTAAAAATAATACACATATAAAGAACAAGTTATAATTATACTTATGTTTAAACAAAGTCGCTTCCCAATATCTGTTTTCGTATCTAAGCAACGGGTGTTTATGTGGTTTTCCTGATGAGGTAATTTAAAGAAAAATTTTACAGAACCTACAAAATCGCTCACCACCCTCTGTAGACTTTTAAACTACGCTTTCTTGCTTCTACGCGAAAGAAGTATTACTGATATATAGTATGTTCATACTTCATTTCAACATTGACCAACTGCTGACACGACTCACGTGCTTGTTCCAAATTTTGGAACCTGATATTTCGCACTCAGTAGGGGGGTCCTCAAATCAGTCGTGAAGCAGTCTTTTGTGATTTGGCATTCTGATAAACAATAAACTACATGCTCCCACCTTTTCAGAATGCCAAATCATAAAATGACTGCTTCACGACTGATTTGAGAGCAAAAGAGTTGGAAATTTTGGAACCTAGGGCTGATGATGCGACAGCTCACGAGAGTATCTTTATGTATGTGTGAATAGGTGTAAATAGTATTTAAGATGTTATTTTATAATAATAAATCATATTTGAATATTGCTCTGTCTTATTCATTTCTCGCTTCAAAGTGGCGAAGCCTCCTTCAAGCCCTTAGTAATCGTGGTGAGCCTGCCCGATAGCTTTGTTTATAATCCCACCACCTTGAACCTCTGATCCTATTTGTAGGGCTCCGTCTGGGTATCAGGTAGCTAACTGAGTATTTAAATTCACTGTTAGGTGTTAAGGTACATCTATCTGTAGGGATCCCTTGGGTTGTTAGATTATTAGGTCCCATCCTCTCATATATTTAGTTATCTAGTGTAGCTTGCTAATTCGTACACTACATATACCATACAGATACTCCTAACATTTATGACAGGTACATTTAAATACATAGTCACAGTTCACTGGCTGGCAGGTTAGACGTATTTGTATATTCACTAGAGTTAAAATTGAGACAAAATTATAAAACTGAGACTGTCAAATACCTTTTCGATTAAAAGTTCTAAAATTTATCAAGGTTCCTCGTACAAATTGTCAGCTAAATTTATTTCTAGGTATTAAAATTTATATTTTTTTAGGTCTTGTTTTTAATTATCGTAGGGATTCTCTCCCCCCCTAAATCATAATTATTATAAAATTCTCTTGAGTGAGGGTTTTAGTATTTGAAAAGATGGTCGTTGTCTATGGTCCAATAAAAAAATATGTAGGATTTATTTTCCATTGTTTAAATTGTATGATATAATAAAAATGGAAAAATTTGAATAAATATTATTTCCAGTAAATATTACTTGTAATTGTGAAAATGAGCATTATAACAAATTAAGAACTTATTATAAGAAACTAGTATAATTATGTGATAATGTACTTAATAAATCAATAATCAAATCAATATGTGGAATATGTATCCCCCCCCTCAAGGGTCAATGTTAGGACCATTTTTTTTCTTATGTATCTTAACCATTTCCTCTTACAAACATATGTGATAGTGTATCGTTTGCTGATGAAGCCTTGATTTTTAAAGTAAATAGTATAAGACAAATTTTGACGATGTACCATGACTTTCTAATTGGTTCTGCAAATAATTTCAGTTAAATGCCAAGGACATATGCATAAGATTTACTTACCTAATGTTAAAACACAACTAAGGTTCAAACTGGACAATGGAAACTAAATTTAGTTATACATAGTATTCTGGGCATTACAATAGACTAAAAATTCATGGAGACAAAATATTACTAAAACTGACAACTTAGTTCGAGGCATACGCTTTTACGAAAATTACTTCTAAAAAATATTAGTTATCAAGGTTTCGTATGGAATTCTTTTATGGGGCAAAGCAGCATTACAAATCTATTTTTATCTTGCCAAAACTTGGTCTTTTGCTGAAACAAGGCAATTATTATATATTTGTTAAGGAAATCGTATTTTGACGGCCTTCCCGTTATTTACCACTGTACGTTTGTGCGTAGTAATATTAGTTCCCTTTTAAAGAACAGACATCTAGGATATAAACTTATCCCGACGTTGCAGAAATAAAACTTCTCTTAAGGGCCAAGTTTTGGTCGCTTTATAACAGATTGAAAACACACATCAAAAAACTTAATGCCTAAGGGTCAATAAACAAATGACTACCTGGAAGATAAAAACGCTTGGCAATAGGTCTATTATATTGTTTTTTTATATTTAGAAACGTGTGTATGGTTGTGGAAATCACAGAACTTATTTTTTTATAAGAACTTTAATGACTTGTAATTTATGAAAATTCGAGCAATTGTAATAGATGAGGGTAAAATTTAAGTTATCCCCCTTCTCAAACAACAGTATAACGTGCTAGTCTTGATCTTTCGTGAATTTGTAAACTTGTTGACATTCAATAATCATGCTCTAAGATTAAATCTGATGAAATAAGTATACTTGTATATTTTAAGCCCAACACAATTAAATTGGGCCACACAACGCCTTAGGAAAATTTTGCACTCAAAGCTATGTTAAATCGTATTCCAAATAATAATCAGACATCATAAGTTCAAACATTTTAATAGAAACAATATGTACAATCGTTTTGTAACACTTTAAATAAACAAATATATGTACAGATAAGGTATTAGTATAAAAATGAGGCTGCCGAGACAATAGAGGATTTTAATAACAAAAACCTACTGCAGGTTGTCTCATACGAGTTCAAATCTAAAACTACTATTTACTTTCCCCGGAATTTGGGAACTTAGGACCTCAGCATTATGTCTTTTCTCAGTGCGTTATGAATATAAATACCAAAAAATAAAATCAATATTCCATTGTTACCAATATCAATATTCCAGTCCAGTTAATAAATCCTTTCCGTATTAGGTTGCTAAGAATAGGACTATTTTATTTTGAGAAAATATAATCCAATATCATTTATCACATCGCTGTCGATATAAAACCTAGATCAGAGCCAAGGCCCCTGGGGCGAATGATGAATAAAGCGCTTTATACCAAAATAGAACTATTCCTACCTAGACAATTCGTATACGTCTCCATATGTCTTTCAATTTTTCTTATTGCCTAATTATGTATAATTTGCTTGCTAAGCATAGGTGAACATATAGGCTACAAACATTTATGTTTATTGGGCTCTTACTTTTACGTCTGAATTCATATTTTTTTGTTGAAATGCCATTTGTTAGAAACCTATAATAACATTATTAAAGACAGTTTTGTTTCGAATTTTTATTTGCTTATCTCAACTGAAGTTTTCATTTGACGTTCCCAGTAACCCCCCTACTTCTGAAGCTGAGTATCGGTAGTTTTTGCAGTAAAATATTATTACAATTTTAATTAACATTGTGGTTTAGTGCCGTCACAAAACATACTCAAAACGCATAGGTTAAAATTGGATAAAATTATATAATTCAAACAATTGTGGTCGGTTTTCTATATAAATATAAAATACCTTATTCATTGAGGGATGAAGAGATAGAGAGATTTGCATTAGTTGGAAAGTGGGACGGCCTGTATAGAAGCCGTGTAACACAATATCTGCTTGCTACGCATTGTTTGACCGGCTAAGTGTTACTTGACGTGGACACCAGCTTTGATTAATGTAGTCGAGTGGAACGCAGAAACCAAGGAGTTAAGTGTCATGGATTAACAAAGATATTTATTGTGTAAAAAAGGTCCGTGTACTTATGTACGCGCGTAAGAAGTTATACTTCTTTGGAATATTAAAAATAGTTTGGCTTTGTTCCACCTCCAGTTTTGATTTTCACAGCGATAAGATGAAAACTCTTTTTTGTATTCAATTTAGTGCAGTTACACTGATTCATCAATTGTTTTTCTCTTTAATTTTAATAAAATCAGAAAATACATTGATAAACAATTGGTTAATTTTTAATCAAAACATTATATAATAATAATAATACACGGATAGTTACCTCAATTTATTGAACTTAGAAGGTTATAGCACATTTTTCACAAATATTAAAGAGGTTTAAATATTCAATAAACACTTCTGATTATAATTCAAAACATCGCTAAATTTCTTTGAAAAATATTAAAACTCCTTTATTTGTTTAAAGGTAAAACAAATGTATAGAAAGAGTACGCATATTCTATTTAAAAAAAAAAAAAAAAAAAAAAAAATTTTTTTTTTCCCTCCCCCGCGGGGGGGAGGTAAAAACAAACCCCTAATTTTGCTGTCACGGGTGGCGCGCCCCATTGTCAAAATTTCACTCTCATAAATTTTTCATAAGGCTAAGGTATATTAAAAATGTTTTCTAAAATACCGTGCCGTGGTTTATACAGTTTTAGCTTGAGATAAGTCTCAGGTCGTGCATTCGAATCACAGCACAAAAAGATTTTTCTTCAAAACAATAACGATGTGAGGATATCGTCGACATATTGTTATATGTTGTTATCGTATAGGCATCTACGACATATTGTTACACCTGCTGCCTTTAAACGAAAATATTCCAACTAAGCTACCGTAAAACTGTGACGGAAAATGTATTATCGGTGGACATTTTCAGCAAATCCAAGAGACCTTGCCGAGTCGTTTTAGCAGACTTGCAGTGTATTTACTGTTATTATTATTTTCTTTTGCCTTGTTGTATTCCTACCTAATTGCTATTTGTGTATTAACATTGTATATTCGCGGATACTGGGCCCCTCGGGAGTTGTGTACTGCGTTGTTGTGAGGAAGTTGGATGGATCAGGTTAGCGCTGTGCCTTCTTAAGTTCTTACCTCATTTTTACACGTCATAAGTATCTGATTATCCTCATTTTAACAAGTGTGATGTTTGAGAGCAAAAATAAAGTAAATAGTATTATTAACCCATTAGTAGTTTCAGCGCCACTGGATAATTCATTATAATTACAAAATAATAAAATTAAAAATATAATATTATCAAATTAAGATCTTTATTATACCACGAACGTACGAGTATTAACGTCACCCAAGTCTGTTGGTGGCGACGCTACCTATGCCATTCTCAACGTATATATTTAAAACGGTAATAAACTTAATTTTGGTAATCACTAATCATGTACGACGTTCGTCAAGCTGGAGAAAATACCAGGGAGAAGATAACTAATAGTACAAATTATAAATCAACCATCTTTTACTATTAGGAAGGATAAATTAAAAAAGTCTTGTTCTTAGTACCATTGCAGAATCTATTATTAAAACATAAATTTTAATTTTAATTCGCAAAGTCCATTTGCTTGCAGTTCACGATAAAGTAGGAGATTAATTTTACACTATACTTTAGTAAACTTCTGTAATTATATGCTTCAATATAGTTTTTAATTTACGTTTAATATTTTATGTAAAATTTACCGAAATTACAAAAATACACAGATACATTTCCCGAATAACATTGCTTTTCATATAAAAGTAATATTCAGTTTTTAAACAACAATCAAAATTATTACTTATGTATTGTATTTTTTTTTTTTATTAAAACTTTTCAAATGTTATTGAATCAGTTAAACTTATGAATCTCGAAAAATTGGTCACATTTAGAACCTTAACGTATCCAATCCGTTTAAGAACGGCGACGTCGAGACGTGAATTTGTGTGCCCTTTAAAAAAGCTTTTGAACCTCCAAGTATAACTACAGTGAATATATAGACAGTGAATTACCATATGTAATTCATGTTCACAACTAAAATCCTGAGTTTTTTTGTACATAAGTCATTGTATTGTTTTTTATTGACATAACTTTTACACATTTAAAGAAAACCTTTTTACCGGATTGAAGTATGTATTATTATAAATTTACAATTATTTTACATAATTTTGAATTTTTCCGACGTTTCGCGTAAAAAAGTATCACAGCTGTAGAAAAAAAAAACTTTTTGACATTCAACACCTTTTGTCTTCAGTGACCGTGACCACGCACGCTGTAAAGCAAGGTCATTTAAAATGTTAATCATTGGTAATATAAAAACAATACTAGGATGTTGTATAAAATCGCGTAAAAATGGAAAAACAGTAAAAATGTATTACTCAATAATTCATTCATTAATTTTATTCATAGAATTTATGTTATCAACATATCTTTTATCGGTAGAAGGAGAATGAATTATTCACTCATTATTTTAATGTCGTGCCAATTTCATATATTTCTCTATCTAGCAATAAAAGTGACAGCTTTGTATCCAGATGAATGGCCAGCAACTAATGACAATGGCTGGACCAAATTAAACGTCAGCCTCGCATGGCGAGGGCGGAATGAGTGCCCTAATTACAATGTTACATATTATACTAAGATATATAACACTAGATAAATCAAGTTATAACATTTGGTTCTGCACTTCTCGCATTCATCATGTTTCCTTTTTTTTAGTTGTTCTCTTTAACTAGGGTTGCCTGGAAGAGATCGCTTATTAGCGATAAGGCCGCCCGTTGCATCCCTTATAATTTATATGTATTGTGTTATTTGTGTTTCTTTTAGTTTTATTGCAACGAAGTGTGAATAAATAAAAATAAATAAATCATACATAGTTTTCAAACTAAATAAATCATATATATACATAGACGAGGGTAAAAAACGTTTTTGTATACATTAAATAATACTTATACTTTTAGTAATCGTGGTCAGATGAATCACAAGACTTGTATATGAAAGTAACGTCTAGTTATAATGTAATGAAATGTAATAGACGCTAATGAATTTTTATTTTAATGTGTAATACTCGACAAAGAAAGACAATGTTATCTTTGCTATTACTGTACATGTTTATGAAATTACTTTTATTATTAATAAACGAACGTAAGCGAGAAATATCTATTGATTTGTCCTTCAGAGTAACTTTACTCATTCTCGCTCTCAGTCACTCAATTATTCATGTTAAGTAGACCTACATAATCTACTATCTATTTAATGGTTTATCTGGCCAATCTATTTATTATATATCATTGTTGGTGTAGTCTGGTGACAGCTAGGTGTTGGTTGTGGCGAACAGATTGATATCATCCATTCATCTCTCTTCAGTATTAATTGTTACACTCCCTTTGAATCGATATTGCTAATTTATTATAGCAAATTAATAGTTAATTAATTATTGGTGATTAATTTGGACATTGCGTAAAACCCGGAAATCTTGGGTTGGACTCCCGCGGTAACAATATTTGTTTTTGTGGGTAGAGATGATCACAACGACTAGTGCAATATATAGTTATAACTATAAATAATGTAATTCAGATAACTAATTAAACCATTAAAATATTATATGTAGCAGTTTGTTAAAATAAGAATATTTAATCTGTAAGCAAAAATAGTTCCTAGTTCTGTAATTATAAAATGTTTGTTTCATTTTTCCAATTTATTCTCGCATACTTAAAAGGAATGACAGCCAGTTCTTATACCGCTTGTAAAGCATTCACATTCTTAAATACTTATATAATATATAGAATAGTATTATTTAATTTTAGGTAATACTTTAGTAGTAAAGTACTAAAGTCCTAATCGTTATGTAACTTACTTTTCAAAAAATGACAAATACCCATTCTGTGAAATCCAGATTACTACTAGCTCTGAGGTGACGCTTAGATTTATTTACAAGAGAGAGAATTCAAGAACATACAAAATACTGCATATTCAAATAATAAATCATACCCTAATCGATATTTATAATTCCTTCAGATAGACAAAACGCCAATGCCTAACTTTTAAGTAATCTGAGGATTAAGGCTTTTGTCTGGAAGTAGCAGATTAAAACCAGATTATCGTTACATAAACGTCGTCAAGTTGGCCAGACGGGGCGACGCGACAGGCCGCCAACTACCAACATTACGACAGCTCCACAGAATGTTATGATACGTTGCACTTGAGCCAGGAACAACTTTTACTATTTCGGGAAGAAATTAATTGTTTATGAAAAAAAATTACGACTCTATAAGAGTGTGTCACCAGTTGTAACAGCCTAAGCACATATGCGTTCTCTTGGTTTCTGTTCATATCATTCGCTTTCCACAATCAAACAGATACGAGTTATTCTAGACGAAAACCATATTCTTGAACCAGCTCAATTGTTTCATATGTAATATTGTATACCATAACCGAGAAACCTCGATTAGCGAGCAGATCAAGCGACGCAAGTGGAAATGGATGGGCCATACGCTCTGAAGAGATTCCAATTAACCTCAGCAGGCGCTTGATTGGAACTCGCAAGATAACCGGAAGTGTGACCGTCCTAAGAAATCCTGGCGTCGCACCATTGCAGGTAAGGTAAAGAGAGCCGGAAAGACTTGGAGTGAGGTGAAATACGAGACTCATGACCGAACGCAATAGAAAGGCGCTGTGGACGCCCTACCCCATCTAGGTTTCTAGGACTTTATTAAGTCTTTGTATAGAAGTGACTTGTGCCAAGAATAACTTTAAATTTCATTAACATAACACAGTATATAACATCTTTATCACCACATATAAAAGCTATTATTAATATATATGGCTAGTGGCGGCGTCCATGCGTCGGGTTGTCTCTCTCTCTTAAATATGGCGAGGGGGCCGATGGCTGGCCATGCGTCATACTCGTGAACGGGTGCTACTTGTGGTGAAGTACTTGAATTCGTGTATGCGGGATGTTAGTTATTTCGACTATGTGTTTGCGTGTTGTTCCCACGAGAATGTAAGTGCGTGCTCCTATTTCACCATGCCTCCTGCTGATAGAGGACAAGTCTTTGTTTTTAATTTAGTTATTGTTATTAATTACTTAAGATGTGGAACATAGTGTAATGGTTGCAGCTCCTTACAAACGTTGTGTAAAAAAAACATGGCGATTAAAAAGAGTGGCGGAGAGTTTATTGCCAGTTCTTCTCTTCCGTTCTACGCCTTTGAATTGAGAACTGGCACTAATTGTAAAATTATAAAGTTAGAAGCATTTCATATGTACATTTCTTTTTTGACGTTCATAAGTGTACATTGTGTTACCTATATGATTAAATGATTTTTGACTAATTGTTAATGTGTACCAACATCATGCCCTTATAATTCTCGTGTCACTTTTTAAATGAAGGAACGTGACAAAAAGCCTTAATTAATTCCTGTACGTTTTGATAACTGTATCTAGAATTCCATTAGCATAAGAAAACTTTTACATAAATTCAAATAAGCGAATAAATGTAGATAGAATTCTCGGATTATTTATCTATTGAAATCTATTTACTATTCTGTACATATAAGTCGTAACAAGATATCGGATAATACGGCCCGTCGTTCGTTGGTCACGGAGTACCTCCCTCCACTATTCTCCCTCACTCCTACTATAAAGCTACACAGTAACTATACGAATAGTAACGAAATTTAATTAAACCAAAAACGTGTTTTGAGTTTGAGTAGCAATTAAGTTATAGCTGTGCGTATTCCATTTTATCACACAAGTTCATTCAGCACATATACGAGTATCTCCTCATTCTTATATTCGTCTTAACTCTGTATTGTGCTGCAGTGTTGGCCTAGTGGTAAACGACACGTATCAGGCGGCATCTGTCACAGATCACCTGGAAAAAAAAATCTCGAAACAGAGACAGTAATCTGAGGCCCAGACTTAAAGGTTGTGAGCCTGACACACACAGTCGCATTTTTTGGATAATCATGCCGGTTTTTTCACAATGTTTTCCTTCACTACGAGCGAGTATTTATCGCGCACATAGACAGAGAGTCTATTGCGTGCACAGCCAAAGAACAAACCTACGACCTCAGTGAAGGTAGTAACTTTAAAAAACACATAATTTTCTTTAAAATTTCGCCAATTAGATAGAAATTGTAATTGCCAATACTTCAAAATCTTTACTACAACGTAAATGAACTACGTACATAGCTCCTGTAATGGAAGGTAAATAGGGACGACAAACACTTCCCAACACCCACGTGCGATAGTTTGATTAAAATTGCTTTGATTAAAATTATTCCATTTATTTTTAGAACTTGCATTTGTTTTTGTATTAAAATGTTTGAGTACTTATAGTACAGTATTTCTACATTGTTGTAAGTGTATATGTGTATATATTCTCCTTTTAATGTGGTTTCAGACGTATGCCTGTTTCAGACTCCTTGTTAATTGAAATTGTGGTGTACATTAGGGATCTTTATAAAACAGGAAACTTTTGTAACTTGATCTTATACCAATTCAGGAGTTTTAAAACTGCATTCAGGTATAACTTTTACACGTAGATACCTTGAATCTTTATTCTACTGTTGATATATTTTCATTGATTCATTAAACATAGAATTACTACTTAATTTACGAATTACTACGAAATATTAATTAGAATGTTTATAGTTAACAAGGTACAAACAAATTCCAAAAGATCTACATTCTCGCCAACTTAACAACAATAATAATTTGGTTTACCAATTACAAATACAATAATTATAATATTAATGCAGAATTTACGCAGTAGTTTATGGGTCGAATAGAAACACCTAATAACCCAAATTATGTTGGAAATAGCGCGAGTCTTTATTGGTTAGTTGCGTGTTACGGCCCGGCGTATTTTGGAGCTCGAAACGAAACGAACGAAACCTATGTCGTTTCATGGAATTGATGTTACTTCACTGATAGTTTTATTACAACTTGTGTATTAGAAATCATTACATTATATTTTAATTGTTTGGTTAATCAGTGTCAAGAAATGTCACATGTCATTGCGTAAGATGAGAATTCGAACTATAAACAGCAATAAGAAGTAAAGTTTAAGCAAAAAAATTAACCTGACGCGAGTTATGTAACCTGACATTAGTTACATCAGTATGTATTTTAGTTAATAATTAAAAGCGCAAACCAAATATTAGCAATGATCGCACACTTGAATCCAAACTGAGCCCTTTTGTTTTTCCCACAGTCATAAATTGTAAAATAACATTCTCGTTTCCGACAATGTCCTCTTGGACATTCATTGTTTGAAAACGAGAATGTTGTGTAAAGAATATAAGTGTCACTGAGTTTTAAGAACCCTTAAATAAGTCATCTCTCGTCGTCTCTACCCTTAATTTTATGCTACTGATAAGCTCATGTTTTAAACGATTAAAGGCAGTTGACACCTAGCTTACAAAGTGTTTCATTTATTTGAACATCCCTCGAACACCTAACTCAATTAGCGTTTGTAATCCAGTTACATGTGTAAAATATGAATGTGAAAGCCCTTAATGTAATGAATTAATGAGATTAAATCAATCTCGCTACAACCTCTTTAGGTCTTGGCCTCAGATGTTTGAATCTGTTTCATGATCATTTTTAAATCTAATAGGCAAGTAGGTGACCTGCCTCCAGTGCCTAACACACGCCGTCGACTTCTTTGGGTCTAAGACATGTCGGTTTCCTCACGATGTTTTCCTTCACCGTTCGATCGAATGTTAAATGCGCACATAGAAAGAAATTCCATTGGTGCACAGCCGGGGATCGAACCTACGACCTCAGGTATGAGAGTCGCACGCTGAAGCCACTAGGCCCACACTGCTCTGAATTAATGAGATTACATTATAAAAAAAGTGCATATTAGGTTTGTTTTCTTAAATGTATCTTTGCAATATTTATAAATAGATATTCACCGTAAATGAGTATGACATATCAAAAGAAATGTTTGTAATGTATTTATTTATTTACACTTTGTTGCTTTATGATATAAAAATTTAACAAAATTACATAGAAGGAAAGGCAACTGGCATATTTGATTTCATAATTTATTACGCTCGCATTGTATCTCGGTAATTTTAATTAAATTAGTTACATATAATAAATTATATTGGTTATACTAACTTCTATAACATTGTTTTGTGGCCTGACGACGTCCAACCAGCGAGTAAATGGAACCATGAACTCTGGCCTTATTCGTGAAACAACGGTATATCTTGCGCCAAACTGAGCACTGCATTATTTACAGATGATATATTTTAGTGTTCGGCAATACCTGCTTGAATTCATGAGTTTATTTATAAAAAGTGTACTTATTCGTATTATTTTATAAGGATCTTGATACTAACAATTTATTCATAAATTAAATATTGAAACCTTTTTAACACTTATTGCATATCTTTTAAAAAAAAAAAAAAGCCAACTTTTGCGTTTACACCTTTAAGATCATCTGTATTTAATTTCGCACAAGTTTTCGTAGAAGCTACGCCACGTAAAGTGGCTATTACTATAAAGCTTTAGATTGTTACGTTTGCAGCGACTAGAATATATTACACACATTGACCTAACAATGTTTGATTTGAGAACATTACTCGACGATACAAACAAACAAAGTAACATAATAATAGCTAAGTTATTTTGTAAAAAATGGCTAGTAAAATTTCGAACTTACGTAAGTTATGTAACCTATTATTAGTTAAGTTACATATATATTTGAGTAAATAATTAGATGTGTAAACCAAATGTTAACATTCATCGTACTTGAAGCCAAAATTAGCCCTTTCGTTTTTTCCATACACATAAATTGTAATATAACATTCTTGCTTCCGATAATGTCCATATAGGTCGACTACACTTGTATTGAAATGTCACTTAGATTTAAGAACCGTTACATAAGCCAAGTTAGTTTTTTGTTAGCCTTGCAACCCCACTATCCCTTATTTTATGTTAGTTATAAGCTCATATTTTAAACGAATCAAGCCAGTTGAAACACCCAGCTTCAAACAAAGTGTATCATCAGATCTACAACTGCCACCGAACTTATCTCGTGCTGTGTTATTATTCGTTTATTAAACAAAATTAGTCAAGATAGGGCATGGACGCTGAACCAACGTCTTAGCATCTGGGTGTAATTCTTTGTATGTGAATCAACAATTCAGAACAACATTAAAACTATGTCATATAATGCCATTAGATGCGTCATAATACATAGAAGATCATGTAACGCTTTTAACAAAATGTTACGTAAATAATTCGGATTTATAAAAAAGTTCATCAGCCTTCAGCTGAAAATTTACGGTATAAATTCCATTATAATTTGAGTTTCAACAACGCGACTGTTTTATTTATTAATCGCCTGGTTACTGCCGAAACGTGAATCAATAATTTCCACTCCACCTACGCCTTTTACCCACCTTTGTAGTTTCATATAAACCGATATTGCTGATGAACTTAATATTTTAACATTTTTATTGGATAAATTTATTCGTACACATTTTTGATACAATGTTCTGTTATGTATTATAACATACAAAGGTTTTTTATTGTAGCCGTAATATAAAAATACTTTAATTCCATTATAGCGTTAATAATATATACACGTAACAAGTAACTGAACTGGTACATTTATTCCAGACGAATATCTCCGATTTTCTACGCGAGTGAAGCTACACAAAGTGGCGAAGAATACAATAGAAGATGGAACGTAATTCAAATAAAAAGAAAGAAATTTTAAAATATATATCACTAAACTAATATGTATATTATAAACAAGTCCTATCATAAATAAGTCCATATTCTACAATTTAGATAACATTTTCTATTCATTTATAATTTTCAATGTTTTTGGCCACCAAAAGAAAGTAGGTTCTTACCAACGATGCACAGAAATATATTGAATTAAACCTCACACTAACTCATTTATATAGATTTGCATATTATTTGAAAAAATATTTTATACAGTAGGTACGCAAACCAGTTTTTAGGTCTACCACAGAAATCACTTAATATTTTTTTTTTAGATAAATACAAGTTGGTTATTAACTTTGCCCGATCCACTGCCTGCAGTTTTGCGACTAAGTCGCAGATTTCCTCGCGATGTTTTCCTTAACCGTAGGAGTGAGTGTAGAGTATTCAAACATGACCTCGAAATTAAGCATACTTAACCACGTTTTTTTTTAACGTCAGGAAATGCTTTTACGCATATCCCTGCTGAATTTGACTCCAGCAGGGATTATGTAGGACTCAGACATCTACAACCCTACCCACTTAAACCTGACGGATGCCTTCAGCTCACCAAAGGGCGGAGGCAGGTAACAGCTGAGCCCTATCCTTACCCCCGTCAAACGCGAATGCCACAATACCACCATGACTCCTCCCAGGAACAAACCTTCAGCATCTTAACTTAGGGCAGACGTGCGAAAGCACGGCGTCGCTGCCCCGGTCGTCGTTTTCTTACCGGCGGAGCATCAGAATTATTTTCACGCTGACACTCCGCATTCTCTTTCTGAGTCATGACGGCTTCACAAAAACCCTTGAAGGCATTCCAAGGACCATACTTAACCACTAGGCCAACACTGCTAACTTAAGTCTATTTACACATTCATTATTCTTACAAATACTAAGCTCCTAGGTTTACGAAGAAAATCCTGCTTATACATTCCGCCCACTCCCAGTCCTGAAACAGCGTAATGTTGCCGAAGTTTTAATGGTTCTCGTATCGAAAATAAACTTCGAGGAAAACACCTTTATGTATACAATATGATATCGGTTAATTTTCAATACATAATTAATTTTACGAACTACGTATGGTATTAATTTTCAATATGGTTCAGCGATTATGTTACTATAAATTTCAGAGAACTTTAATTAATTAATTGTGTTCTATATTAATAACTAAATGGAAGCAATTTTATAACGAATAATTATATTAATTGCAGAACAGAATGACCGAAAGATTAAACAAGATACATTCGATTTAGTCCATAGGTAGACTATACTTTTTGAAGGTATATCATATGTATAGTGATTAGTGAAGCCTCAAATCATAAATTAATAGGGTCACGAATTAAGCGTCGGTAAAAAAATTCGGGGAAATTATAACTCTTGAACGCGCAAGCATTGTTTTTATTTTAAAGTGTATAAATATCAAAATGATATTTCATACTTGGTCATCTAACAAACGTTGGTATACGAAATGACAGTTTTCACTTACTAACAAATGAAAACTACATACATACATGCTCCATTGTAGATATCTCCCACTTATTGTAGCTGCAAGATGCAGACAACTCAAAGAACTCCCTTGTCAAAAGTTCTATCTACAACTTGAATTGCTTTTAAAGTTTTCAATAACGTAAGTACAATGCATTTTAAATGGACTATTTCCTTCTATCAGTTGTAATGGTTGACAAGAGTTATAAAAGAGTTTATGTTTGAATTAAATTAAAAATGTACATTAGTGGTAGATCAAACACAAAACTGGAGCATTACCTGAAGTTAACTAGAGGGCTGGGAAGTGCGTTGCCGGCCTTTGAAGGTACGCTCATTTCTTGATGGATTTCATAAATAAAAACTTAGTTGAATATTAATATAAAATTAGTTTTAATTCTCAACTAACAATAACGTATTGACGCATCCACGTACATACTTCTATAAATATTTTGTTAACTAAGTAGTTTATTTATTGTTTAACTATCGAGCATTAAATTTCATATTTGAGTTGTGCCATTACATTACTAATAATTACTATAACAATTAATAATTATTATATGAATAAGAGATTAAGGTCAAGACTAAATACGCCTGTTACCCGAAGATAGCACGCGTTGGAGATAACTAATTAGAAATAAAAAGACGAGCATGTAAATGTAATTAAAGTTAATTGATTTGTACCTTTATTAATCTATGTATATTATATAAATATCTCTAACAAAAATAAAATAAAATAAATAATCTAATAATAAATACGCAAAAACGTATTCCTACGAATAATAAATTCTATAAAATAAAATGCTTAATTTTAGCCAATGCACAGATTCTTGAATATTCCAATAATAATAATATTCCACAAAGCCTTTCAAGTCTCACTCACTCACTCTATAGTAAAGTTGTGTTAAAATATTGTATTGGCTTTCTGCCAAATGCAACTCGACGCAGTTACGGTCTATTTAAATTTACACAAATCTTTGTTAAATCAAACTTTGATTTTGGTGTTCAATTGATTTATATTTGATCAATAAAAAGTAGAATGTAGATGTTTAATTCATTGGCAAGTTGGTGATTATCTTTTGGTGCCAATAAACGTACGTAACTTATAGTCACTTATAGAATAATGTGAGGAATAAATTGTATATATTACGTAAGATTTCCATGGCCAAATGTTAAATATTCATAAACACTGAAGCTTCCACTAACTTTGATATTTTCATATATTACTTTCATGTGCCAAAGATATGTATATTTTATTACAGGAAATTCACACTTAATTAAGTTATTACTGTAATACACACTTTGTATGATATGAACTAGTAAGTACTAGAACACACTAGTGTGGTTGCATATTCCGTAAATAGAACGATCTTAGAGGATAATAAGTAAGAATCTCTCAGGCAAAAATAACTATCTACCTGCAAGCAAAATTATTTAGTATAAGAATCCTCGTTGGATGAATGTGTTAAATTATATTTAACCACGTAATAAATGCATACTAAAAACCTAAAAAGATTTAATTATTGTTTGCTTGATATGATGATGGTTTGAACTATTTGCAGTAAAAACTTACGGTATATTACGATACATTGCGATAAATCGGATACCACTCTCTTTAATGAAAGATATTTTTAAATCGCAAAAGGAAACAGCTCGGTTTTAATTCAAAGGTGCATTTTACAGCAAATAGGTATTCGTAATATAATGAGATAAATCGATAATTCAAATACACCGTATATTCGAATAAGGTTGGCTTCTAATAGCAGGTTTACTGTCTGAATTCATAATTTAAAGTACCTTTCCAGTATTTTAGTGTATAGAATTTGTTTACACTGATTTGATAATAAAGTATGAACATAGTCAAAATAGGTAGCTTATAAATACACGACAGGCGGCTTCATAGCCTAGCGGTCTTATTAAGTGGCAGCTAGGTGAGGGGTACCGGGTTCGATTCCCGGTTCGAGGGCAAGTTTTAATTTAATTTAAATGTGTTCTCGGCCTTTGGGAGGGTTGTGCGGTACCGGGCGAGTGCCTAAACCGTACATGGAGGACACGGTCGAATTTCTAAAAGACAAGCACGAATTATAAAAAATCCTATACTTGACGCTGGCTAATGCACAAATCGTGCCAGAGCCATAAAAAAAATACACGACAAGTAAGTTACATTAAAAAGTTTTATTTCTAAATGTAATACAGATAAAAATCTCTTAGGTTAATTGTGACTCCCGTTTGTCCAAAGCAAATACGTTATTTACGCAAGCATTAACTATCACTTTGATACAAGTTTTCCGAATTAGCTCGTTATGAGCTGCTGTACGGTCAAAGTTATAATTTTAATTCAAAATATTGATTAGTTACGATTAACTATATTTAAAATAAATCACAAAAAATATAAAACTGCATAATAAAATACAGTTTAACATAATATCTGACATTCAATCCCTAATTTGTAAGTCGAGTGCCAAGTAAAAAACCAGTTGGCACGACGCCAAATGCAACGTTCACAGAATGCAACGAATTATTCTAACATAGCTCCACTTACTACTTTATAGTTCGTATCGAGAATAAATTGTAGTTTTTTAACCCTAATACAACGGAGAAGGGAATTATTCGTATAGAATACAGATAAAGGAACATGAACAAACTTCGTTAACGAACTATCAGCATGTTGATATTTTCCACCTCATTAAACAAGATGTGAGGAAATATTTGAATAGGCGAGAAGACTTTGACTTTGTATAGCAGTATCCATTAAGTTATTTCTTTGAAATATTAAGTATTAATTTTCGTTTGTTTAATGTTAAATTTCAGTTTTCTTGTTTTCTGTTTCATATATGTATATATTGTTTATCAATGTAATCTATTTTGCCTTTGTATATTGTCTAAGTGTATTGTTTTATAAACAAAGTAAGCTGTAAGATTACAAATTAAAATTAATATTCACCTCACAGATTAACACATCTTTAAGAGATCCAACGGTACTTAAATAATAAACCGAATTCAGCGTTGAAATGTAATTCAGAGACCCACAATACGCTTTTATGTATTATACAGCCAGTTAATTTTAAAAATCGCTTAATTGTACAACAAAATAAATTTGTTTATACATCGTTCAGTTAAATGGAGTTATAATAAATACTTAGGCATATTTTATCAGTAAAAGCTTTGTGTTACGTAAGTAAACATCACTACTTCAAACATTTTTCTCTTAATTCTGCGTGTATGACGTGTAGATATATTTTTAGCGTGCCTTGTATTTCTGCAGTGATTACTCTCATTCCAGCAGTCGTAGCTTCGAACCCCAACTTTCTATGTGCGCATTTAACACTCGCTTGAACGGTGAAAGAAACAGATATATAAATCTTAGGTGCAGTCCTTAAAATGTTTGTATTTATTGAGTGTTATTTATGAGCTCTTCATGTATATGTAGCCTATTACTGTGAGTTTATAAGAGCTGTAATTTTATGAGATCGCGGCCACACGATGTTTAAACGGTGCGGTGCGGCGCCGGAGCGGTGCCGCAACGTCATCCTACATACAAATGACTATACCATGTCACACGATGCGTTGCGGCGTCGCACCGCAAGCGCGCCAGTACTTGTTACCTGCCGGAACGAGGCGGGGAGGTGTAATATATATGCCCGTTGGCACACGTTAAAGCTCGCAACGTCAGCGGTGGCACCGCACCGCACCGGTACCGCATCGTAGGGCCGCGCTGTAACTACGCTACCCAGCGGCGCAATCATTGCATATAGAAGTAGCGGGACAGATCCCACCTAGATCTTCTATTATTAAATGTCAATACGTTCATACCATAGAATTCAAATCCTTCCAGCATCCACTGATCTGAATTTCGAATATGTTGAACTAAGGCTATAATTCCATAATCGTAAACCTCAAATATGAGATTGGCACCTTGCCATGTGCAGATTAAATTAATGTTATAACGTCGCTGCTAAGCACGAGGGAATGTCTTAACCTTTACATTTTTAATTATTTTAAACTTTTTGTGATAATTTATTTATTTCGTAATCCTACATCTAACTAGAAGATAAAAAAACAAACAATTACACTAAAAATATAGTCAACGATGATGTATCCCACAT
The DNA here is from genome assembly GCA_905332375.1 of Pieris macdunnoughi. Lineage (NCBI taxonomy): Eukaryota > Metazoa > Arthropoda > Insecta > Lepidoptera > Pieridae > Pieris > Pieris macdunnoughi. The sequence goes on from CAJOBZ010000019.1 coordinate 4,770,382, forward strand.
AGTATTAAAAAAAGTTTCTAACATTTACAACAGGGAAAAAGCAATAAAAATGATTCAATACATTTAACTAAATAATACCTAAAGATATCTTAAACAAGTCAAGGCTTAAATATTGGTCCTTGTATGTCCGGGCAGCGCGATACAAAACAGTATTTTTTGCGTTTTGTTATTAGATCGATATAAGTTAGAAAATGTCTTGGCAGTTGACATCGAAATATACGATGGTTGTAATTTTGTACTACTAATAGTATCGCTGCTTTGACTCTAACCATTCCATAATTTATGCAAAAAAATATAATAGTGTCAGTGGTCAACATACGGTTCCTACCATAATTTTGAATTTTTAGCCCATTTAATGATCAGAACTGCATCCTATTCGTAAAACTATGCCATGAATGCTTACGTATAAAGCTGATATCTGAATTATTTTCCGATGATAAGGCAGCTTTCTTATAAAACATTTTAGTGACGTAGTTTAAGCGTTAAGTTAAATCTAGTGGATAAGTCAAATATTGTTTTTTTAAGTAAACAACCTAATAGAAATAAACAGTATCCATATACACTGAAGCTCTGGTGGTTACGGAAGCATAGTTAAGTATAATTTTAAGTTTAAAAATAAAAAAATAAAAAATAAAAAAGCCTTTATTGTTGTTAACAAGTTTTACACAGAGTAGTTTCTTGTGCCTAAAATTAATTTACTTATGACTAAAAAAACACATTTTGATTATTAACTAGAGTTTAACTAATATACTCACAATTTTACTATCTATCAATTATCGGCAAACGGTAGTTCGGTTACAACTTGTCTTTCGACAAAGGCCTCCTCTAAGGCTCTCCAGTCTTTTCTCATTTTTGCAGTGCGAGTCCATGTTGATCCCGCTATTTTCTTAATGTCATCCTCCCATCTCTTAGCCTGTCTTCCTCTATGTCTCTTTCCGTCCAAAGGGTACCATTCTGTGATAAGTTTTGTCCACTTTTCTTGCTTTTCTCTCATCATATGATGAGAATTTTAAGTTTAATATAATTAAAATACATCACGTACAAGTACTCGAAGTCACGGGTAATAACTAGCTGTTTATAAAGGATAGACTGTCTCGCTTTATTGCTGAAACGTGTTTGATGTACCCTCATAATAAGGAGTTAGGATATCAAACTAACCAGATACACTATATATATGTATTGGCATCTTGCCAGCTCTTGACTGAAGGAGGCTTTAACGAGTTCTTATAACATTATACCGCTGACTCGTCTCACCCTGATTGGTTGAGTTGTGACGTTTATAAAGCTCAAGTTCACTAATGTGATAATAGTTAAACATATGTTTTTTCCAGAAATCATTGAGAAAAATTATAATAAACAATTTTTAATCATTTCGGGATCAGTTAATCCCGGCTCCACACGGCTGAAAGTTTATCTAAACATACGAAAATACACATTTCTTCTCCTTATTATATTAGCGTAGATATTCTATACAATAATAGGATACATAAAAGAAAAGTAAAAGTAAAAAATCATTTAATCTGTCTTAAAGACTTGTCAGTAAAGAAATACATATTAATTCTTCTAATTTTACAATTACTACTCAAATCAAGGGCGTAGAACGGAAGAGAAGAACTGGCAATAAACTCTCCGCCACTCTTTTTAATTGCCTTTTTTTACACAACGTTTGTAAGGAGCTGCAACCATTACACCATGTTCCATATGACAAAGTAATTAATAATAATAACATAAATTAAAAAAGCACGCACTTACATTCTCGTGGAAACATCACGCAAACGCATATTAAAAGGATATAAAGTAAGTTGAAGGTAAGAACATAACTCTCTTATCCCATATTGAGCTGAAAATTATCCATATCCATGTGTGGCTGCCTAATCTTTTTTTAAGATTACGTTATTCTTATATAAATATGTATAATAAAATCAACAACCAAAAATGGTTTGGTACCATGAAAGATTATTAATACTAATATTCCTTCTATCAATTCATTCAAATCGAAGCTAAGTGAATATGTTAGACAAAATTACTTTCAAATTTATTTCTTATAATTACTTTTAATTGATATTTCTTTGGTTACTTTTATTTTTAAGTTTATTGCATGTACGGCTATATTTTATTGTGATTATTTTAAGAACGACTACAATGTTATGTTAATCTAGAGTATTAATCTCATGTAAGTGAATTTTTTTATCTTTTTGAGAAAATAAAGTCTTTAAACCTAAAGTTAACTGTAATAGATATATAAAAATCGTCCATATTTAACTACATATTAATACAGCTATCTTAAGACGTACTAATCAATAAAAAAATGAGAGATCTATAATTGACATTTACCAATAACATTTCATGCAATTACGTAAAAACGAAATAAATCAGGATTCAAAGTAATATTAAAGTTATTTTTAGAGCAAAGTGGAATTTTAATTAAATTGTTCATTACGCGTCGCCTCAGGCTGTTTGGTTTTAGTCTTGAGGGCTTAGAATGTTATTAGATCACTGTTTATACTATCTCGTGACGATCTTTGAAATAGTCACTATTTACCTTGAGAAAACAATATTATTAAATTTGTTTTAGTTTTCTATGTATCCATTTTTTAATTATTATTTTTATGTAGTTTAAGAATATTGTATATAAAATATAAGTATACTTATATACTTTGAATAAAAACTTAACAAAAATATTGATGAATAAGAGAAATGATTTGATCTGTTGGTTTAATTATTTTAATTCCGTTATTAAAATGATCTGTTTTTTATGTATCAAGAATTTTTTATACTACATGAAGTTTTTAAGAAAGCGTATACCGTAATTTTCTATCTCAAAATATTTTCAAAACTGTTCAACAACATACACCTCAACCGTAGAAGTAAATTTAGATATAACATTATTTCTCATGAGGCATAAACCATATTAGCGGCTGATAACAATATAAATATAGTTCCAAAAATAATGTAAAGAAAGTATGAAGAACAATACTGAAAGTTATTATTAGAAACACTTTCTAGTCTTCAGCGTTGAAAAGGCTCCTACATTAGAAAGACAGGTAGTAACAATGTGTAGTGACGCCATTGTAGCTCTCGCTCTGAATGCACTTATATCGAGTTTCAATTTCCATTAACGTCATTGTCAGCTTGTAACTTTTGAAATATGTTAAGGAAACTATCTTAAATACACTTTGTATGGGAGTAATATCGGGTAAATGTATCCCTATAGTATATATAGAGGAAAGATTTGATTATTTGTTTGCCTATAATAGGCTCCAAAACTACTGGATTGATTTGAAAAAAAATGTCACCATTAGAATCCAATATTATCCTTGATTAATGTAGGTTGTAGAATATATTCAAAAAAGTATAATGCAACCTGTTCGATCGTTTATGGTTCAATTTTAAATAATTACCACAATAATAATTTAGTTAAAAATAAACACGTCTTCTGTCTTCACTTCTGATTTAAACTTAAAGCTATACATGATATTGGACGTACACTTTTTACTTAACTTTATACAAAAAGAAACAATGCTTTAACTTTAGAATAGTTGACTGTATTAATAAAAAAAGCATGCAGACTGTATTAATCCGTCTCCTTTGGTAACATCAATAACTTTGATACTGGTTACTTCAATGTGCTGTTACCTTTACATCTTAAGGCATCTGTTACCAAGGCATTACTTCCGGGATTCTTTGACGCAACCTAATAGCCATTAAGTAGGTGGTAAGTCGTCTTCTTTAATAATGACAATATCTCCAATATTTGGGGCTGAAATATTGTTTTGCCATTTATATCTTTGCTGCATGGTACTACTCGGTCTTACATCTTTTCCAAATATCTTTAATCCCCTTTTGTATTCTATACCATCCAGGAACAAAACAAATCTTCTGGTAATCGTAATAAACTTCAGGAATGCTTATTGGGGATTCCCCTATTAGGAAATGAACATAGTTAGTAGCGTGGGTGTATAAAAATCTGTACAACAAAAACTAATAAAAATATCGCATACGCTGCGGAAAATCCTCCTTATTACTTGTGGACCCAATCTGCACAATTACATTGTTATAACATAGCATCGATAATGGTACGAAACCTCGTAGGTATGAGCTACGGCTGATATGCTACAGAAATTGGGTGACTAAAATATCAATAATACTCATCGAAGCTACGTATATTTTTGTATAAATTTATTAAATGTAACAAATACTCTGTAATTGTTCAATCTGTAATCAATTTCATTTTATCATAGGAAATAATGAAAAAGTAAATAACTTAATTTTTATTACCTTAGACTGCACTTAAATCATTTTATTTTTATAGATAAGTATGGTAGTCAGTGTTCTGTGCCTGACACAAGTCATAATTTTTTAGGTTTACGACATGTCAGTTTCCTCACACTATTTGCCTTCATCGTATGAAATAGTGTTCAATGTATATGTTACTGTAAAAGCTCGAACTACGGTTAATGTTAAGATTTAAGTGTAAGTCTTAGGATTTACCGTACCGAGTTGGTAAATGTAAGTATTTCTGAAAATACGACGATTTTTTCGAGCTTTTACCATTAGAATTCAGTATAGGTATGCTAGGTTTTACCACTGTCAGCTGGTAGATGTTGGTTTTAAAATAAAATAATGAATAATTCTTAATTATTTACTTTAATGAACTATTAGACAAAACAGGTACATAGTATTATAAAGGTATCATATGATAGTAATAAGTACAAACTAATACCAACTTATTTAAATTATTTTGAAAAACACATAACGTATATCTCTGAATATCTCAATCTCTATCATATCTATCTAACTGAATCAGTAGTTCTCTATTTGGAATTTAACAACGAAATACAAACATAATGCTTACATAAGCTAGTCATATTTCGTTTTTCAACATTTACCGTGCCATTAATGTAAATCCTAAGATTTACCAACGGAATGGTGATAAGAGTTCGAATCGCAAACCTTTTGGGACATTTACCATTAGGAATTGGTAGATCTTAGGTTTTACTGGAATATCTTAAGATTTACTGCAGTTCGAGCTTTTACAGTAACATATACATAAATACACCCATTCATGCAGTCATAATGATGCTTGTCACAAGGCCAACCTGCGTAATGCAAAATATTATTTAGACAAACGCAACGATTTAAGGGAAAATGGGCAAACTGAATTTGCATTAAATTTATATTTTCGTCGTAAGTCCTCTTGATTATTTCAAAAATAGAATAATAGCTCGCATCAAATGTAGCATACATGTAAAACTAAATCTAGCTGACACTAAAATAGGTCTATGCGAATGTTTAACATTTTCACAGCACAATGCGCCGCTGACAGCCCATTGTGAAATTGAACGTACTCTTTGTGGCGATATTGGAAGCCTTTTGACACGTTTGACAATAAAACGCAATTGATTGTTACGTCACAAAGTTAATACCATGTAAAAGTAACAAAGCTGATGTGATTTTTTTTAACAAAATTAGTCAATCACGAAGCCTGATTGAAGACAGCAATTTTCCGTTCATGATATCTTTGACAAGGGTATTAAAATAATTAGCATTTGATATGTACCACAAGGAACGGTTCGGTGGCCGTCGATGCACAATTCATACTAAAATAATAAGTCCTGAGTACATACCTCGTTATAATGTCTCCTCACCAGAAAGAAAGGCACACAATATTGTCAGCCGTAAGGATTTTGAGAAATTCTATTAGTTTGGGAACAAAGAGAGGTTAGACTGATGCTGATTGATACCTTTCCTCACAATAGTTCTCAAAAAACGCACTAAACACTCACTATAAAATTCTAAATAGAGGACGTAACTGTTGACAAATATTATTAACAAAAAGTATATATAAAAATGCATCTAACGTAACCCATGTAAATCTCAACAATGACTAAAGAAAAAATGTGAGGATCGACCGAGTAAAAATATTTGGGATCACCCTCATTATATTATGAATTAAAATTATGTATTTCGAACATATGTATTTTTCAAATAAATTTAAATGAAAATTTAATTGAATTAATAATACGTAAAAATTACATAATACTAAGAAATGTGCAGTACTTTGTCATTATTCAGGTCACATATACCTCGTCCCGAGCACCTTTCATACATTTAAATGAGGGTTATTAGGAAAAAATTGTTCTTAAAAATATATTAATTATAAACTTTGGCAGTATTTCATACTAATCATTTTTTAACTGAATCAATGTTCAACAAACGTATCTTTGTTTTTGTTCAAAAACATCAACAAAACTAGAAAAATAAACAAACCAGTGGCGCTACCATCTAGGTCTGGGCCTTCATTTTTTTAAATTAACAACTAAATGATCAATCAGCCTTCTGGGCCTACACCGTCGACTTTTTTAGTTCTAAAGCCTACCGTTTTCTTACGAGGTTTTCCTTCACCGTACGAGCGAGTGTTGAATGCGCACAGCCTGGGATCGAACCTACGACCTCAGGGATGAGAATCACACACTTAAACAACTAGGCCTTCACTGCTCTTCTCTCAAAATTTTTACTAATAAATTTGTGGTGGGTTGATATCTATTAAATATAAACTCAACTCTCTATTTTTCTCTCAAATATTAATGGATATCAAAAGGTTTTATGGTAATTTTATAAAAATCACTTAGTTGTAAGATAGTTAAATTTAATTGTAAATGAATAAATTACACACTAACAGAAGTTCATATGAAATACACCGAATAATAAATAGAATAGAGAGGTTTCTAATTTATAAATATTGTATAAACAATTACTAATTAAAATGTTTATGACGAATGAAGAAAAGCAATCGTGAATTGTAATGTGTTTGAAGCATGAGAAAAGCCTTTCTGAATGAAACCTTCTTTTATGCGATACTGAAGGAATACTTTAATAGAGTATTGTAAACTGACAGTGGCAAATCAAACACATTTTATTCTGTAACAATTCTGTGAACCTCAATAGAATATTGCCATGCAATTTCAATGTCTACAGTACAACATAGCCAGGTAATATATGACCTGCTTTACATAAATTGTTATTCTCATTGCTCTCGGGAGAAGCCTTAGAGCGTCTCATACGTTTTCACTAAATTAATATCGAATTACACTGATATTGATTTGTGTACGTAACCTACTAACGGCTTTATGTCTGGTGATTCTGCAACCTTTGAACCTTAACGTAGGGTTGTCAACTCGTATTTAGTAATTCTATGAGAGAAAGGTTTTAAATAAATTATAAACTTATTGTATGGCGTAACACATTTTTTGTACATTGCTGTTGTTGTTAATAGTTTCAATTTAAGTATAAGACGTTTTTTAATCAAAGTTTTTGTAATAGATCCCACACTCTCTGCTCGGCCAAGTTACGAAAAAGTGGAAGATTATAGGTGCTTACGATACAAAAATATCCCTGAATGTATGGGTGTTGAAAAGATAGACAGGAACGGCAACTTCTCATCTGACAAAATAAAAAATGATTCTAGCTATTTTATAGTTCTATTTGCAGTGTTGTCAAGAACTCAAAGAGAAAGAAGGATTTATTCATCGTGCTCTTGTCGTAACTGCAATAATAATATTTCTCATCCTCCATGAAACTAACTTAAAAAGGAGACTTTCAAGCAAAATAAATGTGTTATCATAATGACACCCCTAGCTGAGGTTTTATTGAGGACTAAATCATGTAAGGCTGTAATCTGGATTACAGCTTCAACTACACCTACTTTTTTAAAACCCCGTACCCAGACAATTATCCACCTATCTTGATTTACTACACTTTAAATCAATTATTATGTTGCTGTAAATAAATCCTTCTAAACTTAATTCAACAGAATAAAAAGGATTGACAAAACTTAAAAAAATTAAAACAAATATATTTGTATGATGACAAATGTAAATAACAAATGAGTAGGTGTGCATGTAAACCATAAATACTGTGTCATTATAAAACAATCGATACAAATTCTATAATATATTAAAGAATAAGAAAATAGATTCATAGAACCTTAATTTTGAATTACGAAAACCTTTGTGATTTGCCCCTAATTTCAGTTTCACCGTTGTCAAACTTTGGAAAGGGTTTAACAAAAACAGCTTATATATTTAACGAAGTAACCCGATCCCTTTTCATAATGGCGCAGGTATATGGGTTGGGAGGCTCTTCGGCAATAAAGGTCGCTGACCTCAAGGTCGTGATCGATCGAACCCTCCATTATGTCAGCTGATTTAAATGAAATGGAGTGGAACTAATGAAAAATGTCTATCGTCCCATTTGCTTTTTAATTAGACTGCAGCACTTTTAATTAGAGAATACTGATGGTATAATTTGCCTGTTTTCAATTTATTATTTTATCCAGACGGAGCTCCTTCCTTTCAGAATAACTATTTAAAAGAAGTGAAATACGTTTCAAAGAGCCCAAATTTTATTTTTATACCTGAAATATGCAATATTATAAAATATATTTACATCTTGAAATAATAAAAGAAACTTAATCTAATCGAAAAAAGTCTCTAAATATCGATTTTTATTTATGAACAACAATTGTAAAGCATTTGTAATTAGAACGAATAAGCACATTATTATTATTTTCTCAGTACGTGCCAAAAGAGGAGCGTGATATGTGGCACTGCAATTTCTTTTATAAATACTTCGTTGCATTTAGAGTAGTTTAATGGTTGAGAAATTTAAAACAAATTATGATTATGTTTGACTTTAATAGGATAAATAAACGTAATAACATGTTGCTTGTCTACTCATTTGAATAGAAATGCTGTTGACTACACAATCAAATCCTAAATGTAACAGAACTGAAATGATTTAACAGTTACCTTGACCAGTCTGATTCTAACTAGCAGATTTGGGCGCAAAATTGTAAAATGGTGCATACCGGAAGTAACTATTGCAGACAAATCATTGCCGACTGTATCCTATTTGGACGTCTGCCAGGCGGAAAGGCGCAGTGTCCTGGTTACTCGTCAGAATGAAATAATAAATAATACAACTTTATACACCATAATTTAAGTTACTAATAGTAAACAATAAATGTATTTTAATTAGTTATTTTAATAAATTAATCGGTAATAATATATATCCACTGGCGCGCACACTCACAAACAGCTGTAGATTGCATTTGTTTATTTTATAATTTTTATAAATTAGACATGTTAATCACGCCTTCTATGCTATAATATTTCGTAATTTTATGGGTTTAAGACATGTCAGTCCACTCACAATGCTTGCCTTCACCGTATCAAGTGTTAATTGTGCAAATAAATCCTTTGATTGCGAGATTTAAAGCCTTCGCTTTGAACTATAATATGCACTCTTACACTGTTAATATCCTAATATATGTGTTATTTTTATACCATCGAATATCACATATGTTTAATCACATATGTTTGATCACATATAAAGAATAAGTTTGGAAGTACGCATTTTTTATAAAGAATGTATTATTCTAATTCCTATAAAATGTTAATAAACATTTATAGTAACAGATATAATTAAGTATATTTTGCTTAATTATAATGATCATAATTATTATTATCACGATTATGAGGATACTATAGTCCATACAGATTTATGTTTAAACGCGATATTGGTCCAGTACTGCATCCATAAGTGGGTTACCACCGAGGCGACGGATCTGTAATAAAGGAATATTTTAGTATTGGAGAACAATAGGGTGTACTTTATATAACACGATGGCTCTATATAAAACCAATTACAGTTCTACCACGGAAACGTCTATAATGTGGGACGAGATAAAGATCAGTGCTGGGACGTGTCAGACTGGAACCATAATTGTTGTCTTTTCTTGTCTACAAATTAACGATTTTTTAAGTTACAACAACTTTTTAGGTTATTTTATTATTTGTTGCCACAATAATACTCCATCACTAAACTACATCAATATTATAATAATCAAAATTAAACTAAGCAAGGCGTGCTGCCCTGCGATTCTGTAACTCACTTTTCGAACTCACAGAAGACTCGTGTGAGTTCGAAAAGTGAGTTACAGAATCGCAGGGCTGGTGTGGTTACAGCTTCTTTTATGTGGTTATAGGTTATAGAAAAACTTATAGTTTTAACATCACAGAAGAAAATAGATAAGATGTACGAATAATTTCCTGATAATTCTCTCCTGAATTAGTTTCACAAAATCCTTTTTTTACGATTATCAATATATTTAATTGTTCAAATAAACTAAAAAATTATAAGTAAAAAAGATATCGTATGATATTGCAGGATCTAACATTGCCCTTAATATGTTAAGTATTTTCATTAAAAATTATATATAAATGTATAAACTATATAGTTTAAAACTTTCTAATCTAAAATACATTTACTAATCCGTGGTTTTAAAATAATTTAATTACAATTGAAAATTCCGATATTATTACAAAGCTTGTTACCCATTGTTATCAATAATAATAGATATTAAATATAACAAAGTAATAAATACAGACACATAAATACTGTTTTAAGAAATAACAATTTTATATAAACTTACTTCGCTTCGCAAATGGGCTTCCAAGTCTCGAATAATCTTTCTTGTGTACTCCAAACTGCCGAGACCCTCCAAAAGAGACACGCAGTAACGTTTTAAGTCTAAATTTGTTGTTCTCTGTTTAAGTATACCTTTAGTCTTAGTTAAGAAATATTACTTGAATATTAGGAATTAGATATCACACATAGAGATACAGCTTAATAGCACCATAGCATAATTGCTATGGTGGTGCATGGTGCATTTCAATAAATTATTAACTAAGCCTGCATAACTTTAAACTATTCCACTAATAATTTTTATTAACTGGCAATACCTGGCTTACCAGCAGTGGCAATGGCACTGTACTTCACTAACAGGTGTGCTAGAATCGTTAATCCACATTGCTACTAAAAAGGGACAGAAATTATCTGTGACGAAAAAATGTTTGGGCGGCTAAATTATCGCCCTCAACATTTGAGGTGAATGATATTTGACATTCAGGCGACTAGAGCTAACCTAAATTCATGTTAAATCCCTTAAGACTGAACTTGGTTTTTTAAATATTTATACAAGATATCTCTTTAATAAGTAATTCGTGTCCATAACTTAAGAGCATGGCAAGCAAAAGCAAGTCAGGGCCAAACAAAAGACGAAACTTTTAATTAATTAGGATTAAAGTAAGTTTTCAAGTTTAAAATTCTATCTGTAGTAACTTCTTCGATCTTCGTAGTTAATTTTAAAAGGATACTCGAAACAGCCTCTCCTTTACCGGTTCTTATTGCGTGTATTATAGGTATTGTGAACTTTCCTTCTGTCAAATCCATATAATAATCTAGCAACACCTAAAAATATATTCCTTATTTAGTAACATAATATATTGTCAAAGCCTTTTTTGTTTGTCATTTGTCTTCGAGATTATTTCTAATTACTTTTCCGTGACAATCTTTTGTGGTCATAAAATGATAGCCAGTTTGAATAAAGAGTATTTTAGAGAAGAACATGAAAGAAATCTTGCGGTGAGAATATTTCTCCGTCTTTTTTCAAAAAACTTCGTAAGTTTACTTTTTACTCTAACATACAACGTGCTATTAAAGTACACGTTATTTTACCTTATCAAAAGGGCGTTCCTCTAACTTCTGAAAAAGAAAAAAATAAAAGTCAATAAAAAAATTCTATCTATCTAACGACAGTCAATTTTGAAAGTGTGGTGGTCTTGGAAGCGTCTTCAGTTGAACAAACGCAATTTAAAATTCATAGGGGAGCCTCCTGTTCGTTTGCCCTTTCTAAAAAAAACCAAAGCCTAGACAGCCTAATGTAGGAGTTTTTTTAAGGATTAACTTTAGACTAAATTGGAGTTGAGAGGTCCGGCGCTAATATAATAATTAGTTATCAGTGACATTTAAACCAAAAATCGTTAAGATTTATTTGGACTAAAGTGAAAAACCAGACCAACGTGTTCCGCTGTAATAAAATTAAACTTTTTATCCCCAGATTTAGAACCCGACTTATTCTAATAAATAGCAATTGCATGTAACAATTTAAACAAGTTAGACAAATTAAAGGCACGATTTCAAGTCAAGTCAAGTCAAAAATCATTTAATCATATAGGTAACACAATGTACACTAGACTATTTAAACGTCAAAAAAGAAATGTATATGAAATTCTTCTAACTTTACATTTAGTGCCAAATCTCAAATCAAGGGCGTAGAACGGAAGTGAAGAACTGGCCACTCTTTTTAAGATTAACACAAAAAAAAATATATCTATGCCATATTTTTCGTCTATCGAGGAACCCGCTCTTTTTCACAATAATACCAGTATTTTTTATTCATTACCATTTTCAGCTTAAATTAGGAATTATTTTTCACTTTTTAGTTTGATGTGCTTTAAAAGCGTGTTTTTTAGTTTTTTTTAACTATATTTATTAATTTTTCATTTTTTAGTTAATTTTTTTTTATTTTTTTCATTTTTTTTTCGGATTATTGCATTGTCATCGATCTTTGACAGGTGCGCAAAGTTTGAATTAAATCTGTCCGTTAAAAGTGGGTCAAAATCGACATACATACAGGTGAAGCTAATATAAAGCGTGTAAAATCTACCAAATTGTATGTGAAAGGCAAAGAAGCCTGGTCACCTACTAGCCTATATATAATATGAACTGATACAGAAACCCTAGCCTAGTTTTTATATTCAAAAAGTTTCATTAAAAGCGTTTGAACTTGCGAGTACTAGGTTTTAAATAACATTGAACGGACAAAAACGTGACTTTACATTATTATTTATCAGATATAGTCTCCGACCAAGCGACACGTTGGTATGAAAATAATTAAATTTGCGTTTATGTCCATTAAATAAATTTTAGCTAAATTTGATTTAGAAAATTAATTGAATTAATTAATTTGAAATAGAAAAAAGGTACCTATTTAATACATTGAAAGTTTTTTTATAACGCAATATCTAGTTAAGTAAAGTTTATTCAAATATCAAAAAAAAAAAATTCTACATAATTAAAGAAATTGAGGTTTTTTAATTTAAAATGTTGACTATGCTAACTTCAGGGTGTCGGCTTTTTGTGGCAGTGTGCACGCGCATCGTAAAAAGTATAACTTCAAAAATTACAATTAACATACCTTAGGTTGTCCAATATTGTAGTAGTCATCAATTAATTGAAAGTAGTATCCGAATTTCTTCCCTAAATCCGTATAATCATTATTATCCTCACTGAAGCTCTGCATCAGCCACGGCTATGTTCAGCATTCCTCCCGTTTCTGCAATAATGGTACTCGTACTGTTAAAGATTTCACTATTTCGTACAACTGAATTTAGCAAATATGTCCATAGTATATTAATATGCACAAAAATATAATAACATTGATCGGTATCTATCTATTGTCGCGAAACTTTGCTAGGAGCAATATAGGAGGAATTCATAGAATAAAAAAAGGTAAAAGCAAGCAATAATGCAAGTATTTTATAAAAGAAAAATAACAACCCAAAAATATTACGCATAATAATTAATAAATTGGCCCATACTTTGTTCTGTCATCCTCCTATACTCAGCTTCTGTGGGGCAGACAAACATGTCTCTCCAATATATTTCTTTACCTTGACCCCGCACTATATCGAGTGCTTCTTCATTAAACACTTTCAGTGCCTGGTAATAAAAATCGAGTTAGTGAAACGCGAAATGCTATTTTCAACTACGGGCATATTTGAAAAGGGACCGCTCTCCTTTTTGCTTACGATTGTATACCTACTGTTTAGATGTTCAGAAGTATTACAACACTTCAGCCTTGCGATAACGAGGGAGCTTGTAGTTTATTGTTTATCAGAATGCCAAATCGTAAAATGACTGCTTCACGACTGATTTGAGCGCGACCGCCGCTGCAAAAACCCCTGTGAGAGTTCGAAAGAGAGTTACAGAATCGCAAGGCAGTGCCGGGACCTGTTCATCTTTTGTATACCATAATTGTTGTCATGTCTTGTCTACAAACTGATCTAAACATTCATACATGAATACTTAAACCAATCCCGACTTTAACCAAAGTGAGCCGTAAATTTTATCTTTCAATCTACTTTTTAATTACAAAACTAAACAAAAAAAAAAAAAAAGATGGTATGCGGACATGAGAACCAACAAACGCGTTTTAAATTTACAAAAGTGGTTTTTGAATTTTAATTAAATACTTTAAATTTTTCATAGAAAAGTCACGTTATTCAAAAACGTAAAAGATTACAGCAAATCGGTAGTAATCTGAAATAAAAATACCTCTAGACCAAATTTAGAGCACCTTTCCATAGCCAGGACAATGATATGAATGGCAGAATTGGAAGCCATGGGAACTCCATACACGCAGTGGGCAGCGGGAATTCCACGCCTAACATCTATGGCATCTTGTATGTCGTCTAAACTGAAAGATGGAAATATACTTTTAAGTGAAAAATTGACGAAGTTTTAGATAAGTTCTTCAAGCAGCCGTTGTAAACATTTTCTACAAACGTTTGTTAACATGTTTTATTATCTTATTGAATGCTGTATTTATCTGCTTCGTTAATCAAAGTAAGGACGCATTTTTGTGACATCATTCACATTACAGACCTTTAAGTAGTAAATAAGTATCTTTCAAATTAATACCCGTTTTTTTCTTGAAAAAGATCGCATGAAAATGTTCTTATACATATGTAAAGGACTATGGCAGGCTATGGCCTCAAAGAAAGGACATATTCTTAGCTAAAGTGCTATAGCTTAGAGCAAAATAGATACAGAATTCTATATTAAGTCTAGCTTAAATAAAAAAAACGGTGCGTGTACTTATGTACGCGTGTAAGAAGTTTTACTTCTTTGGCATTATTAAAAATAGTTTTTGATTGCATGCAAATAAATAATTACAATTAAATAATCAAAGACTGGAAAAGGAGTCATTATAGTCAATAAAGTTCAGTTTATATTTGAAAAATTAAATAAATAAATATTTATTACTATTCTCTTACATTAAATGTAACATAAATTCTATTATTATTCGAATATTGTTTTTAAATTATGTTCAATGCCGTAGCATCTTCCGTGGGCAACTTCATTCTGTTAATTTTGTGTCACGGTGCGCGCGCATCGTAAAATTTTTTTCACTCTCATACATTTTTCATAACGCGCCTAAAGAAGTATAACTTCAAAAATATATATAAATTTACATTTATTCATGTATCCTTAAAAAGTCAACTTACATAAGTGTACCATTATGGCACATTGTCATAATATCAATAATCTCTTTCATCTTCTCATTAGGAATCTTTAGCCAATGGTTAAAGGCCTCAGCTATTCGGTTCCTTATTCCTTTGCTCTTCACTTGAATTATATGGGAGTAGGGGAGGAGGATTTCCTGAAACAACATTAGATTAGATTACAAAATTACTATTTTATTTATAAAATACCAAACTGAATTTTGAACGTAACTCAAATTACTGGAAGCGAAAAAAAGGTTTTAATCTACCTTTGCTATAAATTACCTCCTGAAAGCAAAAATTTTAAATTTCTTTGTACAACAGTTACAAGAAACTACAAATTTCCAAGCATCATTTCACTAAAGAAAACAATTTTTTGCCGGATTGAAGTTATATCATTCCACTATCATGTCTAGTTCGAAAAACACGATGAATCTAAATTATTTTTTATTTAAAACCGAATTTCCTTAATAAACAGTTGTTTTTTATCATAATCTACAGTTATTAAAAAATTCACTATTTGCTAGATCATACAAAACTGGCATATAATTAAGAATCAATTAGGAAAATTGATATTGCTAATTTACTAATCTGTGACATTTATCAATACTATATTATTTTTTTATTACAGTTGCAATAACATTTGAAATTAATTATTTTATTTTTCTTTATAGACTTTAAGTAATATTAATATATTACTATGCCCATTCTAAAATCGTCAGAGAACTGATCACTTATTTTAAATGGAACAGCACACTTCTATAGACCATTTTATTATTAACGATATAACTTTTATATTAAAATGGCTTCAATATTGGTCAGATTCGTATGATAAGTTATACATATAAGAAATTGTGTGTTCTATAAATATGATATCCGTTTGTGTGAACCAGGAACTACTTTCAGCTAATATTACGGAAAGCTTAGTCGTCTTTGCCAATAATCCAATTAATTTTCGTGTCGTAGTCACACCGGCTCTCAAAATCAAAACTATTTTTAACATTTCAATAAAATAACTACTGATTCACAGTGCAAACAAATGCTTAAATTAAAAATAAAAAAAAGTTACATACCTCTTCCAAATCAGGAATGTTTTCTTCTCCGGACATTGTTAAAATATTATTATTACCCACTTTGACAGAATAACTAACTTAACTATGTTAAGAGTAGAAGACTTTTTTGCTTATTTAAAATTTGAAAAATGTTGTTAACCAAGTAACCGTGTTCCCACAACCCAGCCTAAATGGTAACAGAGTGTTCAAACGCGGCATATAACTGATTAGCTTCTTTTTAATTAATAACTTTACAATGATTATACTCGTGGTAACGCCAATACATCTTACATTACAAATGACCATTAAGTGCGACATTTCTTTAAAAACAATCATGTTTTAGACTATGAAACCTGCCATTTACGTTTTGAAGGAAAATTTATCAATAAATATTATCGAAAAGTATAAAAAGGCTTTTAAGGTATTTTACACATTGTTGAGTATTACAAAGTAATACAAATTTCTATAGAATACATAATGTTTTTGGATCGTTTTTACAACAGCTTATTTGGACTAATTTACATATGTAATTTACTTAATTCGCGCGACAAAGACTTAAAAGCTAAGTGATTTTTGATACTGCAATATACTTAGTTTTAGATAAAAAAGAGGAGTAAAGAAAGACTTATGACTAATTATTATATATTAACGACGTTCAGTTTCGCGGTCACTTGGAGGGAAAGGCTAAATTAGCCTCCAAAAAGCTTGGTATGCTCAGCAAGGCGAGACGGTACGGACGGACGGTTCACTCCGGGCCACCGCATGCAACTATATAAAGCGCAAATTCGGCCCCACATGGAGTACTGCTCTCACCTCCGGGCGGGGGCTCCCCAGTACCAGCTCCTTCCACTTGACCGTATTCAAAGCAGAGCGGTTCGAATCATCGACGACCAATCCCTCTCCGAGCGGCTTGATCCTTTGGCGTTGCGTAGAGATGTGGGGTCACTCTGCATCATCTACCGCATTTACCATGGAGAGTGTTCAGAGGAGTTGTTCGGATTAATACCTGCAGCTGAGTTTCGTCATCGGACGTTGAGGCAGAGTACGAAATTCCACCCGTATCACCCCGACGTCTGCCGTTCCACAACTGAGCGTTTTTCAGGGCAGTTTTTGCCGTGCACCACCACTTTGTGGAACCAGCTGCCCACTGAAGTATTTCCGAACCAATTCGACTTAGGGTCCTTCAAGAAAAGAGCGTACCAATTCTTGTAAGGCCGGCAACGCACTCGCGAGCCCTCTGGCATTGAGAGTGTCCATGGGCGGCGGTATCACTTAACATCAGATGAGCCTCCTGCCCGTTTGCCCCTTGTTCTATAAAAAAAAAATTATGGCTCCCATATAACAAAAATCTCAAATGATTTTGACGAGAGTCATAGCTATCTATGTCTCGACTCTTACCGTTATAGCAGTGGCGGAACCGTAGAAGAAAATCAAGGAACAGCTATCTATAGACAAATCTTTCCAGGCATTTGTTAGGAAGCAAACAGAAATACCATTTCTAGGAATATACGAGTACATAGTAAAATATAGCTTTAATATAATGATATTAAAGTCTATTTTTATTTTATTAAGTTTGCTGGATGTGTAATTTTAATTGATATACACAACAACCGATAATTTAGTCACGTGTATAACTGTTATTAATAGTCACGACAGTACATTTCGAGTTATGTTGTGAAACTATAATTAAAGGCACAGGGAAACAATACACAGGAAAATGTTAATAATACCTAACTACTATCGATAATCACACCAGGATGTAGGATTAATATTACTTTATTCCTTATTTCCTATTTTTACAGTAACTTAATACTAATACAATAGAAAACTAACTTAAAACATAATATAACCATAACAAGTAAAAACTTAAAAAACCTAAACAATTTTATAACTAATTATAAATAATGAAATTCTTGTGAATTCAGCCAGTGTGCAACTAAATATATCCGTCTCAAAGAAAGGTAGGGTGGCAAAAACGCGAAAGGGCTTTTAAGTAAATTTGCGAGGACTGCCAGCAATTGCGACCCTTACCCGCCGAGTGTGGTTATTTGGACAGAGCCCCAGTCTTTCCAATATTTCGATATATATTTTACCTCTAAGGATCTTAAAAAATATAGGGATAGTAAGGTCCCTCCTTACCTCTAACTTGTTGTATCCAACCATGCCCAAGACAAACAAATTGGATACATTATTGGGTAAAAGGGTACACTCCATACAACCTCATGTATATGTATCTCATAAATTTATTGTGGTCACCATTAGAGAATATTTTTTTTCTTGTGGGGCCCAAATATAAATTATATTCAAGTGCTCCTAACAAGTGCATTATACAATGCCATTACGTTTTATATTTGAAAATCCTTTGGCCATACGCAAAATAAACCCTAAATTCCTATAAGTTTTTTACAAATTATTTTTATGTTATCCCAAAATTTAATTCATAAATGAACCAGGTCTTTTATTTGGTACTTTGGAATTGGTGTTTCTCAATGTTATAATTATAAAGAATGGGTGGCTTGGAAAAAGAAATAACAGCACATTTTGAGAATAAGTGAGTGATTTTCCTGACCAATTTACTACCCGATCAATATAATCTAACAATCTTCCTATATAAGGCCGTGATAATTTAAATATGGAACATTAAACATTTGCTCTTCTATACCCTGGTAGATATTTACATTAACAAAAATTTAAAGTCCTAAATCCTAGCAGACCAAGTGTAATAGTTCCTAGATTTAATGCCATATATTCACATACTGCTCCCTATCTGTCATGTGACTTGCCATAAACGAATAATACGAGTGAAGCCAACTTTTGCTAATTTCATCAAAGCACGTCGTATGACCGTTAAATGCTTTGTATATAAATAGGTGATCAACTTTCCTCATATCAATTATAGATAATAAAAGTGGGTAGTGCTGAAAAGGAGAGAGTAGATTATGATAGAAACTTTGAAGGTGACTCCATACCTTGTGGTGTGACAAAATGACGGTTATGATGGTTACTGTACTTTGTTACCTTTAGGTACCGGAACCACTTTGCTAATTTTCAACGATTGGAAGTGAGCTTTAAGGTAAGATGAAATATGGAGAAGGGGTTCGAATAGGAAGTTTAAAGAAAGAGGTATACATGGGGACTTGGAAAGAAGGATTGTACTTTAATATATTAGGAACCAATTCCCCTTCCACAATCCGCCTCGCATTTTAACGTCAAGCTTGGGCTTTTGCGTAACATACACTGAACTGAAATAATAGCGAATTCCTCTACCCTCTTATCCATAGTTAACTCTTTTCCGTTACTAACAATACCCCTAGGCTGTCTTTCAGCCCTTTGGCTCTTTACAAATTTCCAAAATGACCTAGGATTTTCTATGACGTTCGTTTCAATAACTTTTGATACCTATAAAGCCTTAGCAATCCCTACCTTTACCTCAGCCCTACACAAGCTAAAGCTTGGTAGTCACCTTGCAACTTAGTTCTCTTATAACGCTTATGAGTAGTTCATTTTATTTTACGAATAATTTCATATTATACCATTCGGATAGCGTGTTTTGAGTGAACATATCCTTTAGGGTTTCTTTTGGACACAATGTCAAAGATAGTATTTAAAATATTATAAAAGCTATCTAGACTCGCATCTAAGTCCGAAGAAAATATACTAGACCAGTCTGCTGCTCCTATCCTCGAATACAACATATGTAATGGTTTGAAATTTCCATTTAATGGTCTACCTACCTTATTACCGCCTTCGTATATTTCACCAGGGAGCCGCCGATCGGGGCCATACACACACTTGAGGGTGGATGTTGTTTATACTGACACCAGAGGCTGATCAGATACACACACATTTACGCTGCTAACCCCCCAACCTTGCATAAAACCAGATCCAAAATTCTTTCATTAATATTTTCTACTGAATTGACTGACTGAATTCACAATAATGTAAAAAATAATCCTCAAAATAATTTTTAACCAAATTAGAACAAGACTATAAATTGAAATCCCCTAACACTAATACACTACTATATTTGTGGCAATAATCTTCTATTATTTTAAATAATAACAAATATTCATGATCATTACTATTAGGAGGAATATATAGGACACACACAAAAAAATAAAAACTATTTTAAAAAAACAGTCGAAAAAAGTTAAATGCCGACACTGATATATACATGGTAGGAATATCACTCGTATCTCTAAAGGGAGTGGTATAAAAGGCTCCACCCTGCTTGGGCGTCGGCGATACATGTAGTATAGTAAAGCCTATTGGAACCAACTCAGCATCAGCTATTACTCATTAACTGTTTTGTGACAGCAATATTGTTGCTGTCAACACACTGGTTGAAGTTAACTAATTAGTGAAGCCCCTTACGTTTTGATAGAATATATAATTGGTTTACTTACCCTTCTTTACTTTTGTTCGATCTCCGAAACCACACCCAATCAAAAATTCTATATTTACTGGCAATTTTCAGGTTACAGAGTACCTTATATTACTTTTGGTACACAATAATAAAAGAAGATAGTCCCTCTCTGTTTTATGATTTATCTTTTCTAGCTAACTGTCACATTTTTGTTATATATTTTTTCACATAGTTTCAAAATTAGAGTTTAGGATATTAAAAATCTTGTGGTCCCTTCAATCTGTATAGCGTTTCTGCAATCACCTTTTATTTAGATTGGGATGTATGCCATTAACTGCCTTGGTTTCAACATATTACACTTTTTTCGCAATTTCTCCTTTACTTGTTTTAATGTGGAGGTTAATTTTAAGAGTGCCTCACATTTTATGGAGATGGTAATTGGCTATTATGTTTTAGGAATCCACAAAGATGAAGGTGTGTGTATTAAAGGTGGTATTTATTATTTTAAGTAATGATTGTTTTTTTTTGACTACCCTCATTATTTCCCGTAATTCTTTCAATTCCAATTAGATTAATGAATCTATGTAGTATTATAGTCTTTTTTCTGCTCTTCAAAGGGTTCAGATGTTTTAAAATCTTATTTTTAAGAAGTAACTGAAATAATTCTAACAAGAAATATGAGAAGTTGGGAAGTAGAACTTTAGATTAATTATATAGGTAACAAAACATTTGGACACCTCCACCAATCTTTTGTGCTGATTATCATCACCAATTTTTCTTTGTTATATTTAAAATGTATATGATAATATTACGATTTAAACTAGAAATTAAGTAAAAGAATTATTAATTTGTAATTTTGATTCAGACCAAAAAAACAATGATATTAGTAAACAAAAATATCCGTATGGTGAGGATGTAGGATTAATATTACTTTGGATCATCAGTCCTCTCCAATGTCCGAAATGATTCCTTGAAAGTTATTCACAACTTATGGTTTCATCAAGCCATTCGTCATTTGATATGCCTCCTGATGTCAAGGCAAAACAATTGTTGTTTTGGGTTAATAGGCACGAAGGGTACTTGCCAAAAATAACGAAATCATATTAAAACACAAACAATTTAACTGCCGTTACTATATATATTTTTTTTAAATAAATAATACTCATTGTGTCCAGGAACTTTTTCTATCTCTTAAATTAAAAAGAAGTTACATTAAATTAATTACAATAAACTAACGAATGGTGTGTTACGCGTCTCGCGAAATACGCCCCCCCGCCCCAGCTACATAGGTAATATTTTATTTACTTTAGTAAATATATTATTTAATTTACTAAAATAAATATAGTCATTAATCATGCAATAATAATCCGATAATCTAATTATCATTGTGTTATTATAAGTTAATTAAGAAAAAAAAATACTTTTTCAGTTCTATTACCTTGAAGACAAAATCAAATAGTATAGTTAACCAAATAATACATAATAAAATATTTTTTATAAGGATTACATTCTAGCTATAATATTATTGCAACTAATTATAACAAAGTATCTAAAATGTATAATTAATAGACCGTTTACTGTTTTTTTATCTGGAATAGTTTGCATAGCTCAACATATTACATAAATATTTAACAACTACGGAAATTAAATGAAACAACTATATAACCAATCTAATGAAATCCCGTGGCAGATAATTATGACCGAGGCGCCCGTCTGCCAACCCTTAGACGTGTGTTCGAAACCCGGCCGTGTAACAATGATATTATATTTCTGTGTGCAATGGAATACTAAAAAAATACTTTCGATTTTTTAGTATGTTAGGGACAGAAGGCTGATCTCCTTCTTAGCTAAAAAAATAACTTTTTTTTTTATGTAATAGGAGGCAAACGGGCAGGAGGCTCACCTGATGTTAAGTGATACCGCCGCCCATGGACACTCACAATGCCAGAAGGCTCGCAAGTGCGTTGCCGGCCTTTCAAGAATTGGTACGCTCTTTTCTTGAAGGACCCTAAGTCGAATTGGTTCGGAAATACTTCTGTGGGCAGCTGGTTCCACATAGTGGTGGTGCGCGGCAAAAACTGCCTTAGAAAACGCTTTGTTGTGGAACGACGGACGTCGAGGCGATACGGATGATATTTTGTATTTTGCCTTGACGTCCGATGATGAAACTCAGCTGCAGGTATTAGACCGAACAACTCCTCTGAACACTCTCCATGGTAAATGCGGTAGAAGATGCAGAGAGATCCCACATCTCTACGCAACGTCAAGGGATCAAGCCGCACGGAAAGTGACTGGTCGTCGACGATTCGAACCGCTCTTCGTTGAATACGGTCAAGTGGAAGGAGCTGGTACTGGGGAGCTCCCACCCAGAGGTGAGAGCAGTACTCCATGTGGGGCCGAATTTGCGCTTTATATAGTTGCATGCGGTGGCCCGGAGTGAAGTACTATCTCGCCTTGCTGAGCACACCAAGCTTTTTGGAGGCTAATTTAGCCTTTCCTTCCAGACCGCGAAACTGAACGTTATTCGATATGTCAACGTCCAGTATTCCGATGCTAGCTGAGGCTTTAAGGAGAGTGTCTTCAAAGAGGGGAGTAGCGACAAAGGGAGTTTTTTTAGCGGAAAACACGCATACTTGTGTCTTCTTGGGGTTAAATTGGACTAGATTTAGTCTACCCCAGTCTGAGACTCCACGTAGAAGAGTTTCGACTTCAGACACAAGTTTGTTCCGGTACTCATCGACAACAGCCCGAGAAATACCTGCCCGGCCAGTGTAAAAAGTATCCCCAGTGCTGTCGTCCGCATAGCAATGAATGTTGCTAAGCTGCAACATATCATTGATATGCAGAATAAACAGGGTCGGGGATAGGACACAGCCTTATGGGACACCAGCATTCACAGGTTTCAGGTCGGAGCATGCTCCGTCGATGACGACTTTGATGCTCCGATCAGCGAGAAAGCTGGAAATCCAGTTGCATAATTTCTCAGGGAGCCCATAGGCTGGAAGCTTCGAGAGCAGTGCTCTGTGCCACACCCGATCGAAGGCTTTCCCTATGTCCAAACTTACCGCCAGCGCCTCCCCCTTGGACTCAATTGCCTCTGCCCAGCTATGTGTAAGGTATACAAGGAGGTCACCAGCTGAGCGACCACAACGAAAGCCGTACTGAGAATCGCTAATCAGCTGGTGGCCCTCTAGATACCTCAAGAGCTGGCTGTTAATAATGGTTTCCATTATTTTGGAGAACAAGGAGGTTATAGCTATTGGACGATAGTTGGACGGAGAAACGTATACATTCTTTAATCTGAGGCCCACTTAAGACCTAAATTGATTACAGGCAGGTAAATCGTGATATTTTATACACGTGATAGTGTTGAATAGGTACTTAGGTAAAACCGGTTCGAATAAACTCATACGACCATTGATTAACGCAATTTATTCAACCACAAATATTAATTCGTTGCGATTTTGTTTACACGAACTGCACTTTATGCTGAAATTACATTTCACTACTGATATCTCTGAGCAAACACTCCATTGTAGGCATATAAAATTAAAATCAATATACAATTTGTTTGAATGTGTGCAGCATTAAATATCAGCTAATTACGAATATGTGTGAAATTCCACGAAACTCTTCTCGACTGGAGATATATACCTACTTATTATAAATAAGATATTAGGCAGAAGTTTTGTTTTAGCTACTTTTATAGTTTGAAATATATTTGTTAGAAGAAAATTCAAACGAAAACCAAATAATATTTCTCAATGAATATTTATAGCAATATTACTTAGTATTACTAACTAAAATAATTTGAATGTTATAGGGATCTTCGATTCTACAACTAAATAGTGAAATTATTCTACGACAATATACATTATTTACATTGTACAATATTTAACACCAGCTACAAGCTAAATATAAACTTATAAAACTAAGTTGCACGTAATAATATCAGTGTAATTAAATAAATTGTGTTTGCTTTCCTACCATCTCTTCACCTTATTTTACTATATTTGAACTATCCATTTATCCAAGTCAAAATATAGTAAAATTCACTACTTTTGAACGAACGGACGAACAGAAAAAAGAGTTAACAGGCGTAAAACACGGTAGCGTATCTAATGAAAAAGGCAATTAACTGAATTTTCACAGTTTTCCACGAAAACAGAAAAGTGTCGGCTCGTGCAGGTATTTGATATGGGGCCAATAAAGTTTTATTATAACCGACCGAGTGGCGCCCGGCTCAGTTCAATGACTTCCTGAAGCTTTTATGACGAGCTTCCGCTTTCGGCTTCACCTGCAGTGTACGAAGTACTCGCGGATAATGCAGCTAATTGTTTGAACATTCAGCTTTGTCCCCGAATTCGGATTGCGAAGCGAATGTTCCTTGAAATATAATTTCAAGGCACATTCGCTCAATTTAATAATTACCTAGTATATAAGTATTGAAAATTAAAATATAAATAAAATTATCTATTATTATGACATTGTACCTATGACATTAAAATTAATGAAATATAAGACCAAACTTATTGTCAAAATCCATAAACAATTTGACAGTTGAGAGAGTTCACACTGAAACTTAGGTTTGAAGCAATACATACATATCACATTTGTCTAATGAAAGTCGAAGGGGCAACCCAGAACTGTTCTTAGGAACTGTGTCTCCAAACCATTGTCAGATAATTTTGCGTCATTAGCCAGCCATAAAGATTTAGTTTCTCCCGATTCCAGGATGTTCATCAAGTTAACGTATAAGGAATCTTCTAGTGTTTACCTAATCTCAGTAATGGCTGAACTAACATTTCTCAAGTAAACAACGCAAACTCACAGCTAACAAAGTTGCTCCCTCAGCTTTCTACTGCAAACTTATACTAGGAGATTATAGTTCAAAACCTCTAGGGATTAAAGGCTTCATTATAATCATCAATGTTTAAAACTATAAAAAAATAAAACGTAAAAGTAAATATTTCCATGCTTGTTCGAGTTTTAGATTTGCCGCCAATTCACAAAAACAAATGAATGCAATATACTACATTAGGTTACCAAAGAGTTCTATAATTGAAATTCAAAAAAAGTTTTCATTAGCAATGTTTCTAACTGGCCAGTTCTAAACCTTTTCAGTGTTACCTAGGTAACTAAAGAGACGATAGGATTTGAATACTGTATCCACACGGTTTAATATAAATTCCTTATTTTTGGTTACTGCCAAAAATATATTTTCTAGTCGCGTTATTTTTCCTTAGTCCTTAAAAGTAAAGTAAAAAAGTAAAAATTTTCTCCGCCACTCTTTTTAATCGCCATTTTTTTGTTTTACAAAATGTTTGTAAGGAACTGCAACCATTACACCATGTCCCATGTGACATTTTAAGTAATTAATAATAATAACATAAATTAAAAACAAAGATTTGTCCTCTATCAGCAGGAGGCATGGTGAAATAGGAGCACGCACTTACATTCTCGTGGGAACAACACACGAACACATAGTCGAAATAACCAACATCACCGCATACACGAATTCAAGTACGACCAGTCACCACAAGCAGCACCTGTTCACGAGCATGACGCATGGCCAGCCATCGGCCCCCTCGCCATATTTTAGGGAGAGAGACAACCCGACGCATGGACGCCGCCACAAGCAATGACATTTAAGCGAGCATGAAGATCCTTGAAATGTGAACTTGGCATACTTAATCATTGCCTGTATGGAAACGGACAGTGCTAAATTGTGGTCCCAGATCCAATAAAACATAACGGTCTCGGTCTGATCATCTAAGTAGTTGATAAAACATGATCCTTGAAAAAACAGATATGTAGCCGTGATTTGAGCCTTTCGGAATTAATAAATTCTTCTACTTAGGTTTTGTACCACAAGGAACGGTTGTAATAATAAGCCCTTAATACACACCTCGATTTCGATATATTCTTAACATGAAGAAAGGTACACAATTGTCTGTAAGGATAAGGATGAAATTAGTAAGGGAATAATGATAGAGGTTACTGATAATATAGCAACTAATATTTTGCCTATAAATAGTTCAAAATACGCACAGCCACTCACAAAAAAATTATAAGGGCGTAACTAATAAATAAAATTGGATAAAATTTATTCCATTTCTAAATGCGTCTAGCATAACCCAAGCGAAACAAAAAATAAGTGAATCAAACAGCTCTCAACACATCTGCTCATAGTCTAGCTGACTGATTGCAAGATAAAGAATTATATTTAAAAAAAAAGTGAATCAAGTGACAATCGCCAAAGTTTAAATATTAGGGAATAAAAAAATATATATTTCGAATAGGTGCATAAAGTAAGTAATAAATGCGGTTGGGTACAGTTAATTAATGTCAATTCAAACAAAAACAAAACACCATGCATATCTCACAATATTAAATCTAATTAAACAAATACATGCTATTCAAGTTAAAATTTCATGACTTGTTTAAAATCGATAGATTTAAGTTAATCGCTTTTTAATTTGTAGATACGACAACGTTGGTTCTTGGAAACAATACTGCGGTACTGCATTCACCTATTTGCTTAGATTCATATCTGAGGTATGCCTTATAACCTTTACAAAATGGACTGCTAGACTGAATGAGATAAAAATTTACGCATAAATAGGTTATATTTACTAGATTAGGAACTTTAGCCAAATACACCTTATTTAGGGGAAATTATTAAATTGGACCTATTGTCATTTAATACACAATGCGACTCTTATCCCTAGGGTCGTAGCTTCGATTCCCGGCTGTGCACCAATGGAATGTCTATGTGCTCATATAACACTCGCTCAGATGGTGAATCGCATCGTGAGTTACACGGGCATGCTTTAGACCCAAAAAGTAGACGGTATGTGTCAGGCACAGAAAGTTGATTACTTTACTTGCCTATTAGAAATGATCACGGAATAGATACAGAATTCTGAGCCCCAGACCTAAATGGTAGTAGGTGTAGTAAATTGATATTTTAATATGAAACGCTTTCTTTCGAAGAATCAATTTCGATGATCAAACAACATGTTCAAGAACGAACCGATTTTAAATGATTGGCTTACCATGTGCTCTTCTTGCGAGCCTGTCGACAGCCTACAACTGATATGCATCGCTTATTCATACCATGACATCGAAAAACCCAGCTGAGGTTATCAGATTACGTTCGTTCAATTTGTATGAAAATTCGGACGTAATCTAAATTTGACCGTTTAGCCGTCAAACGGTGACAAAATAACTGGTTCTGAATAAGTTACTTTTTATTAAACTAAGTTTAGAATATATATTCATTGTTTTATTTAAAACTCGCTAATAAAGTAAGATTAATATGCACTAATAACAACACAATAAGTCTAATATAGTATAATTTTTAGGTTTTGGATATGTAAGTTTAGTTTTATTTTGTGTTAATTGTGATTAAGAAGACATAATGACGGACGACAGAGAGAAGAAGAAAGACGACAGGCTCCTTCTACCGACTTCGAAGATGTTGAGTTTATAATTTACTATGGATCAACGTACCAATAGCCCATTGAAGATTTTAAAGTACCTACATACTATTGCTAAAATAAGAAGACTTAATGGCG
This sequence comes from Pieris macdunnoughi, assembly GCA_905332375.1. Taxonomy (NCBI): domain Eukaryota; kingdom Metazoa; phylum Arthropoda; class Insecta; order Lepidoptera; family Pieridae; genus Pieris; species Pieris macdunnoughi. Next base: position 4,798,571 of record CAJOBZ010000019.1, read on the forward strand.
ATGGGCTGGACCCATAAGAGGAAACGTCAAATGGAATATAATTGTGACACGATGGTACCCTAAGGAAGGCAAAAGGAGTAAAGAAAGACCACAACAAGATGGAAAGACGACATCAGACAAGTGGTAGGAGTGATGTGGAATAGGTTGGAGGAGGGCTTTGCCGACTGGCAAACAGATCTGCAGAAATCAAGCAAGAACCAAATATTAGAATAGTTTTTCTTCCTTCTAATACCTAGTTTAATATAATGATCTATGTTTATGTGTGTACCTAAGTCGATCTGAATAAAATTATTATTATTACATACTATTGCACGACGTATGTTTAATTACGTATATATTCAATGAATTAGGTATAGATAGTATAACAAAAACAATAAAACAATTCATTAAAATATGATATTTTAATTTAATCTAGCAATCGCCCACGTATTTTGCAACACAAAATCAGTTGCGACGCTCCCAATTCTACATGTTACGCGCGAACTATCTCGATCGTATAGGTGTACTTGTGTGTATAGGCCTGGCTGACCTTTTTATTGGAAAATTTTCTTGTTTTCAAGTTGAATGTGTTTGATTTTCTGTACAAGAAAATAAACACTCAATAATAACATCCTAAGTTTGGCAAAGGTGCAGTTTAGATTAAGGAATCACTTCGATATACATAATAATATTTTTGAAAAAAGAAAAATAATAGTTTTTCATATTTATTCAACTTTAATTATTTCTAAAACTAAAGTAATAAAAATTACCAAGATATATTGCTAAAGGGATGGGACTCGATATCACCTAATGCCTATGAGCTGAAGTGATATCGCCGCCCATGGACATTCTCAATGACTAAGGGCTCGCGAGTGCGTTTCCGGTCTTTAAAAAATTGGTACGCTCTTTTCTTGAAGGTAAAGGCTTCCGAGACTTACGACTTTAGAAACCAGTTTGTTCCGGTACTGATCGACAGCAGCCTGAGAAATACCTGTACGGCCAGTGTAGAGTACCCCCAGTGCCATGTCATTTCTATGCAGATGTAGAACTTTTTTCATGACATGTAATGTTTAATATGAAATATTGTGCACTGAGAAAGCAAGCCTAAATGTGTAAAATATATAATATAATACGTAGACCGAAATAAATGAAGAAAAAATAATCAATTTAACATATAAAACGGATACTCATATCAATGAGAAAATCCTTTCTTATACAGAAAATTGTAATAATTCTCGGTAAATCTAGTTGTTTTAAATCTTCATGAAGGACATGCGCACTGAGGTTGTTCAATACGTAGGTAGAGTCCTACTGTGTAATAAATGTATTTTTAGCAGTTTTGTCTATTTTTCAAAATTACGTTTACCAACATAAATTTAGAAAAAATAAAGCATTCTTATTAATGTTCAACTCTGCTAAGAACTTCCATCTTCGTGTGTCCTAATTTTTTATCTCTAATACCTTCGGAAATGACTATAACCAATTACTTTCTCACCTACTTTTAGCTTCACCTTTCTTTATGCACGTTTCTTTAATTTAAATAGATGATGATACTATGCGACACCAAGCGTTTCCTAACGAAACTAATAAAACTGTTGTACAGAGTAAAGACTAGATGGCGCTACGCATGGCATAAAGAAGACTAAAAAACTCAAGTGTAATATAAACATCGCTTCTTACCATTACATGCAATGACGTTCTGTAGCTTGACCAGTGCTACTGTTTTTCTATACATTTTTGTGAATTCATTAAATAGTTAAAAATTCGTTACTCCGCATGGTATGCGAGTGTACTGTGGCCACAATACTTAAGCCAGGCCGCAAGGCAAAAAAACAACGAATTTGACAATTGACAGTTCATTACATAAAAAAATATCGAGTCCATTGTTTTAGAAAATCGATTTCAAAATGAAATTTCATAGGTCTTAGCTTTGTAATAAGGTTTATTAATAAGTCTTCTCTTTTAATACGACACGTTTTTTGAAAGTGTTTTTTTTGGTTTCGATGGTGGCTGGCGAAACTGGATTATTATAATGAAACATGACTTGCAATGGCTCCGTATACATCGGAACAAAACGAAAGTGTCTTGTAGTTGACCGTGTGTAAACTTTAGAATAATTTAGTATATTTAAAGCATTTGCGATGGCGCAAACAGTAAGACGTCCCATCGAAGCAAGGTATCCATCCTGCTATATACCAAGCAGAATACAAGAAAGAAGGGCAAAAGCAAGGGCGCTCAGGTAATTTCATATAAATAATTCTTTTGAGATCAATGACACGAATACGTGACCTCATATTTTGGTCGGGCTTCGAAGAGCCTAATATAATTTCTTGTGTCTCTTTAATGAGGATTTAAAAATGTTTCAGATAACATTTTTAAAAAATTACATTTTAATTGCTAGATCTATGTAAGGTATTGATGACAAAATTGCTTTATAATTGATCATCAGATTTTCTGGAACTTCTATAACGTATGTATGAAAATGTACCAACATATAGATTGTTAAAAATTGGATTTGATATTACATTACGGGTACAACAAATATAACATAATTTTTTTTATTTGTTTTTAAGATTGGAACAACAACGTAAACCGGAAAAGCCTGAAGATTTTGTATGCTACTCAGATAGTGATAGTGAAGAAGAAACCCCAACTGAGCAACATAAAACTCTTTGCACATCATATAACTTTGTTGACTATGTGCGTTCTAGAGAAATACAAGCTCCTGAGGTAATTTACATAAAAAATATTTTAAATTGGAAACTATTTTTAACTATGTATCACTGTTTCATTTACAAAACATTTCTTATATCATTTTATACTGGTGACTTTATACAGCTTATAATAATTAAATGCATTGATGTTTATCTTAATTGAAATTGCCTTATCCTTTCAACTATTTTGACTGTGTAAATATGATTTATCAATTATTTTCATTTCTAAATGACCACTCCAAGGATGACTTTGTCCTTTATTGACATTTGATACCAGCTATAATTGATAAAATATGATAACTTTTACATAATTTATCAAAGTTTATCTTATATGAACTAAAATTATACCTTAAAAACATTAAGTCTGCTTTTAATTATAAAACAATGCAATAGATACTTTTAATAAAATAAAAATACATTTTAGTCTTACATATTATCAATAGATCTTTATATCAACAGCCTCGATCGGTGGATCAGTCGTATGCTACGCGCCATATGCTCACGCACGACATGTTGCGTGAGACGCCAGTCAACCTTGGCACAGTGAACAAAGTGTTCTGCTCACAGTGGTTATCCGATAGACAGATTGTGTTCGGGACAAAGTGCAATAAATTGCTTGTGTATGATGTACGGTCTCGGTCACTTGACGCCATTCCGACGCTCCGTCCTCGCACGCCTTGGCCCGGCGCTGAATATCAAACTGGCATACACGCACTGCAAATAAACCCGTCTAGAACACTGTTAGCTACTGGTGCGCGTAACTCATGTGAACTGGCGATCTATCGATTACCCACTTTGGATCCTGTGTGTGTCGGAGAGGCTCATAAAGACTGGGTAACTGAATTTTTATTTATTTTTATCCTTGTAAGTAACTAGAGTCGTCTTTACAAAGCCTATATAGAATGTAGAGGTGCAAAGCAAGGAGTTTTCTAATATAAAATATTATTCCTATAGATTAAACAAATTGGTGTCTTTAAGTTTAATTTTTGCAAAAATTATTCTCCAGTTTCAGCACTTAGTATCCTGTAAGTTAAATATGAATAATATCCACTAACTGAGCTTCAAAATTTTTACAGATCCTTGACATGTGTTGGTTAGATGATGAATTCCTAGTAACAGGGTCTCGGGATTCCAAACTTGCATTGTGGCGAGCACCTGATTCACCAATTACTCAAGCTACCCCTCAACACAATTATATAGCACCACTTGTTACTAGGGAATGTAAGGCTGGTAAGCATTGGCTAATTTATTAAACACATTTAGTCTTGTTATTAAACATAGATATAAGAAGATAATACCATTCTTACATTATTCTTTTTTTCTTTAGTAAAAATAATGTGAAATGTATTCCATGTAACTCTTAGTAATTTGTTCTCTGCATTGGATGTCTAAATTCCATTTATGTCAATTAATTGAATGCAAAAAATCTAAAGCCTTAAATCTAAAGAAACAGTAAACTAATTTGTATAAATACAAGGTAATAGAATGAATTTTTGTAATGAAAAACTTGAACAGCGCTCCGTGGGCGTATTTCGAACTAAACGGACGCATGAACATCGAATAGTATTCATGTGTTCACTGGACAAATTATATGGATAATCTATGCATTCAAGCTATAGGGGATAAGGAAACTGACATTAGCCGGATAGCGTATACAAATACATTTAAGATTTTTTTAGAGTACAAGTCGCAAAACTACTTGACGCCATAAAATAAGATTACTTCCTATTTCGATTTATGTGATCGGTCGAAATCTGTATTCCAATATGGCAAAATCTCTTTAAAAGATTATCTCTCTTAAATCTCTTAACAATTCTATTAAAAAGTATAGGTTGATTTGTTACTATCGTACTATCCTGAGTATCCTATCCACAGCAAAGATTGTTAAACAATTAGTTGAAATATTATAACGGATTGATATATCAGTTCAAAAACGCTGTTTGTTCCTTTAAAGATCGTTTACAAAACAGATTAGCTAAATATTGATCGAAATATATCTTTGCAAAATTAAAAGTGAGTAGAAAAAGTGACACATTGGTGAAATCTCCTCAGGTCAGAAGGTCCGGGCGCTCACCTTCAACCGTCGTTGGCGCGAGATCGCCGCGCTGACCCTCAACGGGTACATCCATGTGTTCAATGCAGCGACCTTCAGACAAACCCTTTCACGAAAGTTACCTTCTTGTCAGGACCTCGTTTGCCTCGCCACACAAGTAAGAGATAAATAACAAATTATCTTGCAGAGCATCGAAACTAATAATCTAAACCAGTATTTTCATAAAAAAGATATATTTTTTTCATATTTTCTATGATATCCGCACAGCATTTTTATGCATTTGCAAAATTTATATTTTTATTACATCTAATGCGTGGCCAAATTTATGCGCATACTATTACGCGTGCACCATTGGTATGCTTTCTATAAAGCGCATGTAAATCAAAGCAGTCTTATTATTTTACATTTTAAGTAAAGAAATTACGATACTACTATCGATTTAATCAAAAATTTTAAAAAGTTGTCTATCAATTGAAAATAAAAAAATATCGGTATAATTAATAATGAAGATAGATGTAGAAGTTCAGACTGTTCCCGAAGTTGAACTATACCTGATTTAAAAACATCAGAATTGAGAATACTACTTCCGATTGTGTCAATAACAACGCCCCTTTGTTTGGCCAGATACAATCCTCGTTTTTTTCTTTTTTAAATTCCACTTTAGATAAAAGTATTTTAAAATTTTAGGAAAGCGGTATATACGCGATCGGTTGTAAGTCGTACACGTTACTTCTGGATTGCCGGACGCTACAGTCTGTTAAGAAGATAACGTCTCGTTACAACGGTTGTGGGATACGATCGGCGACGTTCCGTGGTGACCTACTCACTATTGGTACTGGACTCGGTGAGCAAGCCACGCTTTATTTAATCTAGTTTTAACACAGACATCATAAAAATAGAACTTACAAAAATTATATTTGTTACTATAAAAGATGGATTAAATATACGTGTTACCATGGCAACAACGTTTGCATGCAAAATTAATAGCAATTATGGTATTATACGGCCGTTCGTATTTGTAGTCTACATATATTGACATATTTGCAGGTCTCCTCATGTTCTACGACCTTAGAGCCGGCAAATACCTCGAGAGCAATATACATTCAACAAAAACTGTAGCACTAAGGGCTTCCAGAGGGTATGTGTTCCCGGACGAAGGAGTGGACGGATACCAACAAGTGAAATATGTACCGGCCATTTATACACATTGCTATGACGATAGTGGTACGAGAATATTCACAGCCGGTGGGCCTTTACCTGCCCCTCTTATAGGGAACTACGCTGGCATATGGCAATAACATTATTAGTATAAACAAATATTGTTGAATGGGACTGATAATCTGACTAATAAATACTAGGCCAAAATACAGTGCCAGGCGTTAGTATAAAACTATATGAACCAAGCGTTCACGGGAAGCAATATATTTTTGGTGGTGACGCCAAATTGTGTGTACCTTTTATAAAATTGAAGACTCAGCTGGTACAGCAATGTAAAGTTGCAACAAATCGACACAAACTTAATATGTAATCTTTAAAACTTCCTCTCATAATGTTGTTTTTCATAACCAATTTAGACCACATCAAAAATAATTTGACAATTATATGAGTTACTTACAATACATGCAATTAAAACTGTGTCAGAGTTAAGAATAAGTGGCAAACGGAATTTAAAAAGTAAACTCTAAGCCAAAGCTTTGCCTAAAAATTGGATTTTTCAAATTTTTGTTCTTGTAATTACTTTCAACAAGATATTGTAGTGTATATTAACCAGAAAATAAATTTGAGGAATAATTACAGTGGAAATACCCTAAATTAAAATTATTAATTACTAAATGAACATAGAGATTTTATTGTATTTATCAAGTGTTAAACAACCTCTTCAACAATCAAATGAGACTCAGTTGTGCAATAAAACCCTTATTGAAGTTGTGGTAAACAAGTTCAATCTATTTAAAAGTATGCAACTAAAAGGCCATATTACCTCAACTTGATGTTGTAGACTTAGAGAGCTGAAAGTCCAAAAAGTCCAAATGCATATAAACATAGCAGTATTTTCTTTAGCAGTTTTATTAACCATTAAAACCTTTAAAAAAATTGCGCTATGTTAATGCGTATTTTTGCAGGACAGGACATTTAATAATTACACATATAGAAATTAATTTAAAGTATGTGATTTGAAGCAAAAGATATATGTCAAGAGTTTTTATAAATCTCTAGCATAAGGTATGGGATTGAGATGGATTCTATTAAGAAGTTAAGTTAATATGTATTAATTCAAAATTTTATTTAAAAAGATGTAACATTGACATCCAGACTGCTAAAAACATGGTTATTTCTCGATCAACACATGTCAGAAAAACATTATTTTTCTAGGATTAAAGTGTTTTTATCTGTGTATAAAAAAATTGACGCATTTAATTTTTAGCTATGAAATAATTTATAGAATGGAATATTGAATGTGTTGGTGTGTTTTTACAAATATTTCTTAAAAAATTGATATTGAAATACGATTTTGTTGTTTTAATTTGAACCCTGATTCGGAGGTATATTTTGCATAATTTAAGAAGTCTTAGGAAAAATATATTATTTTCAAAAAACATTCATCATCTAATCAGTGGTAACAGTTGATGTCTAAATGACGGACAGAAATATTGGTAATGAAACACGATTTTTATAATAAAAATTCTTTAAAGCAGTACAAATATAATGTTATTAAATGTACAAAAAGCAATTCAATTGTTGACAACCCAACCAATAGGTAATGTACTTCCATCACTACTTATGTATGCATCCCATTGTTTCCTGAAACAAACATCAAATTAATTTACAAAGGAGTAAGCCATATTTCTAATGTTTTTATGGTTATTAACATTAACCAAAACCCAACTACATTTTATGTGCCAATTGTACTTAGTGGTTCTAATCACAAAGGTGTAGTAAATTGATTACTTAATAAGGCATATTAGGAAGACCTAATATATAATGAAATACTGAAAATTCTGTAGATACAAATTAACTAGAAACTGTTGAGTCAATTAAACTCACCGCACAGCAATAAATCTTTCAACATTTCCCCCAAAATTAACTTGTGGGTTGATCCCTCCAAAGAGAACCTCTCTCCACTCATCTAAGATATTGTCAATATTTGCGGTTTCATTTAACGGTTCGTCTTTTGTAGATGTAAGTTGGCTTTGAAGAGTGCTTTCTTCTTCATTATAGATCTCTAGTCTTTGAGTCCATAATGACTTCAGTTTTTCTGAAATTATACATTAGGAAATGTTATGTTGTTTCTACCATACTATTAGTCTGAAATGTTAGTTTCTGTCTGAATATTCACCAATGGTTCATTCCTATATTAATTCATAATAAAGTACATACCAATATTTAAAAATCTATTGAATAATTTCTGTTATGGACCACACTACAAAAACCTTTCTCAACAGTCTAGTGGACTTTTTGGTTGTCACTATTTGAAAAAACAGTTTAATTTTCACTTAAACTATTGATATGTACTATGCAACATTTTAATTCAAAATTTAATGTGTTTTTATTTATTTATTAAAGACATATAATATGTCTTTATATATAAAGCTGGTATACATCTAAATTTACTATTTAAAAACCACGTTGGTTTTTCATGACAGTGACTTATTATAAACATGTTGCAATGTTGCATGCATATTTTTGTTAACACCGCTTATGATTTATGCTGCAATTAGAAATGTATCTATATATATAATATAGAAATGTATATATGTTATGTTGTCTTTGTGGACCACAAGTAATTCTTACCAATATTCTTTTCAAACAAAATAGTATCTGCTTCTGAAATATTGTGACCTCTGCCTTTAGCTGTGTTTTGCCTTGCTTGACGCAATTTTAACAGGGCTTCTAACTTGTTTAAGCATTTTTTTGCATCATTCTTTTTCCTCTGAACATCTTTAAGAACCAGGTCTGCATTTACTTTGGCCTCTTCTTTCTATAAAATTAAAACCAAAATTGTTCACCTGATAACTTAAATCTGATATGAATGAGATAAATTTAACTAATAAATTGTAGTTTATGATCTTGATGATCAGGAATTATAATATATCTTAAAAATAAAATAATTTAAATACCTTCTTTTGTTTGAGATTATAATCTTTAATTTTTTGCAGGTTCTCATCAATTTTACTAGACTTTTCTTTCATTTCCTTCAACCACTCTAATTTTTGTTGTTTTCTTTTATTATTCAATCTTTTCAGTCGAAGCCTCTTTGCTGTTCTTTTTGCTAGATATTTTCTAGCTTGTTCCATATATGAGCCATTAAAGTCTTCTATACTTTTTTTAATCTCTTCTTTCTTACAAGCCACATCACTCATTATAGATGTCCACTCAATATTGGTGAAGTTATTAATATTTTTTGATAATTTCTCGTATTGCATAGTTAATTCTCTATGGCTTGTTAGAAGACTCATTAGTTTTGCTTTTAATTTTGTAATTGTGATATTTGGCTTAATTTTAGGTAAGCTTTCATTTAAGTTTCTTTCGAAAGTTTTGAGAAAATCTTGATCTGATATTTGTGAAATTGGGGCATAAGAAGGGTGTAATGCTGGTGGAGGAGGTATTGGGAAAGACAAAGGGTTATGACATTGGAATGTAAAATTATTTTCTTGAAAATTGTTATAAAAGTTTTGATTATAAGCCATGATTGTTTATAATAAATGTTAAAGTTATTTATAAAGTAAAATTAAACTGGTTCAGGCAGTTGAGCCTCAGCGTCCTTTAAGACCTGCTGAGCAGTTATATAGTCTTCGTTTTCATTCAGATCTGCCTCTGATTCTAATGTTGTTTTTAAATCAGCAAAAGCTTTTACTAGTCTGAAAAAATTAATGAATTTATTTATTGACATGTTTTACTGTACTCATTGCGAAAATATTATTATTTTCAATCAACACCGTATTTTTGGACACTTGCAAAGACATGTGGCGAGATATAATTGCCGCAGAAATAAACCTAACCTTAAAACACCTGTGTAAATAAGTGGAACTTAAAGAAAATATGTAACTATATTTATCCCAAGGAATATTTTTTCAACTTGTTTGGTAGTGTAACTTGTGATAATAAATATTACTTACCGTCTCTGACAGTCTGGGACCATCATAAGAGACTCCTGCAAGACTTCCTCTTGCTTCCTAATGTTATGTTCGTCTTGGCCCTCGTCTTTTATTTTTTGTATTTTATTCTTTTGCTGCTCCGCTTCCTTTTCGTATGCTACCTTTTCTTTAGCAATGCGTTTAACAACGCCTGTTTTTATTTTTATTTGCCTTATGCGAGGATCCGCCATTGTTTTCTTACGCGCGCTTCTTTTTTTGTATTCTATTTGAAGTGTACCTATATATATATTATATACAGTACAGAAGATTCTAATAAATTTTATAACAGGTTGGTGAATATACAATATCTACTCTGCAGTCTGCGGTATTAAACGTCAATAATTGTCAAAGGGCAAGTTCATATTTAACAATTGACACTTAACTGACAGCGGCAGTTGGCAGATCCACAGCAAGGTGATAGGTATGTTCCCGCGCGCAATGGGGACCCGTCATGGTTTTATGTTATAAATGCAGTTTTATAGTCCTTGAGAAACAAAAACATAAAGTGCAAAAATTTTTGTTCTACGACCAAAACTGACAAAGTTATGGGCAAAATACCGAACAAGGTTTACTGACCGCACGAATGCAAACGATGACGTCACAAGATCTCAACGCTTGCCGCCGACGGCCGAACCACAGCGCGCCCCGCGCTGTTTATTCTGTTTGAGATACTCGTCCAACACGGAGCGTAACGACACCGGTTTATACCCAATCGATTAATAAGTGATTTGATTTGTTTAATATTAGAAGGTTGTTATTATAATATAACAAATGAGTGGTAGAAATAAGGTATGTAGATATGGAGGTATGTTTGACGACTCTGGTCTAGTGGTTAGTACCCCTGACTGCGAATCCATGGTCGGGGTTCGTCCCCGGCTGAGACGAACATCGATGTGATGAGGATGAGCTTGTGTGTGCTTAGGCTTGGGTGTTTAAATATGTATTTATGTGTCTATCTATCTATAATATGTATGTATATCCGTTGCCTAGTACCCATAACAAAGCTTCACCAGCTTAGCATGGGACTCTGTCAATTGGTGTGAATTGTCTTTAAAAAAAAAGTGTAGATATCGATTTTGAGCAAGCGTAATCCGATAATCTACCTAAAGTTGATACCTTCATGGTATTTGATTATCTTAGTAATCATTTAAACTACACAATCGCTGAAATTCGTGGTTGGAAACTTCAGAGGTAAGCAAATCTCATTATCAACCTAATCAAAACAGCAGGATAATAAGTAGGTAGGTACACATACTTGGACTGGCCTATAAATTACCCAGAAGTTTTAGGTTAGTCAGCCAGGGCAGTTGTGTTTGTTGTTTAATTACCTACGCCGTTATTTTCAACAATAAAGGGTAAAGCTGCACATTTACTTGTGATGAAACACAAGGAATAATACTAAACATTGAGTGTCATGATTGTGCTGCTCAACTGGGAGGTTGTAAGTACGGTGTAGCATTTCTTATGTGGCTTCACAGACGAAGCGAGGAACCATCCCCAACAGAAAAAAAATGTTATTGGGCTAATAAATACTTTTAAATAAACAGTCCTGCAAATTGACAATACCACAGGCTATTGCCACTATATCATCCAATAGTTGAATATAAGAAATGTTGACAGTTGGTCCAACCATTTGAAAGTCTCTTAATCTTCAAATGCTTCTTTCAACATGTACCCTCAAGGCAGCAATCTTCTTTGTTTGCAACACTTCCTCTTTTTTGGGTTTTGAGCTTGAATTCACACTAGGTGGTCTTAAAAGCTTACACTGTTTTTGTTCTAATAAATGGGCTATATTTTTGAATCCTCTGACCGCCAAAACCAAACTCCCAGGTGTGAGTTCATCTAAAAACCCACAGTCTTCAAAGATCGTGGAATCTGGGGTCCTCCCTCCATACCCCTCAGAAATAAAATTAATCATTCCATCAGGTGTAATGGAAATCAGAAATTTAATGGTGTTGCAATTTTTGTATTGCGACCAAGTTAATGCCTGGTGTGTGGCATTACTTGGTTTTTGAATTTGCACCTCGAAACAATCAATTATTGAGGTCACTTTTACTAAGTTACTGTTTACCACATGAGTAATGATGATAATAGTTGGTATATACATACATCAAAATGATCCTCGCAACAATATCTTACAGTGTGGCACGAAAGCGGAACTTTGTCATCCCTCTTCATGACAGTACACCATTTTTTGCGCATTAAAAGACACATTAAAAGACACCCTTGGCACATTAAAAGACAGTTTTTCAGGTTACTAGTTGAAGTATTAGTACATTTTGGTACTATACAGTACTTATAATGCGGCATATTTTCACATAAAAACCACAAAACCACCACACGACCCGTGCATATCGAGTAAACTTTAATAAATGAATGGTGGAGACTGGAGAGCGAGAGCGCGGGCAGGGATATCGTGACGTCACATGAGCATTTCGGCCGCCCCGCGGTTGGCTTGTACAAAATGTTTAATATCTTCGTAACCAATTTACCGATTTCAATGATTTAAAAAGTATTGTACCTAATCCAGTAAAAGGAACACCATTATATAAATAATATATGCATTTTCCGACTTGATACGGGGACCCATTGGACTTGATAGTTTTTGATACCAAATTCCAAAGACAATTAAACTAAATTAATTATTGTCCCACTTAATTTGTCTTTGATACTTCTAAGTAGTGTTTATTCTAATGCTATTTTTTACTAGATTGGCTATGACAACAAATGTTGAATTATTTAATTCTTTATATAGAGATAAGGGACTATCCATAAATTACGTGAGGTGTTTTTTTAAATTTTCTGTGACTCCCTCCCCCTGCAGGGGCCTGGTGAGATGTCGTAAGATTTTATTCACCCCTCCCCACCCCCAATCTCACGTGAGATTTTTCAAAATGTGGGTTCCTTACGTAAACGCGGTGGATTGTTATTGTTTTTTTTTTTTTTTGACAATTCACACCAATTGATCTAGTCCCATTCTAAGTGGTGAAGCTTGTGTTATGGGTACTAGGCAACGGATATACATACATATTATAGATAGATAGACATATAAATACATATTTGAAACCCAAGACCTAAGCACAACACCAAATGCTCATCACAAATGTCTCGGGGATCGAACCCGGGACCCATGGATACGCAGTCAGGGGTTCTAACCACTAGACCAATGAGTCGTCATGTAAAAATCGTCGTATTGTAAAAAGAAAGAAAAATTTGCTTCGTGCTTTTATTTACGACTAAAACAAATTAAGTGAAATGTTGAGCGTTTAGGTATGGAGTTAGCGGGAATTTGCCTTTAGGATCAACCGTTTTCCTAAAAAAAAATTTCAACCAGAAAAAAATTACGTGATATTTGGAGACCCCCCTCTCTCCAACGTAAGATTTGAGATTTGATTCGACCCCCCTTAAATACCTCACGTAATTTATGGACGCCCCCACTGTAGTAATTAATAATTAGTGCTACTCTCCAGAGCTTCAGCCTTGAGCCTTAATATCTTATTAATTGCAGTGCGTACCCATTAAAGACTCCACATCCTAGTTTAAGTTTATGCAAATTGTTTTTTTTACACACGCCTTATAGGCTAAGATAGAAATTAATACATGTATAAACTCTCCGGGAATTATGAGAATTAAAATCATTGATCACTCATATAAAAAATAACCATATCTAAAATAGGTATTACGTTTTTATATTATTAACACAATGTTTGATTTTTTTCGTGAGATGTCATTTGTTTCTTATATAATTGTAATCACTGGATGAGGATGCAAACACTTGAAATTGACGTAATCTTATCGCAAGATGAAAATAGTAAAAGATCCATGTAAAAATATAAATGATAATTATAATAAATAATAAATCCTCCGTTTCTTGACAATACTACCAATCTTATAAACACGTTAATAACTTCCAAATTATTTAAATTTTTAAATTGTTAAACGACACAACTTATTTATAAAATATATCACAAGTTTATATAAGTTAGAATTCTTGTATATATAGCAAAGCTCGAATCGGTCGAGGTCGCCAGGTATTTTCCGTTAATATATTGTTTGTTATCAAAAAGGGTGCGATTTTCTTAAACTAGGATAAGAGATGAGATATAAAGTCAATGTAGAGTCAGATAAGGCATGATACCGAGAAATAATAAATTGATCCCTACAGATGTGAATAGATCATATCTTAACAAAACCAAAATGAAGTGGCTTGTCTTGTTGGCAGGTGAGTAATATATTACTTAACAGAAATCGAATTTCTTATAATATTATATAAGAATATTCAACTCTTACCTTTAATTTAATTTAATAATTATTTAAATAGAAACAGTTTTACATTATCACCATTATATTTTTTAATCAATTTATATGACTACCTTTAATCGAATCTTAGCTCTATTTGGCAATATTGTTTCTAGGGCTTTAATAAACGTTTTCTATAATCTTACTCTTTTATCTATAATAATAGTAAGTGTACGGCAGGTCCTCTAAAATTTTCGCTGTTTAATTTGCGTCATAGAATTTGATTAATTAAACGAGATTTTTGATTCTCTTATACAGATATATATTGCATTTAGCTAATGCCGAGTCTTTATTGTCGTCGGATGTATTAAGTAACTTACGTGCGTATAGAATCATTAGCAAAAATAGCATTTGTAACTAGTATGATTTAGTACTACTTCTGTTTACAACTTTGTTAAACAAGATTTAATAGAAATTTCTTCGTGATTAGGCCTTTCAGTAGTACTGGGTGCTGCACCCAGAACAACGGTCTTGCGAGATTTCTCAGTTGAAGATAGCGACGATGGTGGCAAATTTTTTGTCGCGAAGCTAAATAGCGGTAAGTTTATTATAAATTAGTAATAAATAAAACTTTATTCATGACAGAAATATGGTTGTGACAAATTGATCTAACGCTAGTCCCCACTTTAGGGAGCCCCTGTGTTGTGGGTAACTTTAGATAACAATTATTCCGTTGTACATGGTGCATGTTTAAAACATTTTTTTAAAGAAAAAGAAGCCTTAGTGTTACATTTAATAAAACAAAATTCGTATAAGACCTTAAGTGTGAATGTATGACTAGTTGAATGAGTGTGTGTGCGTATAATTATATTTAGTAATACATTTTATGATTAATATTAATCAAGTCAATAATCGTAGTTTAAAACAATGGGATGGTTCATCGTGTAATTGAGGATGCCATCGAGGCTTTCTGGAAAATTTATTTAATATTTTTATTTATTTACAATTAAAAAATACGTATTAGATTTATATTTATACTAAAGGCATATACAGGGTGGCCAAAAAGTCGTGGATCAAACGCAAATAGGGGATAGATGGTCATCAGCTGCAAAAATTTGTTCTACGGGAGGTCTCTAAACTCAACCCATGCCGAGTTATAATTTATTTTGCGTTTTATAAGAAAATTGACTTTTTTTTACTAATTCTTATTAAAATTGGAAAAAATCTACATCCTGTATCTTTTTCATAATATCTACTAGATTGGCACTGATGAGTTCTTGCGTAAGCCATACTAATTAAAATTGTTTATTGAGTGTATTGAAGATAATATTAAGTTATACGATATAATTTTTTTTTTATACGATATAAACTTTTTGTTTACTTCGGCCCCCACTGTGAAAAAAAATTACTCTACCGGAAAGTGACCCTGTATTACAAGGTTTGCCACAATTAATAGGATTCTAAAAAGGTATTACACATGGCCATGAGTCGCTCATATCTTTCTAATATGAGCGACTCATAAATATAATATAATATCTAATAATGAAACTTTTACAGCTACGAAAGAAGATTTCGTTGGGCACATTGGACGCCAGGTTTCCGGTGATGATGATGATGTTTCTTTTGATATGACGTCAGAGTATCACGAAGATGTGAATGGTTACAAGGTGTCCATTTCCTGGGATGGACCGAGTAACAAAGTCTTTGAAGATTGCTTTGAATTTGGTATGCTTTCTCCTTTATTAAATTCAAATATAAATATTCTGGATAGTTTATTTTATCGTAGTATTAATTTCTTTTAAAATATCTAGGAAAAACAAATCGTGATCCAATAGGTCTGTAATTCAATCATTTTCCATAGGATCTTCACAATGGTTCGGAGGACCAGAACAAAAAGAGCAATATTGGCCTATACAAAAATCAAAACTTGAAAATTACTCCATAATTTCAAAAGAATTAGACAACTCCGCGGTGGCGGAGAGATATTGGCTGAATTCTAACGGTATATATATTTATGTCCACCCCGAAGCCCCACTGTTTGTCGACTATCACAACATCTTGGACAACCACATATGTTTAATCGCTAACGTAGCTGACCCCTACTCCACGAGGAGAACTCACAACGTCCTTAAATACGATATATGGTTCTTTTCGGACGCCAAAGTTGCCCACCAACATGCTGTTGACACGTATTTGGGAAAGCCTTCAGGCATCCCGGACTACAGAATGATTCAGTACCCAATCTGGTCTACTTGGGCAAGGTATTCCAGAGAGATCGATCAGGAAAACCTATGGGCTTTCGCCAATGAGATCAAGGATAGTGGCTTCCCAAATGCCCAGTTTGAGATTGACGATTTGTGGGAGATTTGCTATGGTTCTCTTACTGTCGATGAGAGAAAGTTGCCGAATTTGAAACAGTTGGTACAAGATATTAAGGGACTTGGATTTAGAGTTGCAATCTGGGTTCATCCGTTTATCAACAAGGATTGTGAGCCTTGGTACTCTGAAGCTTTAGGAAAAGGGTAAGATCTCATTCATTCTTAGAGATTCCTTCTTTCTACTCTTACGTCTGTACATAAAAAGAGTCCCTCTAAAAATTGTGGTCACTACCTGATAGAAGATAGAAGAACATAATAAGCATAATATTAAATTATTTGAACGAATTCTATTTATAGTATTGTCTTTGATTTACATAACCTTTACACATTTAAAGAAAAAACTGTTTGACCGGATTGAAGTTATGTATTATTATAAATTTACAACTATTTAACATAATTTTAAATTTATCCGACGTTTCGCGTGCTTTACAGCGTGCGTGGTCACGGTGACCCTTCAATCCGGTCAAACAGTTTTTTTTTTTTTTTTGCGAAATTAATAATAAAACTCTAAAACACAATATTTTTGTGTTTATTACAATAAAGACAATTTGCAGCTACTTGGTTCTCAATGAAGAAGGTAGTCCTGACTCCTCGTGGTGGAACAACAATGGATCCATTCCTGGTTACATCGACTTTACAAACCCTGAGGCATCTGCATGGTACACATCTAGGGTCCAAGAAATTATTGACACCTACGATATTGACACTTTAAAATTCGATGCCGGAGAATCGAGCTGGTCTCCACAGGTATACAATATTATTCTGAACCCTATGAATGTTAAGACAGCTTTTTAATAATCTGTGTGGATTTGAATACTCCTGATTCAAATTGGATTATTTAAAATAAAATAAACTTTTGTATCCCAAATCAGATCCCAGTCCAAAATGGCGACATTGATCTTCACCCAGGTCACATCGTTCAGTCCTATGTGCGGGCTGTGGCTGAGTTTGGATCTATGATCGAAGTTAGGTCTGGAATGAGGTGCGTATACCCTTATCAGCCACTTGGTAGACCTTGAACTGATGAACTTTCCCTATGTGTTATCATATTCTTAATTTCTTCCGACTTTTTACATAATTTACCCATCATACAACGACAGTGCGATTTATGCACTTTAAGGTATTTCCGAATCAGTTTAGCTTAAGTTCTTTCAAACTAGCCAATTACTTAAAGGTTGGTAACGTACCCGCGAGCCCTCTGGCCTAATGTGACAGTATCACGAAGACGTTATCGCTTGACATCAGGAGTTTTGCACTATAAAAAAGATATTACAATCTTGATTTTGTTTAAAGAAGTTAATTGATAAGTTTAAAGTTGCTTTGGCTGAAACTTGTTAAAAGTCTAGTAAATATGAAAATTTCTTTAGAACCCAGGATCTACCCGTATTCGTTCGTATGGTTGACAAAGACACGTACTGGGGCTTTAACAATGGCCTCCAGACCATGATACCGACCCTCTTA
This sequence comes from Pieris macdunnoughi, assembly GCA_905332375.1. Classification (NCBI taxonomy): domain Eukaryota; kingdom Metazoa; phylum Arthropoda; class Insecta; order Lepidoptera; family Pieridae; genus Pieris; species Pieris macdunnoughi. The sequence continues at coordinate 4,816,530 of CAJOBZ010000019.1, forward strand.
GCCATGAACTTGAATGGCTACACCCTGGTTCTGCCAGATATGATTGGAGGCAACGGTTACAATGAGAAACCAAGCAAGGAACTGTTCGTGAGGTGGCTCCAAGTCAACGTGTTCATGCCGACTTTACAATACTCCTTTGTGCCTTGGGATCATGATGACGAGGTATTTAATTCATATCAATTGCTTAAACCAGACTATTTAGCACTTAATAGAAAAAAAACAATTGTATTGTTCGCCCAATCGAGGTAAGGTTTTAATTCAATAGTTTGTATTTTGTTTCACTATCATAGACCATCATTACAAAGTATATATCTCTTTCTAATTTTTCATGATAAAATATATGCCTTAATTTACATAGCTATAAAACCACATACCAAAATTCTTCATAATCGCTTCCGAAATTAAAAATATAAATAAATTAAAAATATAATAAAATAAAATTTTCTAATATTGTTGTCATACATGACAGAAGGGTTTGATTCCTGGCGACACAATAATTGTTTTGAGTCAAGCAATCTGGCCTTTAAAATCAATGATAAAAATGAATATGCCCTATGCCCTTTTGACGGATGGTCGGAATAGAAACACACATACTATGCTAATTACAAAAGCTCTGTATTTAAGTTAAAATAAATAAATCGTTGTCAGGCTGTGGAAATTTGCCGGAAATACACACAAATTCACGCTGATTATGCTGACGAGATCGTCGCGGCCATGGAAGCCTCCGTGAAGGTCGGCACTCCCGTCAACCCTCCCATCTGGTGGTTGGATCCAACTGATGAACAGGCTCTTGCAGTGTGGGACGGTTCGTACTTGCGCTATACAAACGAAAAAATTATCTTAAATAATTATTAATGAATTCTTTTGCAGTGATGTCTTTCCTTTATTAAATTATCAAAACGAGAACATCGATATACTTATGCGTATATAATTTCCTTTCTTAGCAATAATTATTCGTATTTGGCGAATTCCAGTTTTTGACAGGCCAATAATATTTTTCCATACAATTTGTGTACTTACTTAGTTTTACAACACCAAATCCATTCGATACTTGTTTTTCATGCAAGCGTCTATCGTTGCTATTAGGATATCTATTAATTTATATTAAGAATAAAATATAAATTCCCGTTAATAGAGTAAAGGGGAATAAGCATTAAGGAATACATAGCGACATCTTCGGTTAAAATAAACTACTACGAACTTATACCCTAAATACATTAAATATACAAGTACCCAACCTTCGCTATTAGGGCCTTCAGGCCAGTCAGTTAGATTGGTCCGCTGTGTACACATCTTTTCAAGTACAATTAAAACTGTCTAATTGCAGAGTTCCTTCTGGGCGAGCGGATACTAGCTGCCCCAGTTGTGGAAGAAGGTGCCGTGTCACGTGACATTTACCTCCCACGGGGTACATGGAAAGATGGCAACACTGGTGACATCTACACTGGACCCACGACGCTGACAGCCTACCCAGCGCCATTGGATATCCTTCCTTACTTCATCTTAGAAGAATAAATTTAATTATATTAAGTCAAAATAAATGTTACATTCTACTATTTTGTTTTAAATGTGATAACGTTCCTTTTTTATTAATTACCTACGTTTTAAAACCTCGCTACACATTTAAATTATCTATCTGTACCTAAATACATAAATATAACTATAAATGTTTAACTAGTATGTAACCAGTAACTTGAGATATGTGTGTGTGTTACGGACAACGAACAATACAGTTTAGAAAGCCGACGAACGAAGCTGCCAGCCAGATGTTCTTCTAGGAAACGGTCGGCGGGACGCAGGTAGCGGAAGGGCCGGTCGGTCCCTTTGACCAGCATGGTAGTTTTAGGTTTAGTTTTAAGCTATTATTTGTATAACGACCAGATAGATTTACGCAGCCGTGCCGGACGGACGTTAGTTATAAGCTCGCTTCGCTGTATTATTTTGTGTCACCATCACTAACGTTCGACCAATAAGCGGTAACTTATAACTCCACTCTGAGTTTCATTTCGAGAATAGCGGCGGTGGTTCAGATCGACATCGTACGCTTATAGTTTGGTCCTTCGAGCCGGATAACCAGAAGAATATTACTCTACGCATTGACGCCGAGAAGAAGGAAGATTTTACCTGCGATCCCAGGAAGATTTTCATCGGCAGTACTACCTGCGATCCCAGGAGTACGTGCAGAGGGTTGACTTCATAGCCTGTACAAAGTGACTCGCCGTATCGACGTATTGCTGCTGTGGGTCACTGAAGGAAAGCATTATCCACCAGTTCATGGAAGCGAAGAATACAATCGACTTCAAAATGAACACAAGAAGCCAAGCTAAGAGGGCAGAAGAAATCGATGAAGATGTACGGACAGAATACATGCCGTTAGAATCACCATCGAAAGTACTACAACGAAGACTAGCCGATATTACACACGACAGGGAGTCAGTTGAATCAATACGGAGGAATGAAGCCGTTGATTCAACGTTGTTACCTGTGGGTTCAGCATCACAGACCTCAAGAAATACAATGAGGTCGAAAGCATCCCGTGTAAGGCAAGCTGAATACGAAGTCCAAAAACGCTTGGTCGCATTAGAAAAAGAACATTTAAGAAAAAAGTTCGAATTAAAGAAGCAGGAGATGGAACAAGAGATGGAGCTTGAAATGAAATTGTTAAAGAAGCGAATCGCTGTTGACTTACCCAGAGCAGACGACGAAGAGAGTATCGTCGAATGCATGCCAGAACAGCGGAACGGAAACAACTCCGCTGCTATGGTAGATAGATGGCTAAGAAGTCATAGCGGCGTGAATAATCTATCTCAAGGTGACAGGGAAGAAGACACAGCACTCCCAGAACGCGTGGAGCCATTGAAACACAATGTGTCTTGGGAAAAAGAACGGCCCATATCACCTATCGAAGAGGCCTCCGTGCCGAGAACGCGATCCCATGATCAAGGGATGGAACGGCTCATCGGAGCCTTTGAAAAAATAGCTACAAACAGACCCCCTGTACGACATGCTCAAGATCTGCCGCAGTTTAACGGGAACGTCTGCGACTGGCTTTACTTTAAAGTTGCTTATGAAGACTCCACGAAGCTCTACAAATACTCTAAAGCGGAAAACATGGCAAGATTACGCACATGTCTTACGGGAGCCGCTAAAGAAACAGTCGCCGTATTATTGAGTACTGCTTGCGATCCCGAGCTTATTATGAATGCACTAGATCAGTGTTATGGTCGACCGGAGATTATAATTGATAAAGCACTGGAAGAAATAAGGCGATTACCCAGACCGGGATATACAGCGGTTGAATTTAACCAGTTTGCAATAAAAGTGCAAAACATCGCGTGGCTATTGAAAAGTGTAAACGATCGTAGCTACACGAGTAACGGGGCCTTAGTCCGAGAAATAGTGTCTAAACTTAACCTGCACTATCAGGCTAGATGGACGGACTACGGTAAGGCTAATAGTAATGAGAAAGAACCAATTCTCATTACGCTCTCAAAATACCTCTTAGAAGAAGCGAGCTTACAACTCACTTTCAACTATAGCCGTAAAATAGAAACAGCGACATCGCTAGGTACAAGTAAACCTAGATCAAAAACGAATGAGCGCGTTTACTCAACACAGAAGAAACTCAGATGCCTATGCTGTAACGGCAACCATCATGCAACTCATTGTGAAGAGTTTTTGAAAATGAATCTTAATCAACGATGGGATAGATTGAGAGAAACGAAGGCATGTTTTTTGTGCCTAGAAGAATATCACCGACGATCACAGTGCAGGAAAAAGCGATGTGGCATTGATGGGTGTGAAAAAGCGCACCATATGTTGTTGGATTGGGTAGTACACAAGCCACAACAACAACCATTGTTGGTGCAACCATCAACATCAAACTCAGAGGCTGAAGTTGTTATGTCGACCTCTGTGACGGCGAAGGATGAATGTCAAGCCGTCTTACTGAAAGTATGTCCCGTAACTGTAAGAGGCCGAAATGGAAAGGTTGTAAAAACTCATGCCCTATTAGACGAAGGGTCGACTATTACAATTATCGAGGAAAAGTTAGCCCTCGAATTAGGTGTGAGCGGGCCAAACAAGCCGCTGAAAATTCAAGGAGTTAGTTCTCAAACGAAAGATTTTGAGAGCCAACACGTCAAAATTGACATCAGTCGCTACGACGGAGGGGCTAATTACACTTTGAAAGCGCGAACGATGCGTGATTTCGACATTGGTAGCCAAAGAATTAACGCGGATAATTTGCGCTACAAACACTTGGTTAAGTTACCACTCCAACAAATGATTGGCGAAGCTAAACCACAATTATTAATTGGAGCAGACAATTGGCATCTCATCGTTTCCAGAAAAGTATACAGTGGGAAGAAAAATGAACCGGCTGCATCTTTAACCCGATTAGGCTGGATTTTACATGGTACAGCACCTATACGAAGTTTAATGGAAGACAACAAACGTGTTTTGCACTGCATAAAAAAGGCGGCAGAATGCGACGTTTACAAAGAAACAATAGATGAGCGTCTAGAGGCGATATTAAAACAAAGTTTTGCAATAGATGTCTTGGGTATAAATAATAAAAAAAGGTTAACAAGTGCCGACGCACGTGCATTTCAATTGTTCAATACAAAAATAGAGAAACGGGAAAGGCGTTACTACCTGGGGTTGCCGTGGAAGACTGATAACACGAAATTCCCAGAAAGCTATAATATGGCATTTAATCGGCTTAAAAGCATTGAACGGAAAATGGATAAGTCGTATGAGTTTAAAAAGTCGGTGTCTCAGTTAGAAACTGTACAAACACTGTCTTCAGTTGTACCTAGATGGTATATTTACACGAGGGGAGGAGAGATACAATTGCATGTGTTCTGTGACGCATCTGAACAAGCACATGCGAGTGTGGCACATTGGCGAATTAAAACCGATGTAATTGACGACAGGTTCATCACAGCAAAAGCACGGGTGGCATCTATTAAGTCACAGAGTAAACAGCGGCAAGAGCTACAGGCAGCCCTTATCGGAGCGAGATTAGCTGTGGCTATTAGAGAAGGTCACAGAATTGAACCAATCAAGATCGTGCTATGGATGGATTCAACGATGGTATTGCAGTGGATCAGAAATGACAAAGCGAGGCATCCACCATTCGTAGGCCCAGCGTTCCTTTACGGCCCTGAAGAAACATGGCCAATAGCAAGCTTCGAGCCACAAGCGCTGACTTTGACCGTAGTCGTAAGGAGAGCCAACAGAAACGATACAGATATAGAAAAATTCTCGCAGTATGAACGGCTGATTAGAGCCACAGCTTACGTACAACTATTTAAACGTAAGCTTAAAGATCATAGTGGCCGATTAAGCGTAAGCGATCGGTTACTGCGTGTACGTGTGCGATTAAAAATACAGATAACAGAGGTGACAAGGAATCCCATTCTATTGGATTGGCGTCATACGCTTACAAAAGGACGCCGTAATGAAAAGCCATGGGGCGCGATTATTACGTGCCTAAGTACTAGAGATGTACATATTGAGATAGTTGCGTTGAAACACGTTACCAAAAGAACGTGGAAAACGGCGCAAGCATTAGCAGATGAATTTTCGTTGTCCTACCTACGGAAAGCTTCACGTCATAGGAAGGTTTCGCTGAGAGGAGACTGTTACGGACAACGAACAATACAGTTTAGAAAGCCGACGAACGAAGCTGCCAGCCAGATGTTCTTCTAGGAAACGGTCGGCGGGACGCAGGTAGCGGAAGGGCCGGTCGGTCCCTTTGACCAGCATGGTAGTTTTAGGTTTAGTTTTAAGCTATTATTTGTATAACGACCAGATAGATTTACGCAGCCGTGCCGGACGGACGTTAGTTATAAGCTCGCTTCGCTGTATTATTTTGTGTCACCATCACTAACGTTCGACCAATAAGCGGTAACTTATAACTCCACTCTGAGTTTCATTTCGAGAATAGCGGCGGTGGTTCAGATCGACATCGTACGCTTATAGTGTGCAATTTTGTAGCAGATGTCGAGAAAATATGATATTTTTTCTCAATTAATCAGAAGCTGAAATATTTATTACATCATATACCTACCTATATTATTTCCTGAATGTTTTTAAATTGACACTGTTAGACCACACAAACGCACACCAACGTTTTCGAGTTCTGAATCGGACGCCTAGTGGTTCGTAAATCTAAATATAATATTCCATTATGTCGAATAAATAAATTCTAATTATCAAATCGATACCTCCTAAGTATACTGAGTCATCTAACAAATTTAGGTATTTTGTTTTTTTTATACAAAAGTACATAATAAACCATGATCTTAATGTTAGTGTTATTTTTTTTTAAAAGACCTATAATTACCGAGATAATTTCACGTATACTAAATCAATTTCAACATCAGTTAAAATCGTACATTGTATACTGATCCAAATAACATTGTATCAGTATTCGCGGGGCGTGAGGAGGGACACATTGATACAAGTATATTATGGCTCAGTATACGATAAATGACGGCGAGGGCGCGAAATTTTTTTAATTTTCTCAATAATAAGGTGAATAATACTAATGATACAATTAGCAATATCTCAGGAATCGGTGATATAATGCAAAACAGGGATGAATATGGTAAGTTACATTGATATACTTTGTTTATGTTACATATAGTGTGATTTTGCCATTTTTGTTTGATAATTGTTACACGTTGCTTAGTACGCCGTATACTGATACAACTATATTTACACCTGTTTACAACGAACAAACTTTATAAAGAAGACACTTGATTTATCTGGCTATAATAATGTACTAATTCAATTTTTGATATATTTGTTTTATTTGTGGTATAATATATTTTTTTATGTGTTATAAATTTTATAACTTGATATTAGCACGTTAAATATAAAATATGAATTCTTGTGTTTTTAATTGTTGTTTGTTTTAGAGTCTCCATTGCCACCGGATGCAAATTTTATGGAAGAGGAGCTTTCAATACCTACTTGATGATATTGATTAGAATGATAACAAAGAAGTATCGCAGAATATCCCTTCTAATGCTTACATATTATTCCTAGATTATATTCTTTGCTCTTCGCCTTGGGTATCGAATGTTGATAACTGAACTCAAAAAGGAGATCGATCACCATCAGTCATAGAGAACACTCCAGGTAATTCGCCCATCCAGAATAGCATTATAGAAAATTATTGTTATATTACTCCAGTACCATCGCCGTATAATTCTTTTGACTCATCTCCTGTTAATTTCTGACATTAATGATATCACATACTCATCGTCCAATAACGCCAAAAGCGCATTTCCATTGCGAAAAAAGATAAAGAAAGGCTAAGAGTTTTCATAAAAAATGTAAGGATAAGGAGAGGAAATATAAGCTTAATAGAGGATTGGAATATGTCAGTAGAAACGGAAGAGTACATGCTACGAGAATTATGAAAACTTCTTACCCCTCAACTTGTCGGAAAAAATGCAGTGAGAAATTAACAGAAAGTTTTGGATTATTGGACCACCGAAGACAATGGGTTTTTTGGCAAGATATGTTGTAAAAGCTGGAAAAAAAAGAGAAAAAATATTGTCGATAAAAAAAAGGAGTGAAGGAGATAATATTGAGACCACAAAAATATCGGTTTGCAAAACTATGTTCTTGAGAACCCTTTCTATTAGTTTTGATTTTGCTTATACAGATTTAGAAAAGTCCGATAAAGGTAATGGATTTATTAAATCAGATCAGCGTGGTCTTTGGATGAACATATAATCCATCCGATAACGTTCACAGTCTTATAGATCACGTTGAAGCATTTTCTCCTGTAGAGTCACATTACACTCGCCAAAAATCAAGTAAAAATTATCTGGAAGGCTTTTTATCCTTCCCAAAACTGTTCATGAATCGAATGGTTTATGGACTACCGTGAGACAATATCTATATATAGGTTTTATAAACCCAAAAAAGATATTTGTGAACAATGTCACATTTATGAAAATAACAAGCAAGTTCTACAGGCAGATAAAGAAAAGCATGAAGAGCATTTAAAAAAAAAGAGAAAGCTAGAAAAATGAAAACAAAAGATAAAAAAATCAGCGTTACAAAATAATGAAATCCTTACATCAGCATCTGATCTTCAAAAGTGTCTTAATGTATGTACCTCACCAGAGCGTGAGTACTTTTTATTATAAACGGAAACATTATTTGTATAATTTCACGATATTAAGTCTGGGATCTCGCCAAGGTGATTGCTTTTGATGGTATCAACAGACAGCAAAGAGAGGTGCAATTGAAATTTCCAGCTATCATTTTAAGTTTATAGAAGATACGGGTGGTGAAGGTGTCAATGATTACCGGATTAGAAATAGGATTTATTTCTTAATGTATATGTTAGGTAGTTTAAAGTGTAGTATAGCTATTAGCCATCGCTTTCTAATAGTGGGTAATTCACAAAGTGAAGGCGACAGTATGCACGCTTTAATTGAAAGACAGACAAAGATAAAAAGCTTTATATGCCTGATCAATGATATACAGCTTTTAGATACATACACAGTTATTGAAGTGTCTCAGGATTTAATAAAGGACTTCAAATCAAAGTCAAAACTTATAAACAACGGACTTATAATGATGGATCTATCTATCTATCTAAATAACTCTAATGGAGCAGAAGATAGTGATTCAGACTGATTTTTGATTCGTTCAACCTTTAATATTTTTATTTATTTTGTTTATCCTTATAGCAATTTTTTGAGCGTTACAATTTCCTAGATTTTTAGATATTTATATTATTCATATCTATTATTTTTATTAATATTGTTTAACGTAAGTTACCATTTTTAGTTTCTATTATTTTTATTGATGTTAGTTACTTTTCAAGAAACTTTAATGATACTACATGCTACAAAAAAGGGTCCTACTAGGGTATAAACGAAAAATACATCGTGATTCTTTAAATGTGTTGTTTTGTTAATGAGACTACTTCTTCCTAACCTTTATTAATTTCGTGAGGTATTCGAAATACCTAAAATGAGTAATTAAAAAGCCTCGATTAATTATATTAGTCCAGTATACGTTGAGGTTTTAACTACTAACATAGGTAAGTACTTTCCTAGTATAATGAGTCAAGTGATGTAATTTCAACATTTTATTATTAAGTGGGACAAAAAAAATCGAAAATAACCAAAAGTAGTATGATATTAATAAAATGATTATCATATTTCGTTATATTCTCGAGTAAGCCATGGATTTTCATGTACGACGTACATGAATATAACTGGTAGTTAAACCATTTTACTATTGAGTCCCGCCCGTGTATAATGAGTCATGTACATAAAATATCATTTTAAAACAAAATTCAGCAAAATCATGTTATACCAAAGGAAGAGCTTTCAATCTTTATTAAAAAAACATTTAATTTATTCCGAATTAGTTTTATTTCATTAAAATATAAACAATTTGCCTTAAAATGGCTCTCCTATAAAATTACTAAAATGTTAGTTGACTCAGTATACTTAGGAGGTATCAAATGTACCATATTCATCAGACAATATAATCCAACAACAGATTGTGTTTTGTATTTAAAAGGAGAGGCTTACTAAATATGTAGTAATTTTCAAATTATAATAAAAAAATTGGTTTGGATCGAAAAAAAAATGGTTTACTTTTTACTACACACTACTAGATATACACTCATTAAGGTGCAGTTTAAGCGGCTTCAGGCTTTTGCTGACCTAGGGGATGTTTGCAGAGGCGCAGGTCATCTTTAATGACAACAGTGCGGCTCTCCTTGGATCAATTGCAATTGATAAGGGATGGAGTGAGATTTCCGCTGCGAGACTCGCAGGTTCATTCGCAGGAGCTCATTTATATCATGTCTTGTACTTCTTTTGCATTCATTTTACTAATATGACAAATGTAAAATGAATTAAAACACTCGACGTGGTAAGCGGGCGCAACTTCTTTGTTTCTCTTCCTTCCTTTCTTTATGACAAGTCATAAGTGTAAATGTGTTACTATATGATTAAATTCTTGCAGAGCCGCGAGCGCGTACAAATTTAATCAGGGAAGCTCCATTTCCACGTGTCTTGCGCACCCTGAATATTATTGCATGTGAGACAGATATATTTAGTTGCCCACTGGCTGAATTCACAAGAATTGCATGATTTATAAAAATGTTTAGGCTTTATGGTTTCTTGTTTTGTTTATACTATGTTCTTTGTTTAATTTTTATATAAATAAGTTTTCTATTGTATTTGTATTAAGTTAATGTAAGAATAGAAAATAAGGAAATAAATAAACCAATGTAGCTTTAAATAGGTACATTAACCAACAGTTTGTATTGTCTGATGTAAAAAAGTTATTATAGGTTATCCGTAATGGATTTTTCGATCAAAATCAAATCAATAACGGAATCGAATCGAAAATAACGTCAAAAGCAGAAAATTCATCAAACTGAAAATAATTGTTTTATTGTTGAAGATCGTCTTATGTGCAAAATATGCAATTTTCATTAAAGTTCTAATGATATGAAGTTCTTAAAAATATCTTAACACATAATAATGCTAAAGCCAATTTGGTATTTTAGGAGCTTAGGCTTACGTAATGCTATGTATATCTTCACAAACGATGATGCAGGCGTATAAAATTAAATACAGTAGAACCGAACTAAGGACCGGCGATACTATGTCGTACTAACCGGATGACGTACAAAACGGATTATTTCTTAAGTATACAGAATACATATGAATGTATGTATTAAGAAATATTCCATGTACCTATTAAATTACGAATACATATTTATTATAATTGGGAAAGTTTGATTTTCTTATTTAGGTAAATAAAACATTTTCTTTTCTTCAATTGTAAAACACTTTCCTTACAGAACTCATTTTGTCGACTTTAAGAACTTGTCATAACAAGTGACAAACACTAACTATGATTTAGCACGCCACTAAGGATGACGCGGGGGGGGTGTTGGCCGAGGTATTGGTGGTAGGTTGTGTAAACAAAACATTGGGTTTTAACGGACGTATATCAAAAAATGGTCGTTGGTGCTACCGATGACTAAAGGTTACATTTTCTAGTACCTAACTATGAAACCTCTGATAAACATTATGTCGTTAAGCGGTTAGTGTTAAAGGAATGTTATATTAGTGGTTCTACTGAATACAAATATCTTAATTACAATCGACTTAGGTGATGGACTATGTGTAGAAGTATCCCCTCGGTGTATAATCTTCATCAGACGGAAATCATTACTACCTACACTAAAAAATTAATACCTTTCAAAACTTATTTTTTTTTTCAAGTACGTCTTGAATCCTGTCCTATCTCCATCGATACTGTCAACGGTAGTTTTGACTTTCGATAAATTTCGAGAGCATTCGATAAGTTGTGAAAGATAACATTCACGAGGCAGTTAGTTGTGCTGTGAAGATGGCAGGTCTGACTCTACTCTTCGGTATGTTCTCTATGTATTTATCATTTTAAAATATTAAAATTTTACATATTATATTGATATATGATTCACAATTCGAGTAGAAAATCGGATACTAGTGACTACATTGGTTTTAGGAAAATGCACGCAAATGCATTACAATTCCGATACCGATTCCTAAAAGTCCGGCAACGCACTTGCGAGCCCTATGACCTCCTGCCTCTTTTGCCCGCTGTTATATAAAAAAAAAGTATTTTTACTACAATTTAATGGTTTTAATCCCGAATAACTAACATATTCCTTAGTAATCGTCATCGTCACGTCGTCACGTCATCTATTTCGAGTTAAAGTAAAACAAAAACACACATCTACTTACATGTATTCAAAGTTCGTTACTTTAAGATTAGATATAGTACTTATGGGCGAGGTCTTTTCAACATGTTATATACATCTAATTTATAAAATTCTCGTGTCACAATGTTCGTTCCCATACTCCTCCAAAACAGCTGGAACGATTCTTACGTAATTTTATATTCATATTCAGTAAGTCTGAGAAACGGATACTATCTATCTTTCAAACCCCTAAGTGATAAGGGGTGTCCAAGGTCCACCCCAAATTTTAAATGTTTAATTTTTTAGATTTTTTTTGTTGTTTTTATTTTTTTATGATACACCATACAAAAATACATACAACCCCTAATTTTCACCCCTCTACGATCAACCCCTATTTTTTATTATTGTAGATAGTTATTTTTATGGAACTAAAAAAAAGGTGCCTAGAAATAGTATAGGTACATGGCAAAACGACGTTTGCCGGGTCAGCTAGGACATTCTATAATTATTGCATTAGTAAGTAAAATTATTGAATTGTTTACTAGGAGTCTTAGCCGTTAGTGCGTTGGGACAAACCCAGACCATAGAAGTACGTCATGGAGTCGTTGAGCTTACCTTGGAACCGCAAATCACTGGGGGTTTCTTACTGGCGATGACCGAAGGTTAGTGGTATTCTTATATCCAAAATGTAGGATGTTGTATTTTGCTATGTAGAATGGAGGGCAAGTGGCGGCTCCTTATGAAAAATGTACGTTTTATTTGGATTGTAGGATAAGTGCATTTTATTTTTTTGATTCTGATGATATGTTCTTTACTAAATAGCTTTCCAGTAAGTAAAATGAGGTAGAGATTGTTTTAAAGACTTTTGTCACCTATTTTAAGCATTTTCTCTTATGTATCTATAAGATAAGTTAAAACATACATTCTCTTAACTGTGAATTTGTAATCAATTGTTTATATTACAGGAAATGATAGAAAAGTTTTGGGCCAGATTGGACGTACTCAATACTCCGTATATACGTCCGAGGAGATAGAGGGCGGAGTTCTTATTCGTATTGGGTCTGCTAATCTAACTGTTCGAACCTTATACGATGATGTAATAGATGCAAGAGGCATTAAAATCAAGTGGGACACTAAAGAGCCACTCCGTTTTGAAGATTGCTATGATTTTGGTATGGAATATTCAATTTATAAAAAAATTTAAATTATTATATTTCTCTTTGGCTTCTTTATCTTAATAATCTTTAAGATTAACCTTCTTAAATCTTTTGTAGAAAAGAGATATAATATTTATATATAATACATATTTATAATTTAATTATTGCGTGTTGTTCCCACGAGAATGTAGGTGCGTGCTCCTATTTCACCATGATAGAGGACAAATCTTAATTTTTTAATTTATTTTATTATTATTAATTACTGAAGATGTCATGTGGAACATGGTGTAATGGTAGCTCCTTACAAACATTGTATAAAACAAACAATTTGCTGATTAAAAAGAATGGCGGAGACTTTATTGCCAGTTCTTCACTTCCGTTCTACGTTCTTGATTTGAGAACTGGCTGTAAATGTAAAATTAAAAGAATTTAATGTATATTTCTTTTTTGACGTTCATAAGTGTACATTGCGTTATCTATATGAATGATTTTGATTGATTGATTGAATAACACTTTGTAATATTATAGGCGACAAGCATTGGTATGGCGGACCCATGCAGGAGACACAAATATATCCCATACAGGATGCCAATCATACATACACGGCCTACGTTACTCGAGAAGCTGATAACGCTAACATAGTCGAAAGATACTGGCTTAACTCCGCAGGAGAATACATCTACGTACACCCACAAGTACCACTATTTGTAGACTACAACCAACTCAATCCGAATCACATATGCTTCGGCGCACAAGTAGCTGAACCTTACTCATCTAAAAGAAATCACACTGAGCTCTCCTACGACATCTGGTTCCTATCAGATGTTAAAGCAGCGCACAAGCATGCTGTAGCAAATTATCTTGGGAAACCGTCAGACTTACCGGATTACCGAATGGTTCAGCATCCGATTTGGTCGACGTGGGCTCAGTATTCTTATGACGTGTCTGGACAAGATGTTATCGATTTCGCTCAAGAGATAAGGGCGTACGGTTTTAATGATTCCCAGCTGGAAATCGACGATCTCTGGGAGACATGTTACGGATCTCTTGAAGTGGATACAAATAAGTTCATGAATTTAACTCATTTGATTGAGGAAGTAAAGGCGCTTGGATTTCGTGTAACCATTTGGTTGCATCCGTTTATAAATAGTAACTGTGAGCCTTGGTATAGTGAAGCTTTGGAAAATGGGTAATGTACTCGTATATTCTAGATATGAAATTTGTAGCTATCCTATTGATATCTTTATACTCTTCCAATATAAAATACCTTCCTTTGATCACAATTTATATATTATTCCAAAAATAAAGAATTAAGAAATCTGATGCGTAGCCAGTTATCTATGGAAATATATTACAATTTATTTCAGAAACTAGATGATATGCAAGATAACTATTATATTTTTCAGCTACCTGGTATTGAATGAGGATGGCAGTCCAGAAGGTTCATGGTGGAACACAAATGGAACAAGTCCTGGACACATCGATTTTACAAATCCCCAAGCAGCTAATTGGTGGTCTAAAAGAGTTAGGAATCTTTTAGAAACCTATGGCATTGATAGCGCCAAGTTCGATGCTGGACAGAGTAGTTATACGCCTCAGGTAGTATTGACTTCATACATGTTGGTAAGTAATTATATGATCGGTTTTAAGATCTTAGTTTTTTTAGATACCAGTGCAAAATGGAGACATAGATTTGCACCCACACCACATAGTACAGGCGTTTGTAAGGACCTGTGCTGAATTTGGAGATATGGTGGAAGTCAGAGGAGGATTTATGTAAGTCTATTCAAGCGAACATATACCATTAATATATTCCATTGTAAGACTATGCCTACTTACCTATAATCATAAATAAAAAACTAACAAATTTAAAACCCGCTGCTGTTGCTTGGTGGTATAGAAGTGCTGAGTTCCATCCCCGGCGACTTTTTCGTATTGGTAAGCACCGAAGATTGATTATCTATTTGCTAGAATGCAGACGCAGTGTGACTGTCCATTCAACCAAATATCAAATATGAAATCATCAATGCGATTCAAAATCTGTAACAAAAATCTTAATAATTTTTAAGTTATTATAACAAATACTACCACGAATTGATATATATCACTTGTTGACCCGGCAAACGTCGTGCCATGCCATGTGTATTATTTCTAGGAAAATTTTTTTTAGTTCAATAAAAATAACTATCTACTATAATAAAAAATAGGGGTTGATCGTAGAGGGGTGACAATTAAGGATTGTATGTATTTTTGTATGCTGTATCATAAAAGATATAAAGAAAATGTATTGTCTAAAAAATAAAAAATTTGGGGTGGGACCACCCTTCACATTTAGGGGGATAAAAAATAGATGTTATCCGATTCTCAGACTTACTGAATATGCATAAAAATTTCATAAGAATCGGTCGAGCCGTTTCGGAGGATGGGAACGAACATTATGACATATACATTATGATTAAATTTCCAGGACTCAAGATCTTCCAATATACGTCCGCATGGTAGATAGAGACTCTATCTGGGGGCTTAACAACGGTCTTCCAACCCTCATCACCACAACTCTCCAAATGAACCTGAACGGTTATCCGTTCGTTTTGCCTGATATGATTGGTGGAAACGGATTCAATCTTAACCATACACAGGCAGATGTGCCGTCAAAAGAGCTCTTTATACGATGGGTGCAGGCTAACACGTTCCTTCCGGTGATGCAGTACTCTTATGTACCATGGAATTTTGACAACGAGGTGTGTATATTGTGAACGATTTCTGGATTAAAATTGGTAGTTTTTTTTTTTGATTGGACAATTCACACCAATTGACCTAGTCCCATGCTAAGCTGGTGAAGCTTGTGTTATGGGTACTTGGCAACGGATATACATACATATTATAGATAGATAGACATATAAATACATATTTAAACACCCAAGACCTAAGCACAACACCAAATGCTCATCACATCGATGTTCGTCTCAGCCGGGGATCGAATACATGACCCATGGATACGCAGTCAGACCACTAGACCAATGATCCATCCGAGTGAGTTTGAAATTGCATTTTAAGTTGAATTATTACATTTGCGAAAATTATCAAATGAGTTTTTTACACCATACGCTTGATTAGCGCAGTCTTTACGTCGTCATTTATTTTTCCGCAAACACATTATTACAACTTATTATGTGTGAGAGAACAATAAATCGTTATCTATTTAGATCCTGTATCAATGCGCAATTAATCACAATAATAATTTTAGTCACGCGTAATTTATATTCAAGACGTTTCTTGCAACAATAATTATTTGCGTGTAATGCAAATAATGCTGTTTTAGAAGTAAGTTGGAAGTTATTTGAAGTCACCAGGGGAACAGGGGAAGACATATTTTTGCATCTGTTCTTTTCGCCTTTTTGTAGGTTAAATGATATTTATAACGAAGAATCAAGAAACGTTTAATTCTATATAGACTAGGTCAACCAGAGACTAAAAATTATTTAATCTTTAATCATTAAATTAGACAATAGAAATCAGCAAAAAATATACTGATCTTCATGCCGCTTACGCCGCTGAGATCTACGCAGCAATGGGAGAAGCTGTGGAACAGGGAAGTCCAGTGAACCCGCCCCTCTGGTGGATCGCGCCTAGCGACCCGGAGGCACTCGTTATATGGGATGGTAACAAACACTACATATAATAATATAACAATATGTATAATGTTAAACGTCACTCTAAGGGTATGTTTCACAATGTACGGATAAGTTCTAGATAAGTTCCAAATTTGCTATTTATTACTTATTGGTAGGATAAACACAATTGTTGTGTTTCACGACTGTCAGATAGCGTTATTCGTTACATAAAGTCCATCATAAGTTATGAGTCCGATGAAGTGTCAAATAGCACAATTTATCTGTCAAATAATGTATGTGTTGCATAGCTATTTGGTACTTTATCCATACATTGTGAAACAGACCCTTAATATAATTAATAACTGAGAGCTATGGCGTCAACGAACTGTTAATAAATCAACAGTATTGTTGTAATATAAATAAACAGAATAGACGAAAGCATCGGCTCCTAAATTACTTTGAAGTTGTAATTATTTTTAAACAATTAATCCCATATTTAAAAGCGTCAATTGAGGGGGAAACAAGTTTCATAATTGATTTATGGCAAGTCTTCACTAGAAACCCGAAACAATTAGTTTTCTAAAAATCGCGCCTAGGACATAGATTATACGCTGTATTAAGCGGTACTGCCTATAATTACCTAACGTTTCCTATTTCACAGAATACCTACTCGGTGAAGAAATCCTCGTTGCTCCAGTTCTCGTGGAGGGTGGGAGATCCCGTAACATATACCTTCCGGAGGGCATCTGGTACGAGGAAGGGGATATGAATAGAGCTCACGTGGGGCCAATATGGCTGAAGAATCACCCAGCACCCCTGGACTACTTGCCATACTTTGTTAAAGATCATAATATTGAACCTAATTCAGCTATGACGTTAAGTTTTAGTTTTGCTTTGATAGTATTGTTATTAGCAGTTAATTTGGGTTCTGGCTTATAAAATAACAAGAAACCAAATAATATATACTTCATATCAACCTAAATTGAATTCAAGTCTTTCTTTTTATTTACACAAATACAGTATTTACTTTTTCTTAACTTAAAGATAATAAATAATAGAGAAAGAAGAAAATCAAAACAAATTGGTGGAGTTGTACCTTTAAGCTGGCACAGTTCTTCAGCGATTCGAGACTTATTCTTTGAGCCAGGAAAGCTCTGTGGTCACCTTATTAACGTATAACAAAGGGAACCAAAAATTGAATTGAGAAGATGGTATTATATTTTTATTTCTTTGTGCGGGGGGAGATGAGACACTACATAGCTATCCCATACTAAAATTTGTATTTATTGTTAACCAGATTAATGTCTCAAATAAGATTTCAACGCCAGAATGCTTAAACTGACCTTAATGATCGATATACATTACGTATTAACAGAAAAGTATTGTTTACTAAGGTAAATAGATTTGAGTGGATGTGCTGTCGAAATCTGTATTTGTGTAACTATATGATAGTATTTTGTCTTAATCATTCCAATGTCACGTTGCATATAAATAAAAGTGACAAAAGATTTATTAAATAAGTCATATCTGTGAGTTTTAAAAATATCACCGCATGGTCTCTGATGGTAAAAAAATATCTTTTAATTAATTATAATAAAGAATATATAAATCGCACATTTTAATTACTTCCTTGCCATCTTCGATTTTCTATTTATAAAAGTCGAGCATCTATTAAGTAATAAAAAAAAAAAAATAGTGATAAGATAACTAGAATAGAACATACACACAATGTTAATACTCGGAAAAAACGCAGGCTGCAATTTCCCCGTACTAGACTATCTAAAGTTAGTAATTCTTTTTGGGAAAAGGGATACTCTTCATTAATAAAATCCCAGAGGCTCTTTTATCTCTGACTTTTAATAAATTTAAGAAATGTATTAAAGAAAAGCTGTGTAAAAAGGCTTACTATAAAGTTAACGATTATCCAGTTGATAAAAGGGCCTGGGACTAGTGCTAGACAGGCTACTTCTAATTAATTTGCGATATTTGTTTAAAAATAAGTGTTGTTTGATGATTTGCTATTTTTAAAAGAGTACCGAGAGTTTTTTACGCCGGCTTTTTCTCTCGGCCTACACCCTCTGTCTTCTTTGCCGATGAGTAGGGATGCCTACCTGCCTAATAAGTGATACCTGTATCTTAGGTTCCATAATAAACATATTTTATTTTATTTTAAAATATTTTCACTTTCTTGTATATATATTGAAAACGATATAATACACGTCGAACATAATAAGATCGGTTTTTTTAACTTAATTAAAATCTTACTCACCTTTAATAATTGCATGTAATTTATATATGCACAATCAATTATTATAGCAGAAATGCAGTTTAACAGTTAATTGATAGTATAATTGCTCTCAATGATATCCAGAAAAACAGATACAAAAAGAGTAATTCTGTCGTTTAAATGCAGTTTTATGTTGGACATACGACATGGATTACACGTTGTTGGGTAAGTATTTGTCCTTTAAGTTGTTGTACAAAACCGACCGTAGGAATTTTTTTTTAAATAAAATAATTTACTATGCTTTAAAGTAATTAGTTAAATGGGGAAGAATTAGTTGAATCTATGTAGTAGAGGGAGTTTTTACAATTGTTGCTCTCAAATTCAAGACATCCGGCTAACCTATTGAAAAATACCGCTTCTCAACAAACTAACTACGTCGTCGTAACATGTAATCCTATAGTAAACGTAGGTAAACCTAACATTTTCTATTAAACAGTGGTGACTCTGCTAACTGCGTGTTCAGCGTTGGATATTAAACTAGTGGACAAACGCGAAGTAAAAGTGCGACTCGAAGACAATTTTCACACGGGTCTTAACATAATATTAGTCCGAAGTAAGTACAAAACTCCAAAACATTTTTAAAAATGTTGACCTTATCGACGATAATTAATTAATAATCTGTAAATATGTAAGTGTAATGTTTATTTCATTTATAGATTATATGTATTTGTATTATAATTAAAAATCTCATTATATCAGATAGAACAAAAAAATCTAAAAATACACTTTCTACTGCAGATCTAATTCATTGTTACTTAAGACAACATATCTTATACATAAAATAACTTATGCTAATACAATTTTGATTGATCTCTTACATCATTTCAAGGGGGTATTCGTCAGGTACTATCCGTAATAGGCCGCAATACTGGGGTTGTCAACGGAACGTCCGTAGATGGGGATGTGGTTATTCAGTACAATAATGGTACAAGCGTAACTATCAGTTCTAAGGAAGCGCCTAATGGCCATGTCATCACATTCAGATGGAAGGCATCTAAGGGCGGATCCAGCTTTGGTGCCAGGAGGGGGTCACATAGTCGTGGTCAAGTCAAGAACTTATAATTTAATTTTGATAACAATAGATACAAGTAAAAGTAGGTATTTTATTAATGTACGTAAGTATTGCACTTATCAATATTTATTCTTTATTGTACACTTGAAAAACTTAACACACAATATTGTGTACATACAGGTCAATAGTGACATCAATAATTTTTCAAAATCTCAGCTTCCTAAAATTAGTTAAAGCTACCTACTCAAAAAAGGTTTTAAAGTTAGAAGTTTAGTTTTTAGCTGGATTTGTTCAAACATTTGACTTCAATTTAAAAATACAAAAGAAGTTTCCATAGCTTTGGCTAAGTTTAGAAACTCGAGGGTTCTAAGCTACCAAAATCATAGAAAATATAATACTAGCTGATCCGGCAAACGTCTTTTGCCATGTATGAAAAAATAGGGTTGATAAGGGGTGAAAATTGGGGTTATGTATTTTTTAATGTTGTATCATGAAAAATAAAACTTTATCTAAAAATTAAAAAGTAATAATTTAGGCGTGGACTACCCTTAAATTAAGGGGGTGAAAAATAGATTTTTCCGATTCTCAGACATACCCAATATGCACACAAAATTTCATGAGAATCGGTCGCTGTTCCGGAGAAGTTCGAAGAAGTTCGAGTGTCGAAACACGCGACACGAGAATTTTATATATTAGAAATACTATTTTTCAGTAAATTGTGTTTTTATTTGTTATTTAAAAAACATGTAATTTCACAACTAGCAATAATCATTTCGAATAACATTTTGAATTTTGAGTGGTAAGACCAAAATTATTGTAAGAATTACACGTGCTACTTTTTTAGGGTTAAATTAGTAAAAAATATATCATAAAGTTTTCCCATAAGAAAAATAAAAGTAAAAAAAAAATACAGTTTTAATGCTTCAATGATTTTTGCCTATTGACATGAAAAGGCCGATTAAGTAATTTATTTTACGGGTATTAAAATTAATTAAAAACCACATTATTAAGTTTAATTTACCATAAGAATAATAAGTCGAAAAAACATTTTTAATCTTCAATATTTTTAGCCTATCCACCAAAAAAAATCCACCGATTACAACAAAAAAGACCAATTAGTAGTAGTAGTAACATTCTTTTCTATTTTTGGTAGTTAGAACCCTGTGGAGTTTTTAAACTTAGCTAGAAGCTATGGAAACTTCTTTTGTATTTTTAAATTGAAGTCGAATGTTTGGTCAAATCCACTTAATAAACTTCTAACTTTAAAAACTTTTTTGAGTAGCTTTAACTAATTTTAAGAAGCTGGGATTTTTTTCTTGAACATCATTTAAGGCAATCATTTAACAGAAAAAAACTGCGAAATACCTACAACAAAAAAGATATGAATTTTTGAAACCTCGCTGGCAGAAAACACAAAAAAATGTATAACTCGAAAACTACAAAAAATCGCGGAACATACATGGGGTATTTTAGTATACCCCCAGGTGTGAGTAATCTAAAAAAATTATTGACTCATAGTTGGACCAACCTGTATACACGTACATATTACCATCTTCTCTTGAAGACATCCAGAGAAACACTATCACTTTTTTTGAAGTGGAATCTCGCTGTTGGCCTTTAGGGCCTTTAGGGCCTTTACAGCTTAGCTCGGCCTGACTATCACGTACGGAATGAGGCAGCCTATTTATATTACATAACCGTGGTGAATGATTTGTCATAACAGCTAGAAGTATGTCGAGTATGCTAAACTTCGCAAAAGTGAAGAGATGGTACGACAAGGGATTCCATCAAACAAAATAGAAACAGACAAAATACATATATTTTAATAACTAAATCAATTTTTCTTTAGCCTGTTTTTCCGAAACGCGTTATTACGTCATTTACGTCAACGGGTACGTTTTCATGAACGTGGAGAAGTGCCAGTCTGGTTAGGCGATCTTCAACCATTGAAGATCTTAGATTTAATTCTGCGCAACGTAGAGAAAGACCTTTCTGCTGTCGCTTCGGTGAAGGGTAGTGTATCCAATTTTCCTATATACATATTGATGTCACAATTTAAAATAGGACTATGTTATGATATGTTGAAGTTTAGTCGTTCCGATTCCGATTGAGGTAAGGTCTAGCTATAAGCGCGCTTGTCGCTATGTTTCATAGCGACAAGCGCGCGCAGGTGTGGCGCGGAAAATTCAAATTTTCGATGCGTTCATTCCCAAACGTTTGCCATCATGTATGATGTTATTATATTATATTAAATTAATTAAATATTGAAGGTATGTAGTTACATATAATCTGTATGGTGACAAATTTATATATAAAATCATTATTTCAATTAGTGGTCACCTAAGTCTTGCTCAGGGGGTCATGACCCCATGACTCCCTGATCCGGTTGAGGCATCTAAAAGTCAACGATTGGAGGATTGTGTCAATATAGGTAAGATTATAATATATAATTAGTGGTAAAAAGTAGTATTTTTATATATAATCTTTACATCCAAAACATACACAGAAATGTACAACTAAGGTAAATTGAAATTGGCGTCGTTTTAAATATAATGTAAAAACAAAAGTATGCAAGCAAGTTCATTTACATTCAGTAACAATGCAAGATTATAGTAATTTAGTCCGTAAATAGACTTAATTGATGGATGTAATTATTTAATAAATGATAATATATTCTCATGGAAAAACCCCAAATTTAAATTTTGAAGTTATATTACTCCGTTTTTTATTAAAAATAATGTTTTGTTATATGTTTAGGTAGTCACCACTGGTACGGAGGTCCAGAACAAAAACGACAGTACTGGCCTATAGAACGTCTGCTTCTCCAAGATTATTCCTTCGTCAGCAAAGAGGCTGACAATTGCGCTGTCGCCGAACCATACTGGCTTAGCTCTGATGGCATCTTCTACTACTTTGACAAGAAAGTTCCACTATTCGTAGACCAGAATAATATTAACAAACAAGCTGCATGTTTTTACTCACACATCAAACCACCATACTCTGATAAAAGAGAAGTAAATGAGTTAGTATACGCCTTGGGTATATTTGAAAATCCTCGCACTGCACATGAATATGCAGTTCAGAGGTATTTAAAACATCCAAGTGGCATACCCGATGAAAGAATGCTGACATATCCAGTTTGGTCCACATGGGCTCGTTATAAGAGGGGTATCAACCACGATACAGTTATGAAGTTTGCAAGTGAAATAAAAGATAATGGTTTCCCGAATAGTCATATAGAAATTGACGATCTGTGGGAAGTATGCTACGGTTCACAGACTGTCGATGTACGGAGATTCCCTGATATGAAGAATACGGTAGACAACTTGAAGAGTATGGGATTTAGAGTGACCATTTGGACTCATCCATTTATCAATAAGAATTGTGAGCCTTGGTATACGGAAGCTGTTAACAAAGGGTAAATTTTGGTTTGTATAGATACGTTGTATACGAGTTACGTAGAACAATAGGTACAGGGGTTCAAAACTGGTTAAGTGAAAATCTGTTTATCACGGTTATAAAGAAGAAAAATAGATAGATTTTAAAATATTTTTTTCATATTTTGTATGTTAACAATATATTATATGACATATCTATTCGATTTATTAACAGTCGTTAGTGGTTTACTTTTAATGCTTTCAGGTATCTAGTTACATCTGAATACGGTTCAGTAGAGACGAGCTGGTGGAATGACAATGCCACAAGCACTGCTTATATTGACTTCACCAATCCTGAAGCCCGTGTTTGGTATACGGAGAGACTGAAGACTCTTCAGACTGAATATGGAATTGACAGCTTCAAGTTTGATGGCGGGGAAAGTGGCTGGGCACCACAGGTAAGTTTATTTTGTATAAACATGCTTTAAATAATAATTCTAGAACTTTCTAATACTAAACCTTGCCTAGTAAGGGAATGTTTGAGTAACGGCCCTAAAACACTTAGGAGCTGTGAAGTATAGTTTATAAATATTGTTTATAAACAATTAATTTATTATCAATGCCTAGAGTTATATCAATCATTAACAGTAAGGGTTATACGTTCCAGAAACATTTAGTAATACAGATCCGTCTATTCAACAGATTCCAGTATTAAAAGGCGACATCAATGACCAGCCTGGCGTGATTACAGCTGACTACGTGCGGACAGTCGCACAGTTCGGTCCGTTGGTAGAAGTCAGGACTGGTTATAGGTAAATTCTTGTAAGCGCTAAATAGGTCACCCGTATGCAAAAACATGTTTGAACCGATATACGGGAGTCATTACTCAGTTACTATGGGTTCGCGGATTGCATCATTTTCTTTTTTGCAACATAGCAACCTACGGTTATGGCGTGTTCAAATTCGTGTCTGCCGTCACTGACAGTAAATCTACCGCGAATTTGTGGCATACCTATGAGAAAGCTACAGGATATAACGTAAACTGCTGAGCGGTCAATGCCGCGCTCTTTATTTAGATTTTAATACAGCTTTCATTTAATTATTAGGACTCAAGACTTACCCGTATTCATCCGAATGATAGACAAGGACAGTTACTGGACATTTGAAAATGGTCTACCAACGGTCGTCACTACTCTCCTTCAGCTGAATATGAACGGATACCCATTTGTGTTGCCAGATATGATTGGTGGAAACGGGTATAATGAACCTCCGTCAAAGGAACTCTTCATACGATGGTTGCAAGCGACAACGTTTATGCCTAGTCTACAGTTCTCTTATGTACCGTGGGATTTTGACGATGAGGTAAGAAAAATATTTTTTACGAAAGCCTGCTTAGTAACTTAAAATATTCAAAAGTTCTTTGATAACCCAAAATATTTAAAAGTACAGAGAAACTTAGCAAATGGAATTTCTAAAATAATTAACTAAACAAAAATACCATGTTTTATTTCATTGATATATAATTTGCAATAATAGTATCTAATCTCACAGACCGTACAAATAAGTCTCAAGTTTGTAAAACTCCATGAAGAATTCGCACCAAAGATCATAGAGGCGTGTCAGAAAGCATCGCAAGACGGGTCTCCAGTAAACCCTCCCATATGGTGGATTGAACCTAATAATACTGAGACTTACGATATTTGGGACCGTGAGTATTATTAATCAATCACCTATTGTCAAAATATACACTGACCATGAGAAAGTAACTCCAACATCAAAACTAGGGTAATTCATAGTCGAAACTTAGCGCAAACTCTTGACTCCCGTATTCAAACTTAAATTTTTGACATAATCAACATAAGTTCTGTTTTTTTTAAATTCGCGCATTATCTGTGACTTTAGTTAAACGAAATACTCAAATAATTTATATTAAAAGTAAGCTCAAAATCACGCAATACCTACTGTATTTGACTCGATGCAATTTGATGAGTTTTATAATCTTACAGAATATTTACTTGGTGAAACAATATTAGTAGCACCAGTAATAGAACATGGCGCAAGGCAACGTGACGTATACCTACCGAAGGGTTCGTGGCAGGCCCAAGGCGACCCTTCTACGATTTTCGAAGGCGGTGATTGGATACGAGGATATTCAGCACCATTGGACGTCTTACCATATTTTATTAAAGCTTAAAATAGATTTATGTTATCTTAAGATTTTTTTAATCGCCAGCGCCATCTATTGCATTAACAATATTTTTTTTGTATTTAAATCGTTTTTGGAACTATTCGGATAATTTATAAAAGTAACTGAAGAGACTACTAAAGACTGACGAGTTACTAGTGAATAAATTGTTTTGCTTAAAATAGAATCACCCTAACAATATTTATAGTATGAATTTTGGTTTTAGTAGATTTTAAAAATTTTTATATTATGATTATAAAACAAAATTAAAATCATAATATAAAAATTATTAAAATCTACTAATATCTAATGATACATAATAGTTTAGTCACTGAACAATATATAGAAACTATAAATTTTTCTCTAAGAATTAATGAAACAAATTATAATACATAATAACAATTTATTAAGAATTAGTAAGCACATCTTTAACAATTCCTTCACCGAGGATCTTGAAGTCTTCAATTATAGCTTCAATATTTACTTTGAATTTCTTGTCACTGCCTTCAATTGGTACTAGCGCGTGTGCGTTTGTGATCTGAAAAAAGTTAATTATCAAATATTTAAGTTTAAAATCAGGGCAACACATTTCCAATGGTATTAATAAATTTGTAAGTAACTTAATAAAACATTTTCCATTATTATTATGAATCAATAGAAGTTACATGCAAATTAAAATTTACAACAAAAAAAGTGGCTGCGCTCGTACGATAGCTTTAATAGCGCGGTAGTATTAAAGACGATTTTAATATTCTGGTAAAGAAAAATAAAAAAATTCAGTGGCGTTACTATCATTTAGGTCCTCAGATTTCTGTATCTGTTTCGTTATCATTCGTTTTTTCTAATAAACAAGTAGGTGATCAGCCTTCTTAGGCATGCATTGCCACACGAATGAAAACTGCATCGTACGAGCGAATGTTAAATGCGCACATAGAGAGAAAGTCCATTGGTGCACAGGCCAGGTGCGATATCAGGGAGGAGAGTGGCACATTGAACCAGGCTAACACCGCCCTTTCATAGTAAAAAGGTAATAAATAATACCTGAAATTCTCTAGTGTCGTTGACATGTGGTTTCCATAAGACAGCAATGACGTCACCACCATAGGTATCGTAGAAGAACAGAGCGAACTCGTCATACGCGCTCTGAAATTAACCATGAATTCTAATAAGTTTTGTATCACAATCGACTTTTTAAGCGAATTCAAAAGGAAGATCATAATTTGGCCAATATATTGGTGTAATTAGATACAGTTTCGGTTTAATGATAGCATGTAAGCTCCCAGGGATGTTTGCTAAATTTGGTAAGTCTTTTCGAACAATCAATCAATCAATCAAATCATTTATTTCAATAAGCCCACCTAAAATGGCACTTTTGAACGTCAAACAAAATACAAAAAAAATTCTAAAAGGTAGTTTCGTGTGGAGAAGAATTGGCAAGAAACTCAAACACGTATATTCCTTTAGGGGCAGTCGAAGTTCAACTAAAATCGGTTCAGTATTGTTTTAAAACATAGGTATACGTATTTTTTGGGAGGGCAATTTATAATTTTAACCAAGGTAAAGGTGGGTGGACTGGTATTTGAAATCGGTTTAATTTTGTTAAATTAATAATCTATATTTTGTCAATACAGAACATCTTATACAATAAAAATCAGGATAAGGATATCGATCCGGGACCGATTTCACTAAAAAACTAACCGTAGAACTGATATAAAAGACTGGTCGTCAACCAATTACAAGGTAAAATTATAAATAAAATAAAACATTCCAGACTTTTTCGAATAGGGTAACATTTTTGCACAATATGGTATATTCGGAGAGAAGCGGCTGGTCCCATGTGAATAAAGTTGGTCATTTTTTAAATTATATATTTTGGATTAACTCAGGGATAATGAAGCAATATCATGGTCAAAGAATTTAATCAGTCCAATAGTTTTGAGTTTATTAACATTTTTTATTTTAAGCTTCAGAAAATAACAATAAACTCACCCGCAACACCTCCAAGTATTTCTCGACCGGATTAAATTCAAGTACGGGTATGACGTCATTCGTTACGTCAATCGTCGCGGGGAGTTTAGGGCGCGCGTCTACGCGCTCGTTAAAGTACGGCACTATTGCAGCGTTCAAGTGGATTAATACGTCATATCCGCTGTACGACGGTACGAATGCTGGCTGTAATTTTAATAAAATATTAGTTTTAATTGGAACATTAAATTAAATACACCAAATCATCTGAAGTAAAAGGCTTGCTATGAGCACCTTCAGCCAACATTTTCGCTCTGATATATAAGGGAGCGTTCAAGTATTACGTAACGGAATTTTTGGAGATTATTGACCCCCCAAAATGTAACTCGCCGTAACGTTATTCAGTACCCAAGTATAGTAAAACGTTTCGTGACCATCTAGTGACTTTTTAGTTACTATTATGTGGTGTAAGTCGAATAAAATATTAACAATAACGCGTAATTTAATCCCCGCCCCGTAACGTTTTACAAAAGGAAATAAATATGTTACGTAATACTTGAACGCTCCCTAATGCAAATATAGTTCCTGGGTTCGATTACCAGCCAAGCAATAATTATTATGCCTCATCATTGGATAGATTGTCTTGAATTGAGGTTTAGTGCTTCGAACTTGATTAAAAGCAACAGTTCTTTAAATATTGCAAATTTTAGTCAACTAAAAGATAACATTTACAGTATATTAGTAATTTTTAGTGAAAAAATAGTAAAACATTAACACTTACTAATAAATTATCATTCGAATCCTTTAATAGAGCTTTTTCCACATAAGCTAAGGTAGCTTTAGCTAAAACTTGCGCACGTGTCGCCACCTGTTTACTTGGCGCAGAACTACTCCAGATTGAGGGCATTGACCCGTCATATGACGTCACTATACACATTACCGGATCCTCTTCAGTACGATTCGAGAATTTTTGCTCTATTTCCATTATTTCTTCACCTGAAAATCAAAATAATTTCAATATAAACTTAAAGCTTTCAAGTATTTTATTTATATTAAAATTGTGTTAATTGTTTGTATAATGTTTAGGTTGAAATAAAAGGGTAGCGAGGAATTCTAATAATAGTGTATAAAATGTTTATTTTCCTTCACATTTTAAATAAAGTAATTGAACTTATTATTTGAAATATAAAAAATAAAATAAATCAGTGGCGCTACAACCTCTTTAGGTCTTGACCTCAGATTTCTAATCTGTTTCATGATGATGATCATTTTTAAATCTAATAGGTAAGTAGGCACTGGAGCCTGACACACGCCGTCGACTTTTTGGGTCTAAGATAATTTCCTCACGTTTTCCTTCACCGTTCGAGCGAATGTTAAATGCGCACATAGAAAGAAAAGCCGGGGATCGAACCTACGACCTCAGGGATGAGAGTCACACGCTGACGCCACTAGGCCAACTCTGCTCTTATTATTTTTAAATATCAGCATGCCAAAAGTGTATAAATATTACGAAACGTCAAAGATTTACATAGAATTAAAATTCTCTAATACCAGCAAAGTTTAATAGGAATAGAAACTGATACTTACGCGTCATATCACCATTGAAATCAAGAAAGATAATTTGCGTAGCCCAATCGGTTTGCACCAAAAGTTGCAGAACTCTATACAGCCCCACCGTGGGCTGTGTAGGAGGTGTTAATGGCTCTGGTTGGAGGAAGACAGTGGCAGTTAGCAATTCAGCAAGAGTAGCGGGGAAATGGGGGGGAGAGAGGAGATGGGACGAAAGCCAGCGTTTGAATAGACACGCGGTTGGTCCGAAGGCAGAGTGCCTCTGATGTAAACTGAAAATTAGAAAATTCATTTGTTTTTAATCATATTAATTTTCTATTAGGAAAATTTTAATTACTTAGAAACACATTATTGAAATAACGCCTGCTTTTTAAGACGTCATCTGACCTTACGCCGCGGTCAGCGAAATTATTAGGTCAGAATACCTATAGAACAATATAAACCTTTCTATTCATACTGTCTATAAACATCTTGATTTTCTAGAGCAAAGATATTTCCAAGAGCATGTAAGTACCTTATCTTAATCTCTAAACTTAGTAAATAAAAATAAAAAATCAGTGGCGCTACAACCTCTTTAGGTCTTGGCCTCAGATTTCTGAATCTGTTTCATGATAATTTTTAAATCTAATAGGCAAGTAGGTGATCCGCCTCCAGTGCCTGAAACACCGTCGACTTTTTGGGTCTAAGACATGTCGGTTTCCTCACGATGTTTTCCTTTACCGTTCGAGCAAATGTTAAAATGCGCACATAGAAAGTCCATTGGTGCACAGCCGGGGATCGAACCTACAACCTCAGGTATGAGAGTCGCACGCTGAAGCCAACACTGCTCTCGAATTAAGTAAATAATATAATAAATACGCGTTTCAATGTATTTTTTCATATGTACTACCGTAAATACCAAAGATTATTAACAAAACAACTCACCCGTGTAGCGCGCCTCTTAAACTTGCCAAGAGAAATGTATCCCGCTGGATCCTAATACTTTCCTCACTTTCCTTGAACTTTACGACTCCATCTTCCACCTCTCTTCTCAATAATGTTACTTCTTTTGGATGAAAGATCTCTAGGCGGTATGACAAGCCATTTTTGATGACGTCAATATGAGTGGGATATGCCTGGCTTGGTAATGAATATTGGGATGTGAGCCGCTCTGATATTTGCAAATGAAATGCGGCTTTTAAGCATCGGAATGCCTCGATTTCACCCGGCCATTTACCGCTGTGCGCTGGAAATGTTAATTTTAGGTTAGCGAAACATCCTTTGTTTAAAGGAATACATTTTCGGCATGGGCTCGCTTAAAAACGTGGTAACACTGATCAACCTATGAAGGTATAATAGTAGTTTAAGCAACTGTCATATAATACCTAATTATATGCAGTTGCATACACTACTTTATTTAATCTCATGGCTATAGGTATATTAAATAAAATGCAATATGAAATAAACAAAAGTCTGTTATTGGTATATTGGCTCGGAACCAGCGCGGAGCGCGTGATGTACTTAAATTAAATTGAAACCTCCTTGGTCGGACACATTGTACTTTAATAAATAAAAAATTGTAAAGCATTGTTTTGTTAGGAGAATAATGATTTAATTTAATTTTCTTAAAGAAGTATGTAAATAAAATATGCCAATAAAAGTCTGTATTTCATTTCATAATTAGAATATTACCGAATGAGATTATATAAAAGAATATAAAATTATTTTAAACAGGTACATAATATAAAATGTCTTACTTAGTAAATAGCAACACATTATAACATTATTTTATAGCAGACAATTATTTTTAATGTTCATTACAATTATAAAAGAGTATTGAAATAATCTTACATAACTCAATGACAGCTTTATTGGCCTGTGTATATGGGGGCAGGAACAATTTCTTGTCTTCTTGGGGCGGTTTTATGAGGCATGTGGAGGCACGTCTCCAAGCTCTAGGGTCTGATGTACTGGGCAACGGAGGAAGTGGATTGCTATAGCTAAATACAGACGAGGTTCCTGAAACCACATTGATTCCTTAAAAATACAATAAATTCGTGGCTTTCGAAGCCCACACGCACTTAGACGTTGTAATGTTATGTATTTTTAAGAGGTGAGGTCGTCTATTTGTTTGTCTTTAAAAAAAAAGGGCATATCGGATCAAAATCTAAATTTGTTTGTTCAATTTAAAGTGCTTCTTAGAGCATGCTTATGAATGTCAACAACTTTACAAAATTCACAAAGAGCAAGACTATGTCCGTCCGGCAAAACAACCAGAAAGCCTTGTTCTGATAATGAACGGGCAAGAAACTCAGCAAGTTTGCCCTCCCTTTGATTTGATTATTGACAACCCCCCTCCCCCCCTCCATGTAACGCGCCGTAACGTTTTTCTGTACCGTAAACTACTGGAAAGTCGAAAATAATATTAACAATAACGCGTAATTCAATCCTCGCCCCGCATCGTAACGTTTTACAAAAGGACACTCCCCCCCCAAAATTCGTTACGTTACGAATGCGGCAGCTGGCTTTCATGGTTGTTCCGTAGGCTCGATTACCCCCCCCAATTATATAAAAAGCTGTCATTCGATTCTTGGCCACGCATTTATTACTTACCATATACTGCGCTAATTTCCAACGGCAGCTGAGTAAGAGCTCGCATATCTCTACGTAATTCTTCAAACGTTTGCAACACTTTGACAGAGAGCTCTTCGCTCTGTTCGCAAGCCGCCATTTTACGAGCTGTCAAAGTATCAAGCTGATTGCAGATATGGAAAATCTCAGATTGTGGTATATCTGAAATGATTTTTTAGGGTAATCTGTTATATGTAATAACGAAATAAATAAATAAACTTAAAGGCAAGGCAACTTATGGAAAGTACATAGACTTGCATTAAACAAATGATATATGATTATATGATATTTGTATCCGTATATTTTGATAAAGAATACCAAGACCCCTATACCATGATTATATCTACATATACCACAATGATTTTAATCACTAACCGTATTTTAATTTCATCAGATAGTCCACAATTTGGGTAGAAATAGCCCGTCGTTCTGAGAACGTATCCGCATTCCAAACGCACGCCTCTACGTGCGACCCGTCACCGAAACGACGCAGCTCTGATTTGTCTCCCCAGAACAATCTATAAATGTTAGATATGAGAATTAAAAAATGAGATTTCTTTGGAAACAAAAAAATTTTTTTTTTTTAGATCTACTTTACATTGTCTATGCCTAGTGCCGAGAGAGAGAGACGTATTTTTGTATATATAGAAATACTAACGACTAGTAGCAATTACGGCTTGTATTTAAAAATATTGAACAGTTTGCGAAACTGTGAAAACACAGAGGTGAATAAAACATCTAATTTATAATGTTACCGAAATTGTTCTGCTTCAGGAAGATTGGCTTGGGGTCCTTTATCAACAATTTTGATTGCATTTGCTGAATTCAAGATTAAACCAAATGACAACTTTTCCTCAAATCTGCAAAACACAACATTACTTCAAATATAATTGAGGGCTAGTAACACACTATTAATATTATATTATTACTCATAATACTACAATGATTTCATGTGAAGATTAATCCTAAAGACATTGGGACAAAAACACATTTCTGAATATTGTCAGTAATAAAGAAATATCATTGCAAGCTACCTCTTTAGGTTTTAAATTTATTTATTTTTCTAACCTTATAAAGTGTTACTAATCCTGGCAAATAAGTGTCATACCTAATAATTAGTGCAGAAGTCATTGTAAATTTATTTAATAATGGAATTTTGTAAATCTACAATTTTTATACTGCATTTAAGGCAGTTAAATTTTACTTTTAATAAAAAATGTTGTCTATATAAAACTCACCCCACATCTTTACATTTCTCTGGAGTCTTCTTAACTGGCCATGAAAAGTCTGTCTCTACGAATTGTAGAATCAAATCGGCTCTATCTGTTAGCCCTTTTGTAAGTAGTTTATAAATATTATTTACTACTAACGGTAGTTCATCAACACCAAAGTTAATTTTGTCTTCTTTTGGCACTCTTTGTAACACTAATGTTTTTAATTTCTGTAGGTTTTGAAATCTGAAACATGAAAATACTATATACTTCCATTTATCAAAGGTCAAAGACATAACTAGAAATGATTCAGGCTAAATACAGTTTAAGCCACTAGTACAGAGTACTGAATGTGTTGAAGAAGATAACACTACACATAACATATATAAACTCACCTAACTATATGATCAAACTGAATTAAATTAGATATTGGAACCATGAATAGTGGTATAAAGCTGTTTAGTTTTGTACTGTCCAACATATCAACTGCCAATTCACTCTCACGCCTCAATGCATTGTACGTGCCTTTACACATTTGCCAACAGATGTTATAGTATCCAGTTTTGTCAAGAAATACAACAGGAAAATGTTCTAAGAACTGTTCAATGTGCGGAGAGTCTTCAGATTTACAAAGAGAGAGGCCTTCTGTGTCCCATTTTGATGTTTCTGACAAAAGAAAAAAAAAATTATATTTGGTTAAGCTGGGTTTTAAGAATTTATTACTTCATTTTTAATCTTGTAGATTGTCACTAAAGAACTTAATAACATTTTTGTTAAATAATTAAACAAAGAACTTACTCAAATATATCCATACATTTCTTATAATTTGATAGCTGCTCATAATATTATTAATTCTTTTCATCTGCACTAAACAGCACACCAGCAAACTTATAATATGGCCTGACACACAGAGTTTTCGTTGTCTAAGCCAGATTTTTAACAAAATGATTGCTTGCTTTAAATTTTCACAATTTGATAATATTTCTTTAACAAAATTGTTATTTATATTAGCTGTTATATCACTCAAAACACTGCAATTATAATAAGGTGTTGGAGGGCCAACTTCAGTAACATTTTCTTGCTTTTCTGACAACAACCATGATTCACGTAAATTATTACGACCTGGTGAAAATCTATGAAGTTTGTATGCCTCCTCATCACAGACAAGGTTTAGTCTCACTTTCAAGTAGTTACCAAGTTTACCACTAGGTTTTAGATCAATCACAGGTTTTGTTACACACATATTGCACCAAGAATACTTCAACTCCTCTACTAAATTTGATTTTTGTAAATATGAGGCAATAAAAGCTAAGTAAGCAGCACGCTTTTTATGAAATCGATAATTAATTGAATCATTTTTTGTATATGTCTCAGCTGGTACTGATATTTGTAAATCTACTAAAAGGGATGCATTTATGGCAGTACCGGTGTCAAATGAACCAACAATGTTAATATCTTTAAATTTGTGAAATTGGAATATCGCCTTTGTTTTATTAAGTTCCTCACAAACTGGAAGACTTGTCTTTAAATACTTTGTTAAGGTCTTTTCGGACAGGTCATATTCTACATTATCTTCAGTAATAGAAAGTAAATATTCTCTAAAAGAATTAAACCATATAGTAAATCGCTTTGTAGTCTTTTCTGTAAGCTTAACTTCTTCTAAAACTTCATCGATCTGTAGTCGAAACAAGTTAGAATTAAATAAATTTTCAGTTTCATTAAGTCGATTTAATTCTTTAGCAGTAGGCTGACGATATAAGTTTTTTATGCGGGTGCGTTTTTTGTTTTCTTTACTTCCATCTTCTGCGGGACGTTTTCCATTTTCATTCAAAATATTTATTTCACCATCATCTCTCGTAGATGATTTCATTTGCTGAAAACAATAAGAATATATCAATAATCAAACAAAAAGTGTTAACTATATTTTATTGCGTTTTTTTTATGCTTAACTTACCCGTTTTACCATGACGTTAAGTATTTTCAACTATATTATTTATCGTATTCTTTTATACAATATTTTAAGGTTATAAAGACGTAAACAACACGAGTTTTAAACTTTGAAGTTTAAAATGCTCGATTGGGATTTAGGAATTAGGATTGCTCATTTCATCTTTCAGCTTTGACATATTCGCCATATGAAATGTCACACCAGATGACATATTATGATATTTCAAAGACAATCAACATATCATATTTTAATATTTTGAAGTACATATTCTATTCCATGCCTCCATGGTTTAAAGTTACGACATATTTTCTAATTTCAATTCTTTCTGTGGTGATGAGAGAATTCAAAAAAGTAATTGCACTTTCGTTACTACTTGGACGGAATGTTTACAATAATTTAAGTTAAATTGTTATTCATCAACTTCCAATGTAAATTTAATAGGCATATTGGGGGAATATTTTCATCGCGCTTCAAAGCCTATCGCAAAGCGTGTTTGTAAAGCCGTAGTAGCCCTGCCATCCACAATTCCACACAGGAGTCAGCACACTCGGTTGATATAATTGTTCTTTGTTTCTACTACAAGATGAATGTGATTGGAATGACTACGTTAGCTTCTTTACGTCTCTACCAATATTATAATGCCTTGGGTTTATATCACAAATACAATCATATTATCGTGCTAATCATAGTATACATATAATTTAAGCTTTTTATTTCTTAGATGTCCTTTAAAAGTTGGCATAAATTAGTTTAACTCCTGTATTTAATTATTTTTATTAATTGATAAACTTCTATAAAAACCATACAAAAACCGTTACTCCACTCCATCATAAGAAAAGGCGCGTGTCCTTATATTGTAGTAGTTAACAAAGTAAGCAAACGCAAGAGCGGTTCTTGCTCTCGCCTCCCCCGCATGCGTCCTTTGACTTGCGCTCCAGAAAACTGAGGCGGCATGAAGGCGATACGAGCGCATCGTCCACTCTCGGGATAGTATGGATAGGCAAAAACAGATCTTGTCCATATAACTTATTTGATAATTCGCTCAGTGCGAAGTAAATATATGACAGAAGAGGTGCGCAGATTTTAACTTTAAAACCCTTGTGACAAGAACTATAAGGATGTGTGAAATAAAACATGTTATTATAGTAGTAGAATTTTATCAAAGACAAAAATTAGAATAATAAATCATTCGAATTACGGGAATACCTAAATATTGCTCTTCATAATGTGACTATATTTATAACATTAATGTAGTCTTTGGAAATTTTAAAATAAATATTACATATTATTTGACAACGGGTGAACTGCTAAATTACAGTTTGGAAATAATTGCATTCGTGTACTCGCTACATTTAGCAGTACCTCCCAGATCTCCAGTTAGCGACTTGCCTTCCGCTAATACCGTATAACAAGCATGTTGGACCTTATCAGCATGTTCATTAAGTTGCAAGTGCCGTAACATCATAATGGCAGATAGAAGCAATGCTGTTGGATTTGCCATATCCTTGCCAGCAATATCTGGGGCAGTTCCATGTACCTGTAATAGCAAGATTTAATATAAAACCAGTGTGCAAGATATTAGCTATATCCAGGATATAATGATTATATTTAACATATACAAAAGTATTCATATCACGTAGAATTAGACTGGATTACAACCCGATGCAAATGCCACTAGACTTGTTTTGGAAGAAAACAATTTAAAACTACACTCTTTTAAAAATCTATCACAAAATTCATACCTGTGCGCATTTCTAATATATATTATATATACGCTCTACACGTATGGAAATATGTAGTACATACCTGAGTATACCTTTAATTGTGTACTATGTTTTGAAATCATGGTTAGGGTAGGATGTTAGGGAAAGTTGAGAAGAATAAAATAAAATCACAATTTCCTTTGCATTTTTGTACTACATAAAATAAGATTAATCTACAAAAACATCATAATTACTTTAATGCATGTCGGTTTTATTGTCAGATTAAATCTGATTTTGAACTTGATTAAATACAATACTGTAAAAATAATAAAAAATACATAAATCAAAATGCATTTGGAACGAGCTAAGGAACAAATTAAATAAGTACATAATATTACATAATAGCAATATTGTAAAGCTAAGTTAAATTAAAATTCACTAAGGCATATAATAAAATGGGAACAAATGTCGCTAATTACGCGTAGTAAACAATATCAATACAGTTATAATATAATAGTCATTAATAAAATGTTTTGCTGTTTTTCTATCTTGGTGTTGCTGTCAATTACTGTCAAAGGGTGTGTTTACTAGCGTCAATAGCCGACAATTGTTAATATTAACCTTAACAACATCACAATACATTGAAACAGCCATTTCTCACTTATATTAACTGGTAACAGCAATTAGCTCACAAGCCTGGCAACATTATCATATGAGCTGCAATTGAATTTTAGTAAAGTTGCCAGTCTTCATAATATTTTAATATTAAAATAGATAAAACATATTACACATATCGGCAGTTTAATATTGTACAAAGGAGCACTTCATATTTTTTATCTTCCGTGGTTGACTATTGTCAAAAACTTTCTGTATAAATTATTTTTTGTTTTATTTAATCATTAACTTTTTCTCATAAGACAAAGCTAGTCGAATTTTAATTTTATTTTCGTTAAGAACTAACTGTTCTCCTCACGGACGCTATTTCAAATACTCAGCAGATCTTACTAACATAATACTCATTAGGTTCAATTTGTCCTACTTAACTTAATATTAAAATTAAACTGCATTTGATGAAAACAGGTGTTGAGTTAAAAATTAGCAATATAACTAATAAATTCACAAACTTATTGCTATTGTCAATACTGTAAATACATGGCTGAAACTTTCACAATTTCATTGATTTATGTATGGTTATAACACATTAAAATTAAATTACATTTAACATTTTTGGGTTAAACATATCTAACAGCCGTCGCGTTTAAACACATATCAAGTGAACAAAAATAGTCAGAATATTTAATTAATTTCAGGAAACATGAAGTCTGATTATCGACGAAAATCAAACGACCGTTAGACCACTAACTTTAGCTACCTAAGAGAAAATTTTAGACGAATTTAATCAAGGTTCTTGATGATCTCTTGCGTGAACGCTGAACAAGTGCTGTTGCCTCCAAGATCTTCAGTAAGAACCCTTCCCTCCTTTAGGACAGTGAAGCAGGCATTTTCAATTTTATCAGCTTGTTCTAATAGACGCATGTATCGCAGCATCATAACACCGGAGAGTAGCAAAGCCGTAGGATTCGCCTTGTCTTGTCCCGCGATGGCTGGCGCTGTACCATGCACCTTAGTAGATGGTAGGAGGTTAGTACACAGATTAAAGCAGTTTATGCCCTTATTATGCATTTAAAAATGAATTAAAAAACTATTTACTGAATTTGTATGAACGAATACAACAAATTTATCAAGACCCAAGTCAAGAAAAGGCCAAATATAATTTCTAAATAAGGGCATTAACTTAATGAATACAAGGACATTTAATGCTGACTGCATTTTATTAGTCATAAGTAAATGAGCAAGGTACTTTTATATTATTTTACCAGACATAATATATATATTATGATTATATTATTTATGTTAGGATATATTTGGACATTCACAAAGCATATGAAACATCTATAATACGTCACCACAGACAATAATCCCTTTAGGCAGAGTTGGAAATTTTATTTCATTAAAATTAAATTTTATTTTATTTAAATACAATCAATAAAGACAATATATTACATGTAACATATATTTTCTGCATGAGTTTTTCTTTATTTTTCCGAATACTAATAATTGTGATATGATTATTTTTTAAATGACATGTGTAACATATATGCCTAGAGAGACACTTCAAGTTTTATGTTATTAGAGGTGACAAGTGGATAGTTTCATGCGAGTGTCATGCATGTCCCCACACCGGTTGGTTCATAAAAACTTACATTTTATGATGAAAAAAACACTGTTTTATCAATCACTTGTCCATCAAAATGGTTTCCGG
Organism: Pieris macdunnoughi; assembly: GCA_905332375.1. Taxonomy (NCBI): domain Eukaryota; kingdom Metazoa; phylum Arthropoda; class Insecta; order Lepidoptera; family Pieridae; genus Pieris; species Pieris macdunnoughi. The sequence goes on from CAJOBZ010000019.1 coordinate 4,855,243, forward strand.
TGTAATGGCGAATGGTTTTAAGTTTTTAAAAATATTTAAAACATGTTATTTGTATTGAATAACGGTAATACTGTCTTAGTTTAGTTAATACTCAATATCCTAATATTTTACTATCAACTAAGCTGCCCTATAATTTTTGTTAAAATAATAGTATTTGTGACATTGACATTAATTTATAGGTAATATACCATAAACTATAGAGTTCCAAAATCGGAACACAACCTTCTTTTAATTCCATTTGAAATTACGATACTCGAAAAATTTTCAAACTATAAAATCATTCCGTTTATTCTTAGACTATTTATAGAGCTACTACTCACAGACTCAAAGAGCGCTCCATTCTTGCCGATGTTTCCAGAAGGAGTCAAACCTAAACCTCCGACCAGACCGGAACACATGTCCGACATAATGTCTCCATACAAGTTGGGCATCACCTGTAATAATTGGTTCATCAATCAATCTATAATCCGTTTTTAATTAAAAAAATATTACTCCGTATAAATTATTTCACTATTGTCCTAATTTATATCTATATACAGTGTAAACTCCACGTAACGGTCCGCGATTACGACAAACCCCCTAAAGCGTCGAAATCACTCGGCTTTTGTTGGTTAAGCTTGTCTTCCATACTGATACACTCTACATAGCATTACACCCATCCTCATTAACGACAATTAAATCATAAAAAGTACTTTTTAAGTTACCGAAATTAGTTTAAACTACGGAGCTTTACCTACTTTTGTCGCTTTATTGACCTAGCCCGTAATTAATTCGACTGACTGCATCATACGTACCAAACTTTCTATGAAATCCGAAGTAATGTTTAAAAATTGGGATTGTTTGCATGTGCTTTATCGCGAAGATACTTCAATATAGCAAAATCAATAAAATAAGTAAAAAAAAAATACAACATAATTACTGATGCAGTAAAAGACGTCAGACGAAAATTACAGACAACATACAATAGCGTTCAAATAAGAATTGTTTTTTATGTAATTACTAGTACTACTCTGTAATAAATTCTTCTAACAGATTTTTCTTCTTTGTAACGTAAAAATAAGCACAGTCCATTGAGTGTCGTTATGTAGAGATTACACTGTATAAAATATATTTAAAGGGTTAGTTTTAAACATATCGTCATGATCGTAGAACAAGGTCGGATTTGAAAAAAATCCTAAATCCACTTTTTATCATATTTGGATACTACAATTACTAAATATTACGGCTACATAAAAAAAATATTCCATGTGTTTTAAATTTCGAATTAATCAGTCTGTAAAGTGACGGATTTGATAGAAACATGTGATTTTTCTAGAAAACTGTCTAATTTAATGTTATTATTTTTATTTTGTTTCAAAACAAACCCTTTTGTTTACTTGTATGCCAATTTTCATAATAACAGAATATGAATTAAAATAGTTATGACAAAAATTAATATGATTATATTATTTTGAAATGGCTGCCGTGTAAAGTTTACTATTTGTCATACATACCGTCACTATTCTACGACTATGACGGTCTGAGTATGAGTTCAATGGTTTATTAATTATATTTTTTATTTTCTATTTAATCTTAATATATATATTTCTTGTGTGCGTGTGTATGTGACTGAACTCCTCCTAAACGACTGGACCGATTTTGATGAAATTTTTTGTGTGTGTTCAAGGGGATCTGGGAATGGTTTAGATTCACAAATCAGCCCGGCAGATGGCACTGCAGTCGGTACTTTCATACTTTGCTTAATATCCTAATCGCTTTAAATATCATGCAGGACAACGTCTGTGGGGTCCACTAGTTAATTATATTTTTTATTTTCTATTTAAATACATTTCACATAAGGGACATTTCTCTCTGTTAATTACTTAAAATTTAAGTGTATACTTACCAAAACATCGAACTTTGATGGATCTTGGACCATGTTAAGACATACAGTGTCCAGATATCTCTCCTCAAACTTGATATCAGGGTACTTAGTAGCCATCTCACGACAACACCGAAGGAAAAGACCGTCTGACATACGCCTGAAATTTTTAATATTATAACTATTAAGTTATATCTCTAAGCATTGTATAATTTTTAGAGTCTACACAAATATTTTAAAGAGTAGTTTGTAAGGAAGTTTCTCTTGAAAATTAACAAATTCAGAAATAAAAGTACTCCAACAGAAAGTTACAATATTCTTTAGTGGCATTCATATCTGAAGTGGTTGTAGTTATTTGATTTTGGATTTTCTCAAATCATAATACAGCTCACCTAACAGCATTTTCTATTAGGAATTAAGGTGAAAATTATTACAAGTACAGAAGTCGTTTTATAAGATTTTTATGTATAAATATGCGCGAGGCCTCTCACAAGTCACAACGGTCGGGCACGACTTCTTTGTGGAACTAGCTGCCAGTAGAATTATTTTCGAACCGATACGACATAGGGGCCACCTTCAAGAAAAGTACCTTTAAGTTTGGAATCAATTTGGCATTGTAGGTGCCCATGGGCGCCGTTAAGCACTTCTTTCGAAGTGACTCGCTCTATCGTTTTTTTGTAGTACGCGCGCCTACGTGACGTCCAAAAACGGCAGTCATCGCACCCATATTTAGCGGATGCGTTGTCGGCCTATAAGGGAGGAGTATACTCTTTCTTTAAACTATTGGAGGTCATATGACCTAGGGATGACCACCACCGAGAGTCGATTCCATAGTTCACTACTTCACAAAATAAAATCTTGTGAAGCGGACCGTGAAAGACTTCCAGCCATCAGGGTGATGCTGATTAAATTTTGAATTAATACGGCTCGTAAGGTGGTGAAACGAGGCAGGAGGGATCAACCCAAACAACTCTGCAGAACACTCTCCATAGTACACTTTTTAGAATACGCATAGAGACGCAATGTCTCTAGAGAATTTCGACAAGGCCTTCGCTGAACTTGGCCAAAAGAAAGAAGCTGATATTTGGGAGCACCATGAGGTCATACTTGAGCCTTGTAGAGCTGCATACGTCGTTTGTCTCCCGGTCCCAAAAGAAAAGGAATTCCGCAAAACGTGACGATACTATTACGTCGAATGTATGGATAGTCAATGAGTCAATATATCATAAATCAAATAGATTGTATATAGTTTTTAAGGAAACCTATTATAACTCGTCTATACCAGTTCATACAGTCTACGAATGCTACCGACTTCTACAATTTGACGTAACAATTTAGATATGAGGTGTAACATACACCGATTAGCATCAATAAAAGTCGTCATCCAACACCCAATTCAACTATACTATGCTATTTATCTTGTATTTGATTATTGAATTATCGTCATACATGATAACATTTTTTTTGTTATCATTTCTTACAGCATTTGTTACAGTTATGGTGATATTAATTTCCCTATCAGATAAACTCCGTCATTGTTTGTAACAAAGCTTTTTCTAAAGTAGCAAAACGATATACAGCGCTAACAATGCGATTAAAAATACTTATAACTACGTTCTTTATAATTTTCTGTTATATTTCATTTTTTTTTTTTCAATCGGAAATCTACTTTAGTCGTTCTAAAACTTACATAATGTTAGCCTTATGTACTGCAGTGACCTTCTTCCTTTTGTTGTCCTTTGCGAATTGGAAGGCGAACTCTGCAACTCTCTTACTGGCTTCCTCAGTAATCAATTTGATGGATTGGACGACTCCATCCACGATTTCGTGCTCAATACCTGAATATTCACCCTCGGTGTTCTCACGGATGGTTACTACGTCCACGTTATCGTATAATGTCTTGATTCTAGAAGAAATTATATAAAAAATTCAATAAAGTAAATTCTGAAACAAATTTAACTTATAATTATTACTATTTATAATAATATGATAAAATAAAGACTATAAAGTTGTTCAGAATTCACAAAAAGGCCATGTCAGATAGAACTGAGAATTAAAAATAATAATATAATAAACTTAATAACAATCATAGGATCACTGATTTTCAGGAGTTTCTTAATGTAAATAATCAATTTGGTTTATATCAAAAAAGTTTTACTTAAATACATTAGCCAAAAAAGTATGTTAACACATGTTACATTGATTAAGCGTTATGATAAGCCAGTGTGATAATTTTGGTAACTTTTCGTCCGAGACAGAAAAATTATGCACACAATATCCATGACATTCTTCTGGTGTCATCAAGTATATATTAAATTTAAATGTTACAAGGACAAATGTTTTGTGTTAAATAACAGTACGATTAGATTTATGACTGAAAAGTGAGTTGTACATTGTTTATTCAAATGGTTGGCAGTATTCCATTGTAGAAACATTGTTGTAGTCACTTTGTAATTTGTTATTGAAATATAACTTTTTCTAATTACATTTTTATATGCAGCTTTGGCAACTTTTGGTCACCATAGTAATGGAAATTAGACCACTTTCTTTTTAAGTAGGTCATATCTTATTACTGAAGGCAGTGAAAATGTTAAGGAATATGTTTTTTGTTTGGCTGCAATAGTATCATATTATTATTTTGAACTTAAACATTAAATCATAAAATATAGATCAATGAGTTATCTCTAGCTATTACTATAAATTATCTAATAATATATAATAGTAATTTCTTGATAACTTATCAAATCAGTTTTCCAGTTTTTTATCAAAAACCTTGATATTACATTCTACCGGGATTACTGACATTTAATTCTTTATCAGCATTAAAACTTACGTGACTTATCTTTGTACTTGCCCTCTAGATATTAGATAAACTTTAAAACAAATAATTTAAAAATGCTTGAATACTTTAACACTGGTGAGGAGAAAATTATGGAAGAATGTTAAAACATTTAATTTCATTGATATCAAAAGATTTGATATTGCTCATTATTTCAAGTTACAACTTATTATTGTTATTGACAAGACAAACAATGCCAAAGCTTTTCATCTTGAATCATACCAAATCAGTCACTGATAACTGAGAATTCTTTGACACACCTAGGATTAAGTTATGATTAATAATGGATTACTTAATAATCTATGTTAGCTTCTGCATATAAAATTTTAATCTGTATGAATTTAATACAATACAAAACAAATATGAAAAATTTAAAGAAAGCAAATAATACCTTGCAATCATCTTAAATAACATTAAACACTTAAAAGTCATTGAAGTCTTTGAACTTGTTTTACCTTGAATAATCTAAATTACTAAAACACTATGTATGTAAATAAGTCGGTAAATAAGTAGTAGTTACAAAAAATATTAACTAAGAGATAATTTTTAATTACATACCCATCTAAACTTTTGCAAGGCCGCACATTAGCATATAAGTCAAACTCCTTTCGTAGAGCTAAGTTAAGAGACCGGTATCCTTTACCAACAGGGGTCATTAAGGGTCCTTTAAGACCAATTTTGTTTTCGTTTACAGAGTCAATTGCTCTTTGAGGAATACCAAACTTGCCATCTGGACCCTAAAAGTTTGAAAAATACCATGTTTTAAGTAATGGTTTATGAAAAAATATATTCTTAGTAAAGTTGATTGGTCATTGGAATATCATTTTCATTAAAGGTACTTACCCTAACAGCCGTAACGTCCACTTCATCCCATTCAATAGGCACTTTGGCGGCTTCGAATATTTTTTGTACGGCTACCGTGATCTCAGGTCCAATTCCATGACCAGGGATTAATGTAACTTTACGTACTCCGGTGCTGTACTGGGCAACACCCGCCCTGCTCGCCGGGACCTAAGTAAAACACAAATTTAAATCGAACACCGTAACCTTCAAGACATTTTACTAACTTGAAATAAAAATCATGTTAACCTCATTTTTAACAGTTCCAATCGCACTAGAAGACTTATTTGACCCGGAATCAAACAATTTTAACAAGCTTTCTACAACTTTACTCTCACGAAAAGGCTTCAAAAGCGCATTTATGTAATTCTTCGACATAACTACAGTGTCTATTTTTGGACAATTAATGATATTTTATAAACGGTTTTAAGAGTAACAATGATAGAGATAGCATGCAGATAATAACACAAAATAGTTATGGGGTACACTAATCACACACTTACGATTTTTTTGATAAATCTTGCAGCCATTTCACTTAAATTTTATATTACGACGACGAGTACTCCGCGGCAAGAGGCGGAGGGGAGGAAATTGCGAAGAAGAGAACTACGCATGACCGGAAGACACTAAGCGAGGCCAATCATATTTTGACTTTGAGTTTCATCTAAGTGACAACTTTGCAATGACATTACACTGTACAGACAAAATTGCGAAATAATATAATGTTACGTCTATGATAATTTTTTCAACACGTACGTCTTAACGTATGGTGTCTGGCGTCTGCAGTCTGCACTCTGCACTCTGCAATCGCAAATCATGTCTATGGAAAAATTGCCAGACGTGAGACCGTGCGGTGAGACGTCAGATATAAAAAAAATGTACATGGAAATATAGAATCTGATATTAATTAATAAATAATAATTCATAATATTTTATGTTCAATTAGAATGATAAATTAATCACTATATGTATACTTTTAATAATGGATCATCCATTATCCTTGAAATTGGCTTCTCTAAGCCTCGTTTCTCAGCACAAACTAGAATGTATTTTGTCTACATGTGGAAATAAAATAGATTTTATTATTGATCCAATGCTTATAAAGCCTTTAGAAAGGATTTGTGGAGTTACTTGGCTTAGGTAAGAGCTACCTGTAGCATTTGCACTGGTTCTAGCTTTTGGACTTAGCATGAAAGCCAATATATTGCTACTGAGTGCAAAATGTAAACATTATATATTTTAATTTTTATTATATTTCAGACAACATGGGGTGGATAAAATCTACAAAATGGATCCACAACTAGGTGCAACAGCCAATACTAAACGAGCATACTTAATACCTGCATGTATTCAGAAGTATAAATGTGTACTAGACCAGATAGCTTCAGTACTGAGCCTAAATCCATCTCTTTCGGAAACAAAGTGTTTTCACATTATCATAGTCCCTAAAACTATGTCTACATATGACTCTATACTTGAAAGCAAAGGCTTATATGATATTGTTCAACTACATTCATTTTCCTGGGAACTATTTAATTTAGATGACCAATTGTTAAGTTTAGAATTACCTTTTCTATACAAGCAAGTTTTTGTTGAGCAAAATCAGTCACTGTTGAGTAGTATTGCTATGTCATTGTGGAGTTTGTTTCATGTAACAGGCCATCCTAAGTGTATTTTATCTCTTGGTAAAGTTTCATCAAGTGTTTTGGATGTTTTGGAAGTATATAAAGAAAGTTATCAAAGGGATTTCATAAATTTAGATAAAAGTCAAGATTTTGGGTCATTAATTATTATGGATAGAGATCAAGACTATGCATCTAGTCTGCTGACACCTGCCACATACACTGGCCTTTTAAATGAGATATTTAGTATTAACTGTGGACAATTAGATCTTAATGTTAAGGAAACAAAAATAAAGAAAGGTAAGGTAAACTTCACAACGGAGGAAAAATCTGATAAAAAAACTGTTATAACATTAGATAGTTTCACTGACACCTTATATGGAGAAATAAAACATAGACACTTCTCAGAAGTTTTAAGTGTTTTAAGTTCTAAAGCAAAGCTCTTAAAAAATGAGGACATTAAAGCGTTAGGTATTCAAGAAATGAAAGATTATGTCACTACAAAATTACAACAAGTTACGCTATTTAAACATAATTTAGTTAACCATGTATTAGCTTGTGAAACAATTATAGCAGAAATGAATAATAAATTTGAGAATTTGACACAAACAGAATGTGAAATGTTAAACAATCGAAATAAGAAAGGAAATTATACTTATGTAGATGAGCATTTTGGAACGGATATTCATGTTTATAATAGCTTACGTCTTATGTGTTTGTTAAGTTTAACCCAAGGTCTGTCTTATGATGAATACAATTCATTAGTAAGTAAATACTTATTAGCTTTTGGATATAAGTTTTTGTATGTTTTTAATAATTTAATTAGTGCTGGACTGTTAGTGCAGCCATCTAGCCCCAAATTATCCCTCAATATTAGCCATTTAAGTAACCTAAGTGAGAGATTACCCAAATGGCAGACTGCATTTCAGAATACTGCAAATAAACTCAAGCAACTACCACAAACTGAATCTGAAAATTCTCCTGGGTATGTCTTTAATGGGAGTTATATTCCATTAGTTGCTGCTTTGTGTAATACTTTATTGACATCTGAATCTCTTCTTGAAGTACTAAACAAACTATCTCCATTAAATGATTTAAAAGTTGGGGGTGCTGTTATTGATAAACAGAAAATAGGAATGGAGACATTAAATGAAAAATTATCAAATTTGTCATTAAATAATTTGGAACTCAGTTGTAAAGATGCAAAGACAATTTTGAAAATATTAAAAAGTGACAGTAAAATGAATGGAGGAATTAATATAAAGCCAAGAACAGTATTGGTGTATATTATTGGTGGAGTAACATATGCGGAAATTGCTGCTTGTGAGGTGGTTCAAACTATTACAAACAGTAAGATATTCATTGCCAGCGATTGTGTATCTAGTGGCAGTGATGTTATGGCTGCAAATGTATAAGCAATGAATCAGTTAAAATTTAGATGATAAATATAGAAAAAAGAACAAATTTATAATTATTTGAAAATATATATTTCCATTATCACAGTAGAAAATTATCTTATATTATTATGGTATATTTAAAAATATTTATTACTCACATTTATTATAAAAATATTTTTTGCTTAATGACAAAGAGTGCTGAAATTTAGAGTACTACAACACTGTTCCAAATTATCAATGTGAACTATATCATTATAATACATAAAGAGCAGTATAATCAATAAAAATCCAGACTTAGGACAACTATATCCACAATAAGGAAAAATACCAGCTGGTATTTGTTTATTGGTTTTTATAATAAATACAAAAAAACAGGACACGCCATAACATTTATCAACAACACTTTTTCCAATGTTTCCTAACTATAACTTGAAAGCTCAAGAAATAGAACCAACTCCCAGAGGTAATAACTAAAACATTAAGATTTATAAGTATATGCTTTTATTATTTGTATTTGATTATTGTTTGCTTTTTAAGTATTTCTAAATAAATTGTTTTTTGACAAAGCATTGAATAGACCATAGTTAAATTAGCCTTTCCTTGATCATCCATTAATTTCGAACCAGCAATTCAGGCAAGCTTTTCATTTTTTTAATACGTAATTTGAGATTGTAGTTATTGTAAAGCATTATTGTGTTAAGTAATCAATCAGTCGTACTATTTCTTAAAATGAATGAAATCTATTTGCGCCAATATTGCGCAAACTTGTGGAAGTGTTCGACTAAAGCCGCCATTACAGCTGTAACAGACATGTCCAATAAGTTCTGAAGATAATGTACGGCTTCCTCGTCGCCCAGATCCAACCTGAAATATACAAAATATATTACAGAAATTGTATATTTTTTATATCCCTTAAATTATTAATGATATACAGTGTAAAGTCTTTATAACGAACTTCAAGGGCCCGGCCTTTTTTTATTCGTTATAGAGAGGTTTCGTTATAGTGCGTGAAGAATTAATGTATGGGTATTGGGTTAAAACTTAAACCAAGTAATTTAATTAATTTTTGCGTTATAGAGAGTTTACTCTGTAATTAAGATGTACTTTATGTAAAATTGAATAAATTGACTTAACCAAAGAGCAAATATTCTAGTCTGTATATAATATGTATAACACAAAAACGTATTGCATTTCAGATACAGAAAGCAAACTTAGTGCGAAGTCTTGACAACTTAAAACGATCAGCCTTTTTTTTATTACTCTTTAAAATAAAATTTGATGGTATTCACTTTAAAACGAAGCCTGGGCGATTTCAAGAACTAACGGAGTGTTTCGGAGATAGACAGAGAGCCAGTTCTTCTTGCCCGTTCTACGCCCTTGAATTGAGAACTGGCAGTAAATGTAGATTAAGAAGCATATTTTTTTGACGTTCATAAGTGTTGTATTAATATTCAGTTCAATAAATTATATATTGATTTGAATATGAATTCATTGATGTCGGAAAGATGATTAATTAATTTTAGTAAAGATTGAGCCACGAGAGAGTTTTCAGCTCCCTTGAATATTTTATCTGGTTAGATTTTATAAAAGGAATAAAATATGGAAGTTAATAAAAAAAATTTGACGAGGCATTTTATTTTCATTCTTTGCCGTCTCACCGAATTCCTCATCATGAAAACAGACTGGTATTTCTAAAAAGGTTATTATTATTAGAGAATACTTGCCGTAGCTTATCCTGCACTTTCTTGACAGCTTTGTCAGGCTCAAGCGCGATATCCGGCACTGACGCATCCACCATAAGCGAGAATAGATTGAGCATCAGGTTTGCGTGTCTGAAAAAGAAATTATTACTTATTTATCTACATGTAAAATTAGAACGTTTTTTTATTAATTTATATTACGGGGACATTTTATTAATACTATACTACAATGGATTGTGTTACATATATCTATATATATATGTTATGCCATGTGCCGGGCTGATTTGTGAATCTAAACCATTCTCGAATCTCCACGAACACACACAAAAATTTCATCAAAATTGGTCCAGTCGGGTTTAGGAGGAGTTCAGTCACATACACACGCACGCAAGAAATATATATATTAAGATATATAAATGTTATATTGGTTTGTGTACTTTAAGCTTCAAAAAGTTCAGCACCGATCAAGCTGAAATTTTAGCATGATATATAACCCGCATCAAGGATGGTTTTTATTATTTTTTTATTCCTTTTTTCCACAGGTATTGCAAAATTAAACTTATATTAAATGTTTTCTTTGTTTGGTTTCTCATTTCTCAACCATTCAATCACAATGTGCCACAGCGAAGCGTGGAAGGTAAAAGCTAGTATAGTGATAATTATATTTTATTTGTATCCCACAAAAACACGACACATTAGCAACGCCTACCTGCGCAAATGTAAAAACGCTGTATAACATTGTTTTCGGAACTCATGGTAATGTTCGGAATGGACACCACCCATAGCTTCAACCATTTCTTTACTAAGTTTCATAGGTGGGGGTAGCGGCTTTGGATCCCGACCGAGAATATAACCAAAGTCTATATGGAAGAGAGCCCCCGATTTTGTAAGGAGTAAGTTATCTAGATGACGATCACCAACACCTGAAACAAAAATAAGCTAGAGGAAAAAATACCAAAATTAAAAAAAATTGCCAGTTCTTTCGATGAATCCAAACTATCGACATCTTATTTAATCTAATTTCTACCAAAAATTGCATTACAATAGGTTTATTTTCATTTAAGAATAACTCAAGAAGCATTTGGTTTTGAGGCTTCTAAGCTAAGCCGTTAAAACGGCATAGAAATCATACTATATATAAACTTACCCAACAGATACGTAATAACACAATAACCCGCGCAACTCCGTATATACGTGTCCATCGTGTCAGGTCTGATGCCATACTGAGCGCCTTCGCAGGGATTGTGTTTGCGGAAAAAGTTTTGTATACTACCCTCACTAGCGAGAGCTTCAGCTACCGTCACAGATTCAATGAATTGTAGGAATCCGTGCTTCGAACTTGTTGCTAATACTTTGTATGGTGTAAGTTTTAGGTCTAGATTCTCTCTAAAAGAATATTCATAAATTATTTACTACGACAAAAATTTCATAATATATGGAAATTATCGAATCAAGTGTAAGAATTTTTAATAAATGTGTAAATAGATTGGATGAAATAACAAACAATCTTTAACATAAACATCTCTTTGCGAACCATTTAAATATGTCAATTTATTTATTTATTTATTTTCTCACAAAAACTTAAATTTAGAACATAGGCAAGTGATAGTTATATTCTCACTTCTGTTAATGGAAAAAGCAAGTCTGTGTGAGACTGATGCCTGATAAAGGTAAGAGTACCTGTGGTCAGGTCATCAGGCCTCCACTACTTCGGATTGACAGAAGATACAATACAATACATTACAATATATAGTATATAGAGGAAACCAGATGGGGTATGTGTTTATGTGTAAATTATGTGTATGTGTGTGGGTGTGTGTCTGTGTATGTTTTATATTTTATTACTTAATGACGGTAGTTGAATATTAAATACAACATAGTTGTACGAAAACCAGTTGAATGATTTTAAAAAGGTCTATCTTAACATAGTGACGTTTTCAGGAAGGTGTTATGGTTTATGACCATTTCAAGAGAGGCTCTATCACTTACTAGAAAATTAGAAGTTAGTAGACATACGATCATTATTTATAAACACCTTTTTAGGCGTTTCCAGGACGGGTTATACCGCTTTAGTAAAATAACATTCTAGAGTTATCTGGTCTAGGATAAGGAAGGAATGATGCGCATGAGAGAGAAAAGATCCTTCTCGAAGCCAGTCAGAACGTTCTAGAACGCCGTAATGTGTGATAGAGATTAAAAAGTTCCTTAGTTCTTACCTCCTAAGCAATTTATCCATTAGGGTAATCATCTGAAGAATAAGTTGGTCTTGACGTAAATCATCTCCGTGTTTGAAGATGGCTTCGTACTCGCTTCCTTCTGACGTTAAAAAAGTTAGCTTACACGGCATTAGAGCCGATTTGAACAGGCTAGCCTTTTTGGCTACTATACCCTTAAAAATTTATTTAATTAAATTTGAGTAAAAAATATAATTAATATACGTGTTTTCGCTTTACTAAAATATTTTGTATCGTCTAAACTCTAAAGAACATTGCATTGGTTTCGAGCTCGGCCATTGGCTAAAAGAACGACGCCACCGAACCTACGATATCCGGTTATTTATATCTTAATTTTGACCCTTTGTTAACATCAATCAGTGTAGCATATTTTTTACCTTTATTGTAACAGTGGGATCCAGTGGGAACGGCATCGGTTCAAAGTTAGCAAAATTAAACTTGAACGCATCCGGGTCAGCGAGCAAGTGTTGCAATCGTTCAGCTTTTCGATTCCGGTTGCCACTTTCTCTGGCCACACTTTTTACTAACTTTACGAGCTTATCTATGAACACTTGCTGTCGTGCGAGGAAATTTCGTATGCGCTGGTAATCTGTGTTACCTGTGTATAAAGATAAATATTTTTTTAATTTATAATTAAGTATAGACCATGCTTATTTTTAAAAGAATTACGTAAATGTATGTTCGTCAGGTTAAGTCTGCCCTATAAATGCAACTATAAATAAAATAGTACATAGCTAAGGGCTCCCACACAAAACTGCGAATTCGCATCGCATCGCAAATATCTGCGAATTCGCACGAACGCACCGCAAGAAGTTCCGATCTGCTTCGCATCACACATTCTTGCGATATTACGTCATTCTTGGTGACGCCCTTTTAGTCCGCTCTGCGACAGCTTTAGAGAAAGACGCGCGGCGCCTCCGCCGCCTTCTTTGTTTTTAAAAAAATGCGGAATATGATATGGATTTTTTAATTGAGGAGCGTCCCGTCCTTTGGGACACAAGTGATGAACATTATAAAAATAAATTTATTAAGCAAGATGCGTGGAAGAGCATCTGTGAAAGTTTGCATTAGAGTTCATAATCGTAATAAATGGATGAACCCAGAATCTTCTTTTTCTTTAATATCTATTTAACAATAACAGCAGTGCAATTATCTTTTTGCGATCCATCTTACGCGTCCAGTACTGCTGACAACGTAGGAATGGTCGCCCTACCAAAAGGTTTGTCGCACTAAATCGTATCGCAGAAATTCGCATCGCATCGCATCGCAGTTTTGTGTGGGAGTCCTAAATCTTAATTAAAATAACTGTTTAAAGAATATATTATTTTATAAATATTTTTATTAAAATAAATATAAACATGGAATATAACATTATCTATAGCTTTAAAATTCTTATTTTTGAAGTTATACTTCTTTAGGCGCGTTATGAAAAATTGATGAGAGTGAAATTTAACGATGCGCGCGCACCGTGACACAAAATTAACAGAATGAAGTTCCCACGGAAGATGCTACGGCATTGGACATAATTTAAAAACAACATTCGAATAATAATAGAATTTATGTTACACTTAATGAAAGAATAATAATAAATATTTATTTATTTAATTTTTCAAATGTGAACTGAACTTTATTGACTATAATGACTCCTTTTCCAGTCTTTGATTATTTAATTGTAATTAATTATTTGCATGCAATCAAAAACTATTACTAATAATGCCAAAGAAGTATAACTTCTTACGCGCGTACATAAGTACACGCACCCTTTTTTTATATATAGGACACATTTTACATTCTTAAAATCGAAAATATTTCATATAAGCTTCAATTATTAAAATTCTATGTTATTTCTTCCTACTCCTGATCTGGGCTTTGTACCTTCCAACCGTACAGATATTGTACAATTACTCAGGAATTTCCGAGTTAAACTAAAGTGAAATTAAATATCCAGAAATGTTAGCATACCTTTAGCAAGTTGTTGTGAGAAGCTCCTCATAACAGCAAGATACATCCCCCTTGTTGGCATATCACGTGGGCCTGAATCAGTATCCGAGCACTCAATCAGCAAATACCAGTAGAGGTAATTGGCTAGCACCAGGTTGTTACAGGCACGACTGATCAGAAAACTGGCAAGACTTTGTTCTTCTGGTTCCGGGTTTTCACTGGAAACAAAGAGCTATTTAAATTGCTTCCAATGAAAATGAAGCACTCTAACAAGTCAACATGTATATCATTATTTTCCTGGATCGAATTTATAAAGACAAAACTGTCTGATTGTAAGAGATATATCTCTAATATATAAAATTCTCGTGTCACAATGTTCGTTCCCATACTTCTCCGAAACGGCTCTACAGATTCTTATGAATTTTTTTATGCATCTTGAGTAAGTCTGAGAATCGGCTACTATCTATCTTTCAAACCCCTAATTGATAAGGGGTGTCCACCCCAAAAATGTTGTTATTTTTGAAGTTATACTTCTTTAGGTGCGTTATGAAAAATTTATGAGAGTGAAATTTTACGATGCGCGAGCACCGTGACACAAAATTATTAGTATGGGCGCCGAGCGTGCGCGAGCGAGATGGGAATAAGACAATCTACAAGTAAAAATAAAAATTGAATATGCGTGACGTTAGCTATGCCAAGAATTTTGAATGACCATAATGACATTTGTAGTACCTTTTAAACAAATAAAGGAGTTTTAATTATTTTTTCAAAGAAATTTAGCAATGCTTTTTCGCAAAGACCTATTGTTACTTAGTTAAAATCTTATGAAACATACCTAGTTATTAAATTGAATTAATAATATAATAAAATAATAAATAATAATTATTATTAATATTAATTAATAATTGAATAATATACTAAATATTGTTAAATTATTAACGCTAAATATTTATTATTAATTATTTAATATTTAAAAAAAATAAAGAAAGCCAAAGAAGTATAACTTCTTACGCGCGTAAATAAGTACACGCACCATTTTTTTTAGGCAATTTTTTTGTTTTTATTTTTTTACGATACCCTTAATTTTCACCCGTCTACGATCAACCCCTATTTTTTATTATAGTAGTTAGGTATTTTTATTGAACTAAAAAAATTCTAGAAATAACATACATGGCAAAACAACTTTTGCCGGGTTAGTATAAATATAAAAAAAATATCCCGTAACGTGACCCATGCTCTCGGGCTCAGATTTCTGTATCTGTTTCTTGGTCACTGTTTTTCTTAATATTAGCCTTCTGTGCCTGACATACGCCGTCGATCTAAGACAAACCAGTTTCCTCAAGATATATTTATGTTGCCCTACAAGCTAGTGTTAAATGCGTACGTAGAAAGAAAAGTATGTTCGTCACAGACACTGTCGTAGAGGTTTAAGAGTCATAGGCTCAAGCTACTATCTATAAATAAGCAAAACATATTCTTACTTAAAGTCTGTATTATTGTCGAGTGTCTCCGAAGTGCCTGTCTCTGAAATCACGCTTTCGTCAGCGCCCTCTGAATTTCTGCTCGTCATCGATGTTGACATCTCAGCAGACACACCTACTGTTATACACACGATTAGATCAAAATACTCTAATTAGTATCGGAAGTCCCGTATTGACAGGCAAATCAGTATTGTGCCCTAAAATCTTAATAAAAACTAAATCAGTCCTATTACATAAATTTTAATAATCTACTGATGTCTCTTTCCATCACAGTATAAAGATAATTTATTAGAAAGAAACGAACGAGCACTAGTCAAATCTATACATTCTGTAGGCCATTCAAACAGGCAGATAACCTGACTTGCATAAATATACAAAATAAGTACAACATGTACCGAAAATGCATTCATACACATACACCAAGATTATGCGACTATAGGATTTTGTATTACCAATAAATATGCAAATAAGTTATAAAGTGTACATATCGTGTTTATATATAATCAGTTTCAGAACGAAATAAGTTTTCGTATGACGAATGTATCTTCTGTACTTCAGAAATGATTGCATAATGAGGTTAAAAAATTATGAGTGTAACTCGACTTATAAGCGATATTTCAAATACTGCGCAAGCACTCTGTAGCTTCCAATAGGGGACTTCAATCGACATTAATGTTGAGTTTTTTGTGACGACATCAGCGCTACGGATATTGTAAGAACTACATCAATATTGCATAGACAATTCTCGGAATTTGTATCGCTACTGGAAGTTACAGCGCACATCTACAACAAGTTTATTATAATATTAATTTATGTGCTATGGTTAAAAACTGTTTCGTAGGCTTTTTCAACTGAAGGCAATATAGGTCTTTATACAGAGAAAATATATTTACGAGGAGTGGTGATACTTAATATTATTATGATAATAGTAGCAATTAGCGTAAAAGTGTGAATTGATGACCTTTATGAAGCTGGCTTATAGCTTTGAATTCGCTGTCATAATAATGTAGGCAATTTATTAGCCTGTTAATAAATTTATTTCATTCTAGTTCAATTTACGTCATGTAGAAAAGCTGTGTCATCTCTAAGCCTCTGTCTATATTTTTTTGATACAAATGTTTAAGTAACTCGGATGGTATTACAGTACAATAGGTGATTTCATAGAGAATAGTACAACACATTAGCTATTTCAAGAGCGTTGATATGTTCATATTAAAAAGTAAACTTAGGAGGCTCATCTGATGTTAGGTGGTACTGCTGCGCATAGACACGCACACTACGGAACGCGAGTGTAAAATGTTGACAGCATTTTATGAATCGGTACAATAAATCAAAATATATTCAATATGACGTATTGAAAGTGTTTAGTTCATACTTTAACATTGTTAAGTGATACTTGTGGTCATCAGGTACATAAATATTAAATTCAAAGCTACTAGCACATTTTATATTATGTACGATTAAACTTGGCAATTTTATATTTATCTTCTAGATTATTGGTATCTTAATAATAAGATTTTATCTCAAGTTCCAGTCGTTTTTGTTTAAAACAAATATATAAGCCTTACCCGAGGCAGAGAGCAAAGTAGTTTGACTAGCCCGTTGTTGTGGCTTTCCTTCCCCATCCGAGTACATCGCAACATCCTTGCCACATACACGGACGTATTCTGAACACATACATATATATAATAATAGATAATACTAAATATTATTGATATACATTGTAGAAAACAGTTATAAAGGCTTATTGCAAAACCTTTAAGGTTTAATGAGTCACACCAATAAAATGTTTTTATAAAAGTAATAGAGTTCGCGAAAATAGTTATATATTTCATAGAGCAGAATTGGTTTAGTGGCTTCAGCGTGCGATCCTCAGGGAGAGTCGCACGACGTGTACGCAATGGACGTTCTAAGTGCGCATTAAACACTCGCTCGGAGTAAACCGGCATGCCTTAGACCCAAAAAGTCGACGGCGTGTTTCAGGCACAGAAGGCTGACTATCTACTTTCACATTAAAAATAATCACGAAGATACAGTTATCTGAGGCCCGGATCTAAAAGGTTTTTTAACTTTCATCGAAATCGGGTCATAATTTCAAAGTTCTAAAGAGTAACTGCTTTTTTAAGTTTGCTTTGCTTCGAATCATTTACGCGAGCGTCGACTCGAAGCGTGACGTCACACGTTTGCCGGAGGCCGTACTTTAATATCTGTAATTTCTTAAGATAGGAACGAAATATCTGTTTTTAACTTTTTTGAAAAAACCATTGGCATGACTCATTGTTCAAATTAATTCGTACAGGGATGGAGCCGTGGAACGGACATTTGCTACATTTTGTTATAGACAGGTCAAGTCGCGGGAACGACCAAAAATAAAGTACACAGTATGAAACTAATTACGTATTTATAAATAATAAGGTATCATGACATAAAAATACATATAGTTTCTACGATTACAACATTTATACTTCCTTTGGATGTAAGCTACTTTTCGTATATATAAATATAACTATTTTATTAAAAAATATTTTCTAACACCTACTGCTTTGCGGACATACAAATTGTAAAAAGGTTTAAATTGAGTTTGTTTTCCTTTTAAAATAAATAGACAGATGCATCCCACTTGATGCAATCACGCATGTCTCAAAAAAGTATTTCACAATATCATAAGGTAGTTTAATAAAACCTAAAAACGAAGGTAGTTTATTATATTACATAAATTAAGCTTAATTTTCTACTATCGATTCATATAATCAGTATAATAAGTATAATTGTTCAAACGTATTGATAATCAATATCTATTAATGTTAACTTACCTTCATGTATTTCTAGGAAGTCTTCATACTTCAGAGCTTGTACTAGTTGCAATAAGTACAGTAGCAAATCTTCATCGGGCGCTTGTTTTAGTCTTGATATCGCGTACCTAAAAATTTAAATAAATTCCATAAAATTATTTTATTTTTGCGGGTATTTGATAAAATTAAAATGTGGGTAATACAATTGTACTAATGGCAGCCATGTTTAAGTATATCATTATCAGATAATAGTTAAAAATTCTTGGCCTTGTGAGTTTAAATAAGCACTTGTGATAAGCGTCAGCTTAGTATAGAAATAAAAATTCTGAGCAAAAATTTAACTACGTTATCAGTCGTACCTACGCCAAAGTCTGTCTTTAAGCCATTTTCTTAAATAAAAGCAATTATAGCACATGCAAAAAAATTTCAAAGTTAATTAAGACATAATATGTATGCGCAAATCACGAGCGTAATTAAAACATAACTAAACAATATACCACGTTGACGCGTCATATATATATATATTCTTTAAGCAATTTGTTTTATAATGAGGAAATAGTATTACGTATTTAATTAAATTTCATAGTTAAAATGAATTGTAATGCAAAAACCGATCATGTTATTTAAAATTCATATATTACTTACTTCCTAACAGCGGGGTGAGAAAACTTTGGAGTTAGCAGTTCAAGGGCATCTTCCACGTCCATCGGTGCCCATTGCTTCATCATAGATAATGCTTGGCGGACCTCGCCTGAAATACCAGTCCAAATAAATACACAATAAATTAAAATCTATTGCTTAATAGTTATAGCGATTAGACATAGACAATTAACGCTTTACCATGCTGGCCGCTTCAAATTAAAAATAAAACGTTCTGAAATCTTTTTGAGGTTTTTAACTGAAATGGGGGGCCTCATAGCCTAGCGGTCTTATTAAGTGACAGCTAGATGAGGGGTACCGGGTTCGAGTCCCGGTTCGAGGGCAAGTTTTAATTTAATTTAAATTTGTTCTCGGCCTTTGGGAGGGTTGTGCGGTACCGGGCGAGTGCTTAAACCGTACATGGAGGACACGGTCGAATTTCTAAGGCAAAGCACGAATTATAAAAATCTTATACTTGACGCTGGCTAATGCACAAACCGTGCCAGAGCCATAAAAAAAACTGAAATTCTAAATTTGAAAAATCAATTTAACTTTTAGTCATTTTATTCGATTTTTAAAATAAGGAATATTTAAAAGAAAAACACAAATTTTAAATATCAGTTCCATGAAAGGAATGTTTTGAAATTAGATCATGATTAAAATCCTAGCTATAATTGATACACACAGTTTTTCCATACAGTCCGTACGGGAACCTATATCAATCTAACTACGAGAATGTAAACCTTATTAGATAATTTATAATTATACAAGAGTATTTAAACAATTTAAATTAGCTATTCGAATTTTAATAGATTCGTAGAATTTTATTTAAAAAACATTAAAATTTGTACCTGGTCGGTTCCAATTGACGCATTCTAAGAATTTTGTTAACGCTCTTCTATGTGATGACAAGTAGAATCTGAAAGTGAATACATTTCAGAGTAAATAGCAGAAAAACAAATAGAGATAGCACTAATTTCATCTTCATTTATTATATTCTCTGTGTGTCGTCATTATATTCTCTGTGTGTCGTCTAATCTCCATAAACGGTGGACCATGCGTTGAAGATGGTTTAAATCGACGTTTAATCACAATCAAAGGCATTTTTAGATAAGTAAATTAAACCTTTTAAAAGTGTGATACTCTTAGCATGAGGCCACGGAATTGACATTTGAAATGACGTGGTCGAAAGCCTTTGTCACTCGACTCTCACTTAATATAAATTTTGCATAAACACACACTTTACCATACTTATCTATTCGGTGTTTATGTCTATGATATCCTTATGTCAAAATCTATAAATTATGACGTACGAGAGTCATAATTCGCGCTAAATCTCGACTATGAATTTAACCCAACCATATAAAATCCATTATCATTTCATTTGAAATCAGTTCTATATCCAATATACAAATAGTAATTAATACGAGCCGTTTTGTAGAATCCGCTCTATAAAATATCTACGTGTAGCAATTATCATAATTTTAATAAACTGGTTTTAAAATAAGTTTGTTTACTAATAAATATATTTTTTGATTGCTTATAAATAGGAAACATTTTTTTTATAAACTTGTCATACTTTTATGCAGTAAATAAATTATGTACCGATATTTCCATATAAGGTCCTGCTCATCCGCGGACAAGGGTGCGGCGGGTGCACTAAGTATGGCAGCGAGGCGATCCCGTTCCGCCGCTGAGGGCTTCGCGTCCCTTGCTGGTGCTACACCACGCACTGAACGAGCCAGGCGATGCTGCTTGCTTTCTACCAAGTTTTCCTATGAAGAAAAATGACGGCCTCATTGCTCTATTTCCTAACGTGGTTATACGTGTGCACATAAAAATTGGCTTTACAACGAATCCCATTATCTTATATATAAAATTCTCGTGCCACAATGTTAGTTACCATACTCCTCCGAAACGGCTCAACCGATTTTTATCAAATTTTATATGCATATTCAGTAGGTCTGAGAATCGGCTACTATCTCCATTTTTCATATCCCTAAGTGATAAGGGTTTTCCACCCCTAACATAATTTTTTTATTTTTTTGAACTAAATTTTAATTTTAATTTTTTTTATATGTGTCATTAAAAAATACACACAACCCTAAATGTTCAACCCTTTACGATTAACCCCTATTTTTTATAATAATAGAAAGTTTTTTTTATTAAACTAAAAATGTTTCCTAGAAATAATATAGGTACATGCCCAAACAATGTTTGCCGGGTCAGCTAGTAATTTATAAAAAATAACATTTAACAAATACATTTTTTTTAATAAAGAACTTGGCAGTAATTGTAGGTCGGCACGTATTGCTATTGTCTACCGCTGATCCTTCGATACTCCGATTCCATCGATCTATGAGACATGAATTGTCTATGATTTTATTCGACTGCTTCTATCATAAAATCGAGTTTGTGTCTATAGAATACACAAAGCTATGTTCTCAATATAAATGTATACCTGTAATATTTCGTAATCAGGCACGGTAACGACTTCTGCCTGTGCACGGAACTGGTACATGTCGTCGCCATCTTGCTCGTAGTAAACAACTGCATGCTATAAAAAAAACAACAGTACTACGTTGTTTAAAAAAAAAGGTTTTACTTAAGAGAAAATAACCTTTTTTTGCATTTGCTTGTTCTAAATATGGAAGCCGTTAAAGTTTTGTGAAGTTAATGTTTTTAATTCCTAGGCTTATTTAGATTAAAAAGGTTTATAATATTCAGACAGAGAAGTTGGTTTTGTTTTAAAAATGTTTGAGTGACGATGAAAAGATCTAAAGAATGTGAAACAAAAGAGTATGGATAATCACAATCAAAGGAAACGCGTCATCGTTCGCTTTATTTAAAAGCATTTCCGGTTCAATCGCAGACGCTTTTCGATCCATCTATCCGATTGACCAATGACAAAAGTAGAGCGCCATAGTATTGTCTAGTCTTCGTTTAACATTCTCCCTCTAGTATTGTCTCTTGTATTAAAAAACTTATCACTAATGCTAATTTATCAAACTTGCCAATATTATTACTTCTCCAATAATTTTTTTTTAATTTAAAGGATTTCGTTATTACAACTTTTAATTCAAAAATGCATTATCTTTGTTTATGTAACGACATTTTTATACATTTTATTGACGGAAATTAAAATAAACCAGTTATTAAAGCCCTTTCTTTACCTGATAACAAGTCTAAACATACAAACATATTAGTGTGTCATTAACCCTTGAATAAATAAAGATTATTTAAATTCTTCGTAATAAAATTCATACAATATTAGAATATTATTTTTAATGCATTATATATTTACGCCCACGACAAGTCGAAACGATGGCGCGTTTCGTTCCGTAGCGATTGTTAAAGACAGATCTTGTCGCGTGTCTGTGATTGTGATCTAGCGATTAAATTTAAATTCTCATTTTCACCTTTATGAATAATAAATTTTTAAGAGCATACGAACAGGCGCCACAACCATTTCTATATCTGTTTCGTGATTATTTGTTTTTTTCTAATAAACTAATCAGCCTTCTGCGCCTTGCACACTCTATTGGATTTTTAGGTCTAAGGTCTACTACAGTTCACGATGTTTTCCTTCACCATATGATTGTTAAATGCGCATATCAATTGGTGCTCAGCCGAGGTTAGGACCTCTGATCTCAGGGATGAGAGTCGCACGCCAACACTGCTCATTAGGTAGACAAGCTCACGCAACAATTTTTTTTATAGATACATCTAAATTAAGATTTAGATTACTTACATCGACGCCATCTATCTGAATGGTGGGAAATTCAATCATGAGGTACATATAATTAGAATTCCTTTTCTCCTTCTCATTTATCATTTCAATCTCCCTGAAGGTTAGCCGGTCGAGCCAGTCCACCTGTAACATACACGAGTTATATAACTATTTGTTTAGCAATATTCTTTAGTGTATTATTGGTATTGTAAGACACTTTAATTTATGCAGTTATTAATATCTCTTATGCATTATTTAACGCCATTAAAGTGGTTTTAGCTAGCTTACAATTAACAAGTTAAATTGAGAATTTTCTAGAATTTAATAACAAACAACTTTTACTTAACACTTTCAAATATATAGGTTAATTGTTTCTGGTATAAAAATAATAAGCCTTTATATATTCACATGTTATTTTCATATACTATAAAAAATAAACAAGTATCGCAGTACAGCGAGGAAATGCTGCCAGCCTTAAAGGTACACTACCACAGGAACCAAACTTTTTCATTTTTTTTTTATAATTATTAATTATTTTTATAATTACTTTGTAGGTTAAGAAAATTGTAAATGCAAATTATACTTTAAAGCTACTAATGTAACATTTAGGACAATTATGCTAAATATATTTAATCGCACGAGTTTACGAATGAAATGATAAAATATATATATACAATTTACTTTTCTACGACTGACGGGGTCCTCCAACTTTTTTATATGATTGTTGTATAGGCCGACAGAATAGATTTAAAACACATATAAATTACCGTTTATACAATACATATAATTTTAATTTAACCAAAGAAATACAATTAAGATATTTAACAGAAATGCGTTTCACAACATTCACGTGTGACATCACGGAAACTCGTTTTATTTTGATGACCTTATGTTTATAAACATTGCATAAGCGACCCGTGTGGCCCCCTAGAATATTCTAGAATATTCTACATATATATGTACCGTAACCACTTCCTATATACATTCGGGAATGTGCGACTGCGTTATAGATCTTAGTAGGATCGTAATTTAAGTAAGAATTTTTCAAACAAAATTGTTCTGAAAGGATTTTAATGATGCCTTAAAGATATCCTAGGAATCTGTACTAATTTAATACAATAAAGCAGTTAGACGACTGGAATTCATCATAATATGACAGTTTATATAATGAATTCCTACACACTAGCGCACATCGTTAATTTTTTTTAAAGATATTTATTTTATAAAACATTAAAGGCTTTTTTGTCTTAGAGCTGTTCAATTAAAAGTGAATGCATGTCCAATAATGTGTAAGACGCAATTATCTTTAAGTGTTATTTTATTTTTATTCGTCATCTTTCAGGTTTATACACTTTGTATACCTTTTTTTTAACAAAAATTCCACCACTACTGTGTCATAAACTTCCTTTCGTCTTTCTTAAACTGCGGAAATAGGTAAATCATTAGGAGCTAGGCTCGGTGAATATTTATTTACAATATGGAAGATGTTCTTGAAGATATTTTTGAAACAAAACAACTTTAGCTAATTTCTTCGGACTTGGAGGTGACTCTTCCAAGACTGTTTTTTTGTTTCCGGGTAATCATGGGCGGATCGTGAGTTTGTTACCGACCGGGAACTAGCGACGGGGAACTCCCCGTTCCGTTTGATAATAATGGGACTGGGGGCCCTTTGTATCCCCGGGGCTCTGGGCTGCAGCCCAAGAAGACCGTAATCAGATCCGCCCCTGCGGGTAATATTGGTGAAGCCATGTTTCGTCTATAGTTATAAATTCAAGTCTAAATCTTGTTGTAAAAAACACAAACAGCTTTGTGAAATTCTATCTCGGTTGTTTCTCGACAGAAATCATTCTGGGAACCCAACGCACTGACACTTTTTACATACCGAAATGGTTGTGTATAATATTATGGACAGTTCCTATATTTTTAATTTTTTTTTGTATAAAACAAATAGTAACAGGACAATCCAAGACAGTTGTTTGAACTTTTCTAATCATTCATTCAGTCACTACCGGTTTAGGGCGCCGCATTCGGGGTCTTCGCTTGATAGACCAGGGCCGATAATTTTTGAAACCAAAAAAAATTACAGTAGGATGAAACCCATTAGAAAAGGAGGGGAATATGATCAAAATGAAACGAAAAATAAATTACAGACGATCCGAGTTCGGGAAGTGGGAGGGGGTGGGACTTTCCTATGGTGAAAAAAATATATATATTACCATAGTAAATCTTCTCAGAAAATGCAAAAAATCGTATGCAGTAACGCCCAGACCCATCATCCCCTTCCCATTTAACTTTTTTCCATAGGACTTGTAGTTTTGCCGAAAATCAAGATAAACTATTTTTTACCCTTAAAAACTCACCCCCCTCCCACTTCCCGAACTCGGATCGTCTGTAATTTATTTTTCCTTTCATTTTGATCATATTCCCCTCCTTTTCTAATGGGTTTCATCCTACTGTAATTTTTTTTCATTTTTTACCATTTTTAAAGGCTTCGGCCCTGGTCTATGAACTCAGCACACCAACACGCAACCGTAGAATATAAAGGAGAATTAACTTTTAATGTTGCTCTTAAGTCTTGATTTACAAACTCCTTAGTCAAAGTTTTCCAGCCGAGATATTTTATAACCGCGCGAACTTGAATTTTTATCGAGTTGTAAGAACCCGTTCCGACACGCATTTTTTGCGTCGTGTTTTAATTTTTTTTATAAAAGAGAATTGATTACTTTTATTATTATCATATTGAATGTCTCAGTCTCTCATAAACATCAGGCACGGGCTGTGCCCACCCTTCTCACCAACACCATTCTCTATCTAATTCATACTAAAGTAACCCATTTGGTTTCATGATATTTATTTATATCTCTCCTACCATTTTATAGTTTTCTTTATTGAACTACAAGATAAAAATTTAGGTATGGATAGCTTCAAATATTTCTAAGAATAATAAACTGTTAAATAATATACTTCAGTTAGAGGAAAAGAAACTACGAAGATATCAGAATCATGAATACTTTCTCGAACTCCTATTACTTTAGAAATCACTCGACGTGAATGTGCAAGCGACATACTCTCTCCTAACTTTGAGGATACGATGACAGCTGCTAGATACATGGTCAAACATTTTGTATAATTTGGGAACAAATCACATCATAGAATAAATATAGGAGCTTGAGGGCTGAGTAATGAGTTTGAGCTAAAGGCTTATATGGGCTAAAGCAACCTGTGATGTAATAGTTGTAAATTTTAAATACAACCCGAATTTGCCACAAAATTGGATATTAAATCGACTTTGTATACGTTGAGAATTTTGATACTTCAAGGATATGCTTCTTTTCATTCTTATTATAAAAAATCATATTTTAGAACACTGACCTTAGGTATATGCCCATTGCGATGTTTTTTGGCCAACTTTGCCAATCGCTGCATCTGCTCCTTGCCCCTATCCGGTGCTTTTCCTGGGGTTTTTTCACTTCCTTCCATCCCAGGCCACACACGAAGATCAAACATACCCTTTGAAATAGACCTCCACACGCTTAGCCATCTCACGAGTTGTAAATAACATCTTTTGCACACTTTTAAAGTACTACCAGCGTTACCCATCTTCACTAAATTACAGTTTCATTTTTAATCTAGAATAAAGGTATCTTAATATTGTGCTTAAAACACTTTTTGTTTTTTCCATACATTTAACGGTCTCTTTGAACGCAAGTGAAGAACTGACCGAGAGCTAATGATAAGGGAGGTCAGGCTAAAGCAATTATTATGGGCGTGGCCTTATCTTTATATTAAACCTTTGTATCATAAATGTTGCTACAGAAGGAAAATTTTCAGACATTATCCATAAATAATTGACATTTTCCCTCAAATTTTAATTCATAACGTCTATATTTTTATGTCAATATATTTTAGATCGATTATATTTTGGTGCAAAATTAACATAAAAAGCTTGCTATAATTTGCTGTTAACTGTTAGCTAGGTAATTTAATATCGATTATATAAAGTATTTTTTATTAATTTAAAATCTAATAAAATAAGTAACGAAAAACTGTTAAGTAAACTGTAAGTTGTAATGTCCAAAAAAATTTACTTAAGTTTACTTACTAATGTAAGTTTATCATCCGAACATAAATTATATATATAAAAACGATATTGATAGACAATAAAGATAACAATTAACATTTTCATCTCACTAAAAACCAGTTAAGCCATATTCTATCATCTATTACGTGATGCAATTTTAGGTCTTTTTTAATATGCATTAACGAGAGTCTACCCGCAGCTTTAACCGCGAGAATTTCATGTATTTTGACAAGACCGTTTACGTTCTATAATAAAACCATAATAAATAATACACCTAAACCTTTCTCAGGAATCAGACTATAAATTGGTGTCGAACATCTAACTTGTAGTTTTTAGGTTTCTCGAGGTCATATAGATATATAATATTTAGGGATTTAGATGGGGAGAGTTTCTCGTATAATGGTAGGCGACTATCACCAGCACTAATAACATTATCGTATCAATAATAGTGTTTACATATAGACAAGAACTAAATTCTCATCTACGATTATTTCGTACGAGATTCGCAAGTGATTTATCGCTAGACGATAATTTCCTGCGTCTGTTTACACATCGACATTTTAGTAAGATTCTTACTTACGAGAAACTCGACTAGTGTAAACACGATCTCGAATGAATTTTTTTTATGTTCATACGATTATCGTACAATCGGTTTGAACCGTTTTGAGTGCGAGATGTTTCATTCGAGTTTAGTAGGGTATTGTTCTCAAAACTGTCACAAAATCCTTTTAATTTTGGGGCTGCCAATATATGATATTAAGTTATTTACACGTTATAGAAGTTACGAGTGTTTGTGGAACACTGAAAAAGAAAATTATAAAAACCCATTTTTTAACAAAAAATCTTTTTTTCCATTGCCGTTTAATTAATTCTTGTACTAATAATTAAAACACCCTCAAGCACTGCACTCATGGTAGCAACTGGCACAAAACCTCGAAATACGATTATTGCTTTTGAAATACTGTTTACACGGACACAATAAACTTTCCATTGCGAGGCAATTCTCGCCAAAGTGGAAGAGCGAGTGGTGTGACTGTTTAGACGAATAAACTTTTTTATATTCTTTCGATTATCGATAGGCCTTTAGTCGTATTAGTATCGATACGTTTCTTAGAAAGGTTTTCGCGTCGTGTGGCCTGTTAATAGCAAAATAACTCTAGTGTCACTTTGAAGAAGAAAAGACGCGACCAAAAATGCTTTTATAATTTATAAATAAAACCCGTAAGACTACCGTACGTACGTATTTACAAGTTTTGCAAAGGAACAAAAGAGCCTCGGCCATATTATTTACGAGTTACTGAACTAAAATGGAAACTGGTGTACCCACACATTCCCTAATTTTGTACAATAAGCAATAGTATTTTTAATTATTACAATTATTATCTCACTTTCAAATTATATCTACAATGTAAATATTTCTAAAACCATATTTAGTTTTTAACATTCTAAGGATTAAGCACAGTCGAGTGCATCGTATCGCGGCGACAAAAATACTGACGCCCGTTAATAAACTTAATAAATGCAAACTTAATTTAATACTGGTTTGGAAATTAGTTTGCATAATGATAAAGCGATCGATTTTTAAATGATGATCTTTTGCAAAATGATAGCTATTGTGTTATAGTGTGATAGCGCCTTCTATTTATTTAGTAGTGATTTATGGATTCTCATGTATTCTAAAATGCACTTAATAACCAGGCAATATAACAATATTAAAAATATGGATCAGTCTTCGTATAATATACAACCCTCTACTAACTTCTCGTAATTAGAAATTTATATGGTGGAACGTGAAGAACCTCAAATAAATACATCACTATAACCTTCAATTACCCTTACCTAATAAAAAAGTTTTATTAAGATTTCTAAAGAACCATAACGGGCAAATGATCCAACACGTAATTCAGAGATAAAGTTTCGTAAAATAAAACTTTTAGTTTTAAAATACAACGTTTCTGGGAACCTTGGAAAGAGACTTATCCCAAAGATTTGGCTACACCAAATTAGTACATTGATACATGAATCCTTTCTGCCAAAAATATTTTATTTATTAATGCTTCTATATTCTATTTATTATGCTTTTCCCAATCAATGTCACAAACCAAAACTACTACTAACTACTTGAACTTTACATGAAAAATTTATCAGTTAAGAGAACTATAGTTCTCTCGTTCTAAACTAATTAAGCCAACACTTTAAAAGTTATCAATGCAGTTACAAATTTTACATAAGTTGAGTTGATCTTAGAATTGAACATTTCATGTATTGTTGAAGCATTACAACAGCTTAATGATAATTCAATTAAAATTTAAACATAATATGGAGTTTTTAGAAACATACCTGTCGTAGCATGCCATGTTTCCCAAATAATGAGATGGTTGTACCTCCCACAACCATTACCTTCCCAGGTCCAGCGCAGTCATAGATGGTCATTGCAAGTATAGCATTCCGTGGTAGGTCACTGTAGTATACTGGAAGAGTCACCCATTCATTCCAGCTGTAAAGAAAAGTTAGTAAAAACTAAGAGTAGAAGAGTCTATTACTTATATATCTAAGGCAGAAAGGGAAAAGCCAATAAAAAAACCAATATTTTAGAATTTAGTAATGAAAAAAAAGTTTACTCATCAATTTTGATTTTGCAGTAGCACAATTTTTAGTATTCATCTATTCAACTTAAATATTAAAAATAAAAAATTAGGATAGATATTTCTCAATCATGACAATATAATTAAGATGTGATTTGGTACCTGAACATTTCCATGAACAATAGTATACAATTGGTAATCAGTAACACTTGATCAGCATAGGTCGTAAGTTTATATGCACCTAATTTAGAAACCGATAGACAGAAACTTATATACTTATGAAGATCTTAAGACTTACTTCCATCTATTTGTAAAAGCCTTGTATGATGTTGTGACAGGCAATGCAAGAGGTACTCCATCACATAGCACTTGACATGTTACATACAAGTCTGAGCAACCTTCTTGATAAAGCCCAGAAAATTTGAGCATTGGATCTGATAGAAGCATATCATATTCTGGTTTTGCACGCTTTCCTTCAAGTGTCCCACTATGTGATTAACAAAATAGGTGTTTAAGAAAAACCGAAGCCAAGTTAACAAAAAGTTAAATATTGTATAGAAAAAATCATTGCATGTTGATTTCAGCTTTAATTAAATTAGCGATTTATGGTTTACATAGTAATAATACAATATAGTATCAAGAGCATTTAGAAAAGGTAAACTTACATCTTTATTTCCACTTTATGATCTAATGACGAGCTATAAACGTAATAAAATTTATCGTCTATTTCGTTCATTTTAATTAACTACCTAAATATATCCTGATGAATGATGAGTTGAGCCAAAACACCAGAAACCGAATTTTGAAATCAGGAATTATTTACATTAGTACATTTCATCATCTTTACAATAAATTAATTATCACAATTTCCCCAAAGTTTCTTTTCTTGTTTTCAAAACAATTTATTCACTTTGATCTTTGTTGACATTCCTTAATGTTGAAAATAATGTGACACTTGACTTTTTTTTTTTTTTTTTTTGGGGTTTTATGACCTGGCATGTACAACCTTTAGGTCAACTCTTAATTTTCATAGACGTAATGTTACGCCTATGAGCACATTCCATTAAATTGTTTTTATTGTATTTTTTATGTAATTGTAGATGTGCTTATAAGTAAGTTCGTCTTGTAACAATTCTTTTAAAGGCGGCGGGCGGGACAATAAATCACACTTATTTTCAACATCACTAAGTTCACTGGCCAACACTAGTCTGTCTATCAAAAATTTTTGACAATCGAAGATAATGTGTTCCACAGTTCCATCACTTGAATTACAATGTGAACATGTTTTATTCGCAATAATGCCGAGTCGAGCAAGGTGTGACGGTGCAGTATTATGACCAAAACGCAGTCTATTTATGATAGTAATAAAGTCTCGAGGAGCATCTTGCATACGATGATACCAAGGTCTTGCAGGTAATTCTACTTGTATGCTTCCATACCATTTTCCTTTCGTATCTTGATCTTTCTTCCACATTTCTAACCACAAATTTTGAATATTCTGGTCAATACATTGCAAGTAATCGGACATAGGAACATTCATTGTATTTCTAACGTCAACAGCATTAATTCCTTCATATGCAGTTTTATCAGCCATTTCATTGCCAGAGATACCTTTGTGGGAAGGTACCCATAGAAAGAAAATTTGAATATTGTTATTGTGATATTGTTGAATTATTTGTTTAATGAAGTAAAGGATATAATTAGACTTGAATTTAACTGTAAGGGTAGTTAAAGCTGTTATCAAACTCAAGGAATCAGAAATTATTAAAAAATATTTAATATTATTGATTTCGCGAATACGCATTAATGCCTGATACACTGCATATGCCTCTGCCGTAAATATAGAGCAGGGTTCATGCAGAATAAAACTTGAAGAAAATTTTGCTTGTGGATCATATAGAGCAGCATGTACATAATCACTTGCTTTGCTCCCATCAGTGTAGATAACATAGTACATTGTATTTTCCTCCAAAAATTGAAGCATTTCCGAATTATTGTTTATTGTCTGTTGGACTACATTAATTGGATGTGAAATACACTGATAAGAGAAAGAGTAACATGGCCATGGACACTGTTTTCTAACTTTAGAAAAACTATTGTCTATTTCCAGAAATATATCGGACATTGTTGGAGAATTACCACATATTAGACCTTGTGCTGTTGTTAATGGTATTCTTGGGGATCTATCTATATAAGGTACAATTTTGGTTATTACTTGAGTGTTGTTTGATGCTATTAATTTGAGACAGTATCTTTCAGCAAGTAAGATTCGCCTCAAAATCAAAGGCATCACTTTTGTCTCAACTTCCATGGCCCTTATGGGAGTTGAGCACATAGCACCAGATATTATTCTTAAAGCCTTATTCTGCAATATGTCTAATTTATTTACATGAGAACTATTCATATAAGCGAGTGAGCTATAATCTAAGTGACTTCTAACAATACTTTTATACAATATTGACAATATTTTTGGGTCTGCACCCCATGTTACACCAAAAAGTGATCTGATAACATTTAGTCCTCTGTGAGCATTTTTGGATATATATTTAATATGTTCTTCAAAAGTTAGTTTTGGGTCTAGTATTATTCCTAAAAATTTCTTTGAAGTGACTCTATTTATAATTTCATTATTGTAAATAATATTTGAATTTGAGGCTTCATTGCCAAAAAACATAACACTACTTTAAGATGGGTTAATTTTTAAATGTAAACGATAATTATAATATTGTAATAGTTGAAATAAGGATTTGTTCATATTATCTATTGCAATCTCTAAGTTGTAATTACTACTGTATAATACAATGTCATCAGCAAATTGTAAAATATTTACATTCCTATTATTTACCTACATATTTACAAATTTCACTTGTGTATATATTGTACAGTAATGGAGATAGTGTGGCACCCTGCATTGTACCTCTCGAGGCACATTTGGGTCCATATAGAATATTGTTATGCCTAGCATAGATTGTTCTGTTGTTCAAAAAATTAAAAATCCACTTACATAAGTGCCCGGGCACACCCAACTTAGACATGATTTGAACTAGTATACCAGGATCAACACTGTCAAAAGCACTTTGAACGTCTAGGAATACGCAAACTGTGTTTAATTTTCTATGTTTTGCATTTTTCAGGTCAGAGATTAAAGAGGTGAAACTGTCTGCACTACAACGCCCTCTACGGAAGCCAAATTGTATATGTGGAATGAAACACTTAGATTCAACATACCAATAGAGACGGACTTTCACCATATTTTCGAATATTTTACCAAGGCAGGATGACAAGGAAATTGGTCTATAAGAACTAGCAAACTCAGAACATTTGTCGGGCTTAAGTATTGGGACAACACATTGTGTTTTCCATGACTGTGGAATAGATTTATTACTCCAAAGCAAATTGAGGATGTTAAGAAACAACTTTTGGGCAGAAACATCTAAGTTTTTAATTACAATGTAAGGATAATCATCTAAGCCAGGAGTTGTATTTCGTCTAGAGTGCAAACTTGTTAAAAATTCAGACCATGAAAATGGATCCAGTAAAAATTTTGAATTTGGGTTATCATTGTTGATTTCAAAAACAATGTTCAGTTGATCTACTTCAATTAAGTTGCTATTATCTGATAATTTATCCAAGAGTGGAGATATAAACACATCTGTATATGATTTATTCTTAGGTCTTATGCCTTTGAACATTTTTAATAAATTCCAAATTTTACTTATGTGAGTATTTCTATTAAATGTGTTACATAAGTTATTCCATCCAATTTTTTTCTGTTCTGAAATTGTTCTCTTTTTCTGGGCATCTTTTCTTTTGTAATTAATATAATTTTCAATAGTAGGTTCTTTTCTATATAGTTTTAGTGCATTATATGAAGCAATAACACTTTCTTCACATATACAATTCCACCAAGGAGATGGTGGTCTGCTTATGAAAGTGTTTGTTTTAGTGAGCTTTGGAATTGACATTTCTTTAAGAGTATCTAAATGAGAACAGAAATTATTATATGTTGAAATAGGATCATGTGATTGAAGTATCAAATCATTAAACATTGTTTTTGAAAGATCTGTGTATGTTTCCCAGTCAGCTCTTTTATATATAAACCTATCTACAGGGGAATTGAGATGATATTTATCTATATCTAATGAAATCTCTGTTATTGTTGGATAATGGTAACTTCCCATTGTATCATCATGTACAGACCATTCACATAGTGGTGCGAGGCTGCCACTAATGAAGCTTACATCAATGGCAGAAGCAGTTTGTCTTGGGCGATTTAAGGTTGTAGGTCTACCATCATTTAAAATACACAAATCTAAGTCATCAATTAAATTAAATAACTCCTGACCTCTACCTTTGGTTGACTGACAACCAAATGCAATATGATGAGCATTAAAGTCACCACTCATAAATATGGGCTTTGGTAGATCATTAATAATGTAACGGAGTCTATTAAATCGTATACGCCCACTTGAAGGTGGACAGTATATACAGAGAATTGTTAAACTACTATGTCCAGTTGATACAGATACACCAACTGTTTGTATATCTTCATAAAATCTAGTATTTAATATATTATACTTAAGGTATGGTTTTATTAGTATTGCAACTCCATTATGTGCATTGTTTGAATTTTTGTTGTAAATATTATATCCTGGTATTTTAAAATTATTATCTTTAAACCATGTCTCATTTAGAAGGCAAATATCAATATTTTGTTGTTTTAAAAATTGAATTAATAAAGGTTTTTTACTATTTGCACTTTGAATATTAAACTGAACAATACGTAGCTTGGATTGTGTAGAACTAGGCCCTACACAATCCATTATGTTAAATTTTTTAATAATGCATCTTTTATAGTTTTCATATTCGTGGGTGTACTGTCATCTTTATTGGCTAATTCCACCAACGTCTGCACTAGGGCCATAAGTACATCGTTGTTGGAAATTATTTGATTTTTAAGGTCCTTAGAAGGGACTATTTTAACTTTATTTACATCCGACTTATTTGCAGAGATATTTACAGACTTATTTACAATAACATTACTATTTACAAGTTGTGGTTTTGGTGGAGGGAGTGGAGGGAAATCTGTTTCATTGGTGGTAACTTGTTTTGTTAAGGCAACACTTGCATAAGAAATGTTGCTTTTCTTTTCACTAATCTTCTTTATTTTGATAGGACATAATCTAGAAATCGCAAGATGAGGCCCACTACAATTTATGCAGCTGATCTCAGTTGGTTTATCACATTGCTTATACAAGTGTTCACCTCCGCAAATACTACATCTTTGTTTCCCATTACAAATCTTAGCTGAATGATTAAATTTAAAACACCTATAGCACTGTAGTAAAGGTGGAATGTATTCGAAAACTCTGTACGAGAATAGATCGTATTGTACATTATTAGGCAGTACATTAGATAAGAAAGTGATGCTTACAGTTTGCAATGCAATGCGCTCTTGTCCTACCTTCTTTGAAAACCTTCTTATTGCCACTATTTCATAAATTGAAGTTAGTCTAGAATAAAGTTCTTTGTTAGAGATATTCGCTGGAACAAATCTAATGATGCCGGTTTTTTCAATTTGCGCTGCCGGTATGAACGCCTTCATGTCATATTTTGTCAGGAAAGTGGTATTATTAATAAAATTATTGGCAGTATTATACTGCTTGAATATTACTGCTATTTTATTGGCATTCACCCTCTGAATACCCGTCACACCTTTTATGTCCATTGCGAAAATATGATTTAAATATATAGGGCTCTTGTTGCCCAATCTATCGTCGTTTGTGGATTCCACATACACTTTAAAGTCTGTGTTGGTTGAGTTTTCCGGATAAAGTCTTTTATAGTTCGGTTTGTAATAAGGCAGATACGCATCTCGCTCATCGCCGCAGTCCGATCGTCCAGAGCCTACGCCTCCTCCTTCATCCGTAGGCCTTGGCCGTTTTATTGAGGCGGGCGGGTGAGACCCGCCCCCCTCGTTTACCTCCATTGCTATTGTGCTTTTCAGCAGCTAATAGCAATATTTCAATTCACTTTAACTATAAAAAAATCACTATTTATAGAAAAAAATTAAACTTAAAGTTTAAAGTCAACCGCGCTTTTTCAAGGTTCCCGCCAGAAATCCTGACACTTGACTGATTTCAAACCACAGTCTTGCATTTAGCAATTGGATTTTGACATACGGGAGTCATAAGTCTCATTTCTGAATCTCATGCTAAATGTTATGAATAATACAATAAAACATTTATTCTTATATATCGCTTTCATTTTCCTTAACCATCGGACTTTTTTTCTAGTGGGCAGGCATGACCGGGGCAGTACCAATGTGCGTTTTCCAATTACAGCACTAGAGCGCATTTTGCGGCATAATGCTCAACGTTGAGTGTTCCAACTACAGCAACGCTTCGCACAATTGAGCACTCTCAAAACGAATGCTCTCGCAAACAATACCAACACAGTGACAGAAAATTGACCAGTATTTTTCTTTAAGTTGGCATTTATCGAAATTTTCGTTAGTAAATATTATTTATTGTTGAAAAATTTGTAAGGCTTTCGTTTCGTCGTAGATTTTGAAAATAATTAAAGTTATTTCAAACTGCTAAAAAAATAAATATTAGTATGGATGAAGGTATAAATAGTTACTTTTTTTATATTCCACATTTAAAATATGAATACAATTTTATTTTAAAATTCGGATCTGTAAACAAATTTACTTTACAGGATTATACTTTAGAAAAAATTGCAATGGTTTTGAAATAGTATATATTTTTTTAGAAATCATTAAAAAATATTACTCAAAACGTAAATGATGTAAACTTCTTACATGAAACTAAATATTTTACTGTTAATTTAGCTTGTTAAAACCTTATATTCTTTAAAGGTTTTCTCTTATTTCAGTAAAAAAAATTTAATGAAATAATTTGATTATTAAATTAAGCGTAAAAAGTTTTCAACCAATTATTATTGTTTACCACATTATTTATACATTAATGAGGTTGCTAACTCTATTCAGACCATTTTTTTGTCAACACTAACTTAGCGCACTCTGCTGATGCATTTGAAAACTAATTCACGTTCCAATTAAGCTTCAGCATTATGCGGCATTGTGCGGCACTGAGTCGAAAAATGCTCTGTAATTGGAAAACGCACAATGTCTCACAGAAAGCCGGTGTGAGCCCGGAGCCCATCAATCGCCCTCCCAAGTATGAAGGTGCAGTTTTGCCGCGCACCACCACTTTGTGGAACCAGCTAAACCATTTTTTATTCGCTTCAGTCTGACCAAATCGTTAATAATAAAGCTTTAAACGTTTCGCAAAATTAAACCTTGACTTATTGACTTAAGGTCTAATTTCACATGCGTCAATGTTTCTGAGGAAAGAGACAAATGAATTAAAACCGTAACTATATAGCACGAAAGTTCATAATCCTTTAAAAAAACATCCGTCTTACGAACTTGTCCTGACGCGAGTTTAACATTTTTTACCCATTCCAAAAAAGTGTACAACGCCGCTAAAGAAGTTTTCACTTCAAAAAAAGAACTAATATCTGACTACACTTATAATCTACTACTAACCCTATAATATATATCCATAATTCTATACCCAAAAAACTTGAGACAACTTGGCTCTTTAGACTAAATCACTTCAACAATTAGGATCCAGTAACGCTAAACTATTTTGTATGGGAATGACATTAGCTCATGCTTTGTCATTTTTATACTACATTTTAAGCTAGTCGTATTGTAAAATTTGTAGCAGATAATTCCTTGTTTTCATGTTTACATGTCTGTGATCTGTCTACGCATCTATACTTAATACAAATATCAATAATAAAAAAGTTACCTACTTGACGCTGGCTAATGCACAAACCGTGCCAGAGCCATAAAGGGAAAAAAAATAATAATAAAGTTCATAATGTCAATTATCAGCTGTCACTACATGAACTACATCTTATGACATTGATATTATATTAAATATTTAAATTTAGTGTTTTAACACCTTGGTAAATGGGTTTTTCAATATTTTATAAATTATAACTTTTAAAATCTCATGTCACAAGTTACGCTATTGCAACGTTTAACATAGTTTTCACAAAGTGCAAATTTAATATATAAACGCATACGTTACATATAAATATTTATATTTAAGAAGATTTGAATTATGTATCGTATTGCATAGGCATCGTATGAGCATTTCGATTAAAATGTCCTTATATTTGCAAAACAATCTCTAAGTGTGTTATCTCTTCATAGGATAATGACGAAGTTACTGGAATGGGTGTCTGCAGCATCAGCATTCTTTGCAATATGGTACTCCTTGATTGGTGGATATGTGAAACATCCAATGATTGAAAATAATATGGATCTTATTCTTATTTCACCTATTTTTCTTTTAATACTTTTTGGGGTTTATGCTGTAACAGTTGTTGTATACCGAGTATTTACTTTTAATAATTGTGAGGCAGCATTTTTGGAACTACAGAAGCAGATCAAAGAAGCTAATACAGAACTAACTGCAAAAGGACTGAAATGGTAGCTTGTAAAATAATGACTACCCAAATCTTTATACACTTTCACTTTTTCTAAAATAAATGTTAGTACTTTATTTTAAAAATCAGCTGTTGAAAAGTTGGGCTGATTTTTTTTTAATTTACGTAGGAAACTTGTAAGATTTTATAAATTGTGCATTCCATTTTTATCATCAACATAAAAGCAGTCAAGTGTTCAACTGGTCGAATTTGATAAAGTTTCTACGACATTTTACTGACTTTAAACCCAATGCATTTTTTGTACCTATCAACAAGAATATATTGTTATATGTATTGATTAGAAAATGGATTTAGTAAATAAAAAACCTAAGTAACAAATAGCTAGTGTTTTATTTATCAAGCTAATCATAAGATTTATTTACAATATTTGTATTGTAACTTAGTAAGTTAAGCGCTTTTGGCTTTACAAAATGTAGGTAAACTTATAATAAATAATATAACAATTATATATTTTATTAGGTCATGTACATTTGATTGTTTATAATTTAATTATATTTCAAATTTAATCTAAAAGCCTATAAATTATGTAACTGAAATTCAGTGTTATTCCATAATAATAGCACATGGCACATTAATAATTATAATTTATAGTCTTGTATTAAGTATTCAATAAATTAATAATATACTTAGAAATAAATAAACTGTATGTACAATAATATACAATATATAATTTTAAATCTTCTTTGTGACATATTTTTAAAATATTTTAA
This sequence comes from Pieris macdunnoughi, assembly GCA_905332375.1. NCBI lineage: Eukaryota > Metazoa > Arthropoda > Insecta > Lepidoptera > Pieridae > Pieris > Pieris macdunnoughi. Next base: position 4,894,242 of record CAJOBZ010000019.1, read on the forward strand.
AAGCATTTAATATCTTTATGTATTCATAATATTAATAAATATTGCTTTTTCTAATATACTGTAGTGCAAAATAATTATTGTGTTTCAAGAATTTGATACAAATAAATTATTTTTAATATTATACAATTGTAAAACTGTGTGTTATATGACTTATAAATAAACACTGTAATCTTAAAGCTGCATTATGCCACACATGGCAAAGAATCAGGTTTGCTTATTGCCACAAATGGACACTTGCTATACCTACAATGCCTGAAAGTATGGTGCCAACCTTTAAGCATGTGAAACACTGGTTGATGATGACATGTGTTTATAGATCCAAATAGCCAAACTCCAAAATTATTTTGCACTTACAAAACTACAGGCATTTTAAAGCTATTTTTAAATTTCAAAAGTATCTATCTACGCGTAAATTATTGAATGGAAATTCTTTAATGCATAGAGATTGAATAGAATGAAATATAGTTTACTGGAATATTCTGTCCTCATTTTGTATTAGTCCATTGTTTTTTTTTTACAAATCAATTTAACCACATATACATTGGACATGAAATTTACTAATTTTAATTCATTTGTAATTAGTGGGTGGGTGGTACTCCTCGTCGTGGGTTATTGTTTTGTTAGTAAACTAAGAGCAGAAAATGAAGGATATATACATGACTTTTCACAACATGACTTCACAATGGACTAGGATCCACTAATATACCTAATGAGAATAAGACGTAGATTGATTGAAATAAGTTAGGTAGATTATAAATAACTATTTAAGAAGATTGTTAAGAATAATTTCTATTTAAATGTTTAAACTTCGCGCTTGTTACGTTGCCTCATTTAATTCTCAACATACATAGACTAAACTAAAGTATAATATGTTGTTTCACGCAATATCTCCTGTTACGAATAAAAATTGCATTACTTTAATACAACTGTATAAGCACCTCACCGAAAATTACCGGCTGACATAATTTGCATTTAAAGCCAGTCTAACATTCTAGGCTTTAGCTTCCTTTTAGGATTCGAAACTAAAATCATAGGCGTAGTGGAAACTAGTCCGAATACTACAAATGTTACTTAAAATTGGTCCAAAATTACTTATCTAATTATTATCTGCATAATGGTGCACCGAATATTGACGTGATATATTATGTATAGGAAATCAAAAATACTAGCGGAGAAGTAGAGGAAATTCGTAAGGAAAATGGTCTTTTCGACCCAAAAATGTATTTTCACGTTTATGCGCATTTCTGTTTTCATCTTTCCGTACTCTATAGTAATTGGATAACCGGATTTAATAGTTAACAATAAAATCTATATTACTATCACGTACGGCGTAGGCACTACACCGATAAACCAGTATTTTACAGAACGCTTTGGCGAACTACTCGGCTAAGTAATCTTACCTCGTCGGATTTATTAAAACCCGGTGAGGCTTAATAGAAAGTTCATTCCACAGTGACTGATACAGATAGTAGAAAACTTGCCACACGCTTTTGTAACATTATCTAGGCAATCTCAATAACTTAAATATTTGTCTCACGTAAGCACAATTGTAACTAACATGAAATTGTACTTTTAGGTATCGTTATATTATTGTGTTAAGTCATTGAGTTTGATACACTATTGCCTCAAACGGATTGGTCTCATTTGAATGCCAGTTTAAGAAATTCCACTTTTCATACTAGACAAGAGATGGCCACTAGTAGTAAGATGCCGATAGGAGTTAGTTGTGCAGCTGAAGAGTGCCCTGAAAGAATGAGGGCTCGAAGGCGCTGCCGTTCCTGGTAGCGTTTGTCCTCGCCCGGTGGATCGAGACATTCGAATTCACAGCACCGCTCGCCGACGCGGAAATTTTTGCAGAACTAAAATGGAAAGTTATTTTACTAGAGAATATGCACTGTTAAAAAACGAAGTATGATGAATATTGGAGTTCGTTTTATTTTAATGTTTTGCATGCAGTTAATTCTAAGCGTGTCGTATCAAAGTTCTAGAGCACAAAACGCTGATCAACTACGTGTCCGAAACAAGCGGAAGCACAGATGCAATTCACTTGAATTTAATTTTTATAACAATGTGAATACATGACAAATACTTACATATGGTGGGTCGCAGTAAATAGCCTTACACCACATCGGCTCAGAATGGTAGCATACACAAATGGAGCAGACACCAGGCCCAGGCACATATAGCAGCCCATGAGGGATTGTCTTACCCTCCCAATCCACGCAGTCTTCTTCCATACATTCTGGAAACAGAATTAAATAAATGCATTAAAAATACGCTTTAGATGTTTACGATGTTCGATTCTGTGTAAAACAATAACAGACCCAAGATCTGTAGGCAAACGGGGAGGATGAAACCAAGCCAGGAAGATCACTTAAAGTAAATATCATTGAACCAGATGCAGTGTGTCTGGTCCTTGCCCCTTAGAGCTTGGCACTTTCGCTGGCTTCAAATATAGGTAAGATTTAAGATAGTATTGCGAATACAGCCTAAATAGCACGTTATACGTAACTACGAAGGTAATTACTTCTTTTGTCGTCGAAGCCACTTACACGTGACCTATTTAAATACCTTACCTGATTTATTACACGTTCACCGAGCGTATGTTCTTTTGTATAAAGTTGGAATTAGAACAATTTTTAAACCTTATTTTTGTTTGTAAAAATTGACTATTAATTGACTTGGAATTTAATTGTTTAAAGGTAAAGGCAAAATGTTTCTTTATTATTGTTATGTCTAGAAATTTCGATACTGATCGAAACTTCAAGAAAACTTAGGTAATAACTACTATCTTGATTCTAGAGTAAAGACTAATCTTGTTAACAATGGAGGTACGTTTATCTAATTGACCTATCGTTAATGCGGACTTGTCTATTACTATATTAAGTAAGTTTATTTTATTATTTATAGTTGGAGTAAACGTCAAGAACGCATTGCGTCAACCACACGTTTGCGAAGGAATTTGCAATACGAAAAAAACTGATGGAATCGATGGTTTGTATTTTTGAGTTGGGGACACCGTAATTGTGTATGTAAGGTTTTCTGTATGATATTGACGTAAAAATAATAAAATAAGGACATTATTTTTAACGGCTATGATGACAGCCCTGCGATTCTGTAACTCACTTTTCGAACTCACACAGCGGTTTTCGCATCGGCGGTCGCTCTCAAATCAGTCGTGAAGCAGTCATTTTATGATTTGGCATTCTGAAAAGGTGGGAGCTTGTAGTATATTGTTTATTAGAATGCCAAATCATAAAATGACTGCTTCACGACTGATTTGAGAGCGACCGCCAATGCGAAAACCGCTGTGTGAGTTCGAAAAGTGAGTTACAGAATCGCAGGGCTGTTTACTTATAAAATCTCAATTGTTTGTTGCATATTATAAGAAATGTGACAAGCCATGACGAAGCTTGATGTAAAGAATTTAATAAATGTAATAAAATAAATATAGTTAAAAAAGGTTTGGTCGTGTTAAATTATCCTATTGTTTATTTGGGTTTAAAAAAAAAACTACATTTCAACTGTTTTTTACTAGTTTAAAATAGCAACTTCTCAAGACGTAATATAATCTAGTAATAAATATACACGTTTACGTATTCATTAAAGAACGACGTTCAAAAGAAAGAGCAAACATCAACTATGTGAAAGCGGTTTTCTTCTTGCTCGTTAGTCTTAGGATGTGATGAACTTGCTCACGGCTGCTCCTATCGACTCTTATAACTATGTATTTAGTCTTTAATTTTATCATTTAATAATTTTGATGCGGTGTTTAACCTACAGAAAAACGCAAAATTCTAGTAAGAAATAAGAAAATTTAAAAATCAGAAGTTTTGTGTTACAAACAAATAAAGTGGTTGACGCATATACGTGTCGCCGAACGTTACAAATGCCAGGCTTCAAAATAGAACAATTATGGCCTAAAATCATGCAAATGAACAATCGTTGTGTGGTTTTCAGGTTTTTGAACCAGTAAAGAATTTAATAGCTCATAATATACATGGCTTCTTTCTACTTATACCAATTTCTTACGCTTGACTTTTGGCTTGGCTAGAATTGGTGATAGTTAAAACATAGCAAATTTTAATCATAATAAATTTCAATAGTAATATTACGTTAAAACCTATTTTAAATAGCTAAGTATTGAAATCGGTTTCGGTATCGACGCACTAAGCCTGTTCTTATCCTTTCCTGAATTAACCTAATCCTAAGTAGACTCTATTAAGATCATCATCATTTAAATCGCTTTGCCTTTCAGCTTACTTAAGATGTTCTTCTTAAATGCTCGAAAATGTCTAGGACTTTTGTCTTTAACAGCCAAAACGCTTTTATCATAGTTTAGTATACACTTAATTGCCATTTGAATTGTAATATAAACGATAATTGGAGTCTCTTTCTCGCAATCCAATTACGCGGAAGATTAGCAATAGCATTGTGTAAAGTGACGATAAAACAGGGCTTCGCTGGTCACCCGCCATTTCGAATTTGTATATGCTAATTGAGGACTGTTACGGGCAATTTACAGACCGCTGTACGAATGTTCTAATTTAGTAATTGGCAGCGTTTGTCTTTAGCTTAACAAAGCATCCATTTCCTAGAATATAGAGAATAAAGGGCGAAGATAGTTGTCAGATAGCAGAGCATAGGTGAACGCTGTGAAGGATAAGCTATAGTGATTTTAGATTCGTTTGGGGAAGGAATTCTTATTCTTAAGTTCTTAAGCTTAAATTGTGAAATCGATTTCGTTGGGATTTCAATCAATAAAAATCATCGATTTTCAAGAATGTTCTGATATATACCACTATTTTCTCTACATGGGATTAATATAGGTTATTAAACCAAATGATATATGTTCACTGTTCGATTAATGTAGAAAATATGAGTAGGTATGACTTTTTAACTTTGAAGAAAAATAAATTTTCTTTCAAATCATGTAATAAATTTGAAATCTTGGCACTGAAATCTTAGGAAAAACGTGGTGGTCGTTACATTGATGCTCGCGTGTTATATAAGGCTTTGGATACATGAAAGACTAGCTTTATTAATGTCCTCTAATCTTTATATTCAATTATGTGTTTTGCCACACTTTTCTTTTCTTATCTTAAGCTAGCTGTCTCCTGCGGTTTTATCTGCAATACTTTAGTCGTAATCGTATTGTACATAGCCCATATTATTCCTCCATAAATGGACTCTAATTAATTATTTGTTCAATACATTGCATATATATTTCTTCGTATTGTCTCATTTACCTTTCATATTATAAGATTGCTCTGACAATAACAAACAATGAGAAAACTCCAATTTAGATTTATTAAACACTTGAATAATACAAAAAAAACTATTAACACAAACACACTGTATATATTTCCAATTTTATAAAACTAAGAAATAGAACTTGCTTAATAATTTAACAGTAGTATTGTCGTTCGAGTACATCGTCCTTACATGATTTAAACGCCCCTTGTGACCAAAGATCAGTTTATGAGGGACATCGTATACCAAGGGGAAATAGAATCAGTGTTTTTAAAATCATACGTTTTCTGCTTTTACTTTGTTTTATGACATATTTTTGGTTAAGTGCCAATAAGAATCCAAGGTCGTTGGAGCACTTTTGTGAAAATTTAAAGTACATAAAAAATAATGTTGTGCAATGTAAGTAGGTAAGTATGGCTAATATATTCTTAGTGATAATTTATAAATGTTATATACCTATATAAAATTGTATATTTTAACAATAACCTACTCTTGTGAAGCAGACGTGATTTAAGTAACTTTAATAACAAATCGTTTATTTAATAATAATGAACCAAAAGCTGTACCTATCAGGCAACCATTTAATAATGTTCAAACAAGGAACTATTAAAGTAATAATACTAAAGAATGGCGCTACTCAGATACGAAACTAAATGCTAAATTAGTTGATGATAGGTTTAAAGAAGTAACCAAACAGCTCTTAAGCTTTAATCTATGTTGAACTAATTAAAATATTTTATAAATAGCTTAGGTAATATATTAGAACTTAATTGTTTGTAGATGCAAGCTTTCTTTGAGTATAGATAAAGTATGTTTAAATTGTATCGTAACTTTATGACAATACAATTACATTGAATATACTTTTTGAAGTTTTAATAAATAAGGTATAAATGTTTTAGTTAGTAGAACATAGACAATAATCGAAAGTTTTAACATATTCCGATGCACAGTGTCAAGTCGCAATGCGGATTTTCAGCGTCCCATAACTGTATTCGGAGTCACCACAACGTTTACTATCTATATTTTTTAAATTGGCAGATAAAATTGCATCCTATTTTCATGCTATAAGAAAATTCAAAAATCGTATTTGCTATACTTATCGTTATAATATTTTTCATTTAAGCGGCGCCGCTATAAAATAAAAATATTTATATCAAAGAATTGTAATATAATAAAGAATATACAGAATTTAAAACTTGTTTAATTTGACTAACCTGAATTATATAATAAGGTAAATATATCCAGGAGAACTAGAACCTTATGGGTCAGTTATTAAACAGCGTAACGCTTTACCAATTTGAAGAAATATTTTCCAACACATTTGGCGCTCCTGAGAAGTCTTCTGTTACATTAAAATAAACAGTGGTTTTCAATGGTAATATTTACGACTTTTTTATGGATTATGTGAATAAATATATATTAAAAAAGGTAATTTTTGGGTGGTCATATCGGTTTCCTCAGCTTTCATCGGTTGCGCATAAAGAAAAATCCTTTTGTGCATTCGCAGATCCAACGCGCGATACAAATAGCGTATATGCGTTAGATGAATAAAAAAAATACCGTCATGCCGTTAATATAACGAAAAAGCAATTAATAACTTTTAACTATGCAGCTTCAATATATTAAAAAACACGTTCCGTCGCGTCGTCAGCAGCAAATTTCGTCGCCGAAAATTAAATTAACGTAGTGACAAGGTTATTTCCACGGAAGTGTTTAATGAGACTCTCGAGAAATTTATTAAACTAGCTTTGCCTTACGACATCAAACATAGACTTGACTGATGTGTTAGGATTCTTAAAATACCATCTCATATATTGACTCTATTTACTGCCTGCGTAAACCTTTTTGAGTCTTTTCAGTTGGTTTATTAATTTACCTGAAGGTCTTTAATTCGACTCATTTTACAGAAAAAGCTTATAAAAACCAGGATTATCAGGGCTAGTTTCAAAGCAACAAAGATTAGTCTTAGACAAAGAATTTTCTAAGTCGTCAGGAAAAATCACTTTTAGTATTAAAACTTCATTCATCGATATGCTGCATACGTTACGAGTAATTATATAATTTCTCGAATTTATAAAAACTAACTTTTTATATTTCTGCCATCGGTTTTTCTACGTTGAAAAAATACAGAAAAAGAACAACAACATAACCTACAAAGTATGAAGGTAATATAAAAAAAACATAGAAGAGCTTAAAATAGTGAGGTCTATAGTTAAGACTATGATGCTACTGAAATACTACGAAAGAATCCGATACGTTAAAATAAAACGAAAAATATTTAAAACTTCAATTAAAATGTTACGTTCGCTAGGCAATTAGCAATGTAAAACCAATGCCGCGACAGTGATTGGAGGCGGAGATCATTCAAAATTCAATTATAGTTACAGCTGTTTGAATAGTTCGTTTACAATGAAAGTTTTTAATAGAGTCGCCGAGTAGAAAACACCGCAACTTTGTATTTGTTTTTAAATGACTTTTTCTTGCAGTTATGGACATGTCTACACTACTAATATATAGAAAAAAATATTTGTTTTATTGTATGTCCAATGTCCATGCATAAGGGAGCGTTCAAGTATTACGTCACGCAATTTTTGGAGAATATTGACCCCCCCCCGCATGTAACGCGCGGTAACGTTTTCCTGTACCCAAGTATAGTAAAACGTTTCGCGACCACCTCGTGACTCTTTATACCTAAAAGTTACCATTGTGTGGTGTAAAGTACTGGAAATTCACAAATAATACTAACAATAACGGCTTAATTTAATCCCCGCCCCGTATCGTAACGTAAAGGACCCCCCCCCAAAATTCGTTACGTAATACTTGAACGCTCCCTAAATAGAGGTATATTCACCAATAGAAAACTCTCTCCAAGTGCGATTTTAATTTTAGACATAGACAACATTTATTTCAAAGGAAAAAAATTTAATGAGAAATACCAAAAAAAAAATTACCCTTTTTTCTTTCGGTTCGTTTCAAGTGTGTAATGCGTGTGTGCTGTGGTTTTAATTGACCCTGGCTCAGCATTATGCTGAGAAGCAGACGATTCCACAGCATAATGCTGGGCTGTTTTTAATATAAACTTTTTAACATACAACAAACAATGATGGGATTGGTTTTCATTTGTATTGTTCTACAAAGTACTCAATGTCACTGGTATATTAAAACAGCTGAAGCTATTTTGATGGATAGTTTAGTCACTAAATAAATAGGTGAATTAATTAGCATACACTATCATAACAATAACGGTTCAAATTGTGTCTTAATATTTACATATATTTGATAGAGGTCTGTAAATATATTATAGATGGATGCCATCTTATTATAAATTTCAGTTAGCTTAAGCAGCTTATGTTACTTATGAATTTTAAACATTAATAAAAACATTATGGAATATAATTTAGATTACAGTTAAAGAACTTTACTCTCATTATATGAGAAAAAAACATAAAAACAGAAATATATAACGCCACCGTGGTACGCTAAACAATGGTCAAGGGATTTTTATCTCAAACACCTTGGCTTTTAACTTCTGTAACATTGAAATGGCCTATGACTTTTTAAAATGCAGAATAATTAAAGTTTGTGGTTGGCATGACTACTTGCCATTGAGGATCCGGTAAAATCAATGGTTACCACCGTCGCATGACTAAACTTATACAGTGGGGGCTAATTTTCATAATTCGCTGAACTATGTAACTGTTTCACGCTAAGCACCAATTTGCGTTGGCTAAACATCAATGCTAAAACGAATTCATATTATTCGATGAATATATGTAAACTACTAGCTGACCCGGCTAATGTTGTTTTATTATTTCAAGGAAACATTTTTTTAGTTCAATAAAAATAATCTACTATAATAAAAATAGGGGTTGATCGTAGAGGGTAGATGAAAATTATAGGTTGTATGTATTTTTGTATGTTGTTTCATAAAAAAATAAAAACAAAAAAATTTGCCTACAAAATAAATTTTTGTATATCACTATCACTTAGGGGGATGAAAAATAGATGTTGTCTAATTTTTAAGACCTACTGAATATGAATAAAAACATTCATAAGTATCGGTCGAGCCGTTTCGGAGAAGTATGGGAACGAACATTGTGACACGAGAATTTTATTATTTTATTTAGAAGAATTATATTATTTAGAAATTTAATATATTAGATTATATAGCTTACAATTAAATAACTATTATCAGTCTAACAATTTTTGTATACAGACACTACATAAAATAAGCTTATCCTGATAAGCAACTTTTTAAATTAAATTTACTGGAATTTACAATTCAACAGTCACGCCGATAACTGGTTTTTACAAGCAAAGGAACGCTAAACGCCGGAACAATGTTAAATGTACTTGCAAAATCATTTTAAATAAACATATATATTAAAGCTGAAGTCCTCTTGTAAATGTACTCGCGTAAATCACGATATATTCTAAACACTTTAATCACTTGTGGCATTATAAGTGCTACGCTGCTACACAGAAGACAATACGTGCTACGAAAGATTATTACGTTCCTTATATGCGGCTACGGTGTCTCCTAGAACGTTCTACGTAGTGCATAGAAATGATCAAATTATATTTTATTATTATTAATAGCATGTAGGTTAAGAGTATTGTTAATACTCTGTATTTGTATTACTATATAAATGAAAATGCACTCATTTAATGCTTCAATGTTTCACGTTCAAATATTTTGTCTAATCCTCCACAGTAGGTTACGTGGTTATGGTTTCTCATTATAACAAGCATACTATAAAAATCCTGAAAATGAGGATTTAAAGTATTGTATTGTATAAACGGGGTTTTCAAGTTCCATTTTTAAACTTGTCAGATGAGAGCTATACTATAAAGCGAGTGGATTATGCTTACTTGCAAAATCCGACGAAATTCAAAGTATATTTACATACTTATATATATATAGATGCAGTACAGTGATAACCTAGTGGTCAAATGTGTGGTTTTAAGTATTACGGTCGTGTATTTAAACTTCGGACGGTCCACTAGATCTTAACAATTTCTTGCGAAGGACAAACATTGAGGGAAAACCGGTATGATTCAAACCCGGAATATGTGTGTCGAGCCAGAAAGGCCCCACCTACTTGCTCATGAAGAAATATAATTGATCAAACTAAATTGAGGGTAGGCAATAACATACTCGTTTCGTATCACTGATTATTTTATTATTTTATTTTTATGTTCCAATAGTTGAATTGATTTATAAGTAATTTAAGTGGTGCAGAATTAAATAAATCAGTGTAAATGATAACTCAGCCGCAAATATTGTATATATATTTTTTTTTTGACAATTCACACCAATTGACCTAGTCCCATGCTAAGCTGGTGAAGCTTATGTTATGGGTACTAGGCAACGGATATACATACATATTATAGATAGATAGACATATAAATACATATTTAAGCACCCAAGACCTAAGCACAACGCCAAATGCTCATCACATCGATGCTTGTCTCAGCCGGGGATCGAACCCGGGACCCATGGATTCGCAGTCAGCTCATTAGTCTACCAACCACTAGACTAATGAGCCGAAATTATATGTAGTAAACTTCTCCAAAAATACAACGCTTCATGCGTGCAAGTTTTATCGCATAAATGTGGCTATAAATACAACAAATTGCCTGACCAGAAAAATAATTTCAGTTCAATTCCATTTCATTTTGTAATTAGTGCGAGTAAATATTATTCAATAATATATAAGGAAAATTTTCGAACTCTTAAAGGAATCGATTAACCTGTGAGTGATTCATTGAATGAACGTGTTATAAAACCACGCAGCTAATTCAGTACTTGAGGCGACAATTTGTTCAAAAGTTCGGATATGAAATCCCAAAATATGATATTATGTTCTATGATTTGAAATCCGAACTTTTTTCAAATTATTATAGTAAAGAAAATATATGTTCTGTCTTTATTAGTAATCATAACAATCAAATATACAGTATAAATTATAATTTTCTTAACCTTCATAGCAATAAGAAAAATAATAAAAAGAAATTTAAAAAGTTTGGTCCCTGTGGCAGTGTACCTTTAACGCTGGGAGCATTTCCTCGCTGTATTGCGATACTTATTCGTTGAGCGAGGAAAGCACCAGCCCTGCGATTCTGTAACTCACTTTTCGAACTCACTCAGCGGTTTTCGCATCGGCGGTCGCTCTGAAATCAGTCGTGAAGCAGTCATTTTATGATTTGGCATTCTAATAAACAATAAACTACAAGCTTCCACTTTTTCAGAATGCCAAATCATAAAATGACTGCTTCACGACTGATTTGAGAGCGACCGGCGATCCGAAAACCGCTGTGTGAGTTCGAAAAGTGAGTTACAGAATCGCAGGGCTGCTCTGGGGTTACCAATACTATCTACCAGGCGCCAACTTAAATCTATAATCTTTTGTTCTACCTTTCAGTTTCTATTCTTGAAAATATTATATTGACTGCGAGAGTTAAACTAAATAACTTATACAGAGTAGTCCGAAAATCGCCACCTGGTGGGAGTTGTGGGGGATTGCAACGATAATATTATTTCTACTTTCGATATATAATATTTGCAATCACAGATTACGATACAAGTTCCATAATTCAATACTTTTCTTTAAATATTGACTAATGGTACACTGTGCCTAGGCGCAATGGCTGGTAAATTTTTAGAATGTAATATGACTGTTCTAAAAAAATGATAGAAATTTTGATTTATCATTTTGATTGAATACTCGTAGTATCAGTCGATACGTCACTAATGACCTGTCCTGTCTGGATTTGTCCAAAATTTGTGGTATTGTCGCGTAAGGGAGATAGTCACATCCTCACAACCTGTACCAAGAATCACGGGATTGCTCAACTGCTGCAATCTGAGTTCAGCGATATGAAGAAAAGCGTTAATCCTTGCGTACTGATCTTGACTCGTTGTTTGAATTCGCACATAGTCTATAAGAAAGCAATGCCCGTACGTGTTACTAACAGGTTATTGATCACATTGGCTTTGTGGTTTAATCATTGCTATGCAGTAAACGATTGTATATATTATAATTATCTATATATCGTGGCTAAGTGGGTTCGTAAAGGAACCGTAACGACAGTGATATCGGTATCGATTCTCGGTTAAAGCGCAAATTATAATTATATTTGTGATTTGTTGTAACAACGTTATATCTCAACTCATATGGCACATACGAAATTTCACTATTAGATCAAAGTTGTATGTTGTAAGCTATTTGGGCGCCTTCGGTAGTACATTCAGTGCCCCGTGTGACCGCTGAGGGTTCGTTACAAAGGTTTGACCACTAAAATTATGATTGCGTAATAAGCTTAAATTAAATCGCTAACTTTAAGCTAGCCTTCACAGTGAAAAATATTTATTCGAATCTCGACACGACCTGAAGTGATTCATGGAAATACAAGTTTTTTTGCATAGAATTTTTATAAGCGCCATTAAGGTAATTGCGCTTTTTAATTACTCGACTAATTTAGAGGAATAAGATCGTTTATTAACTTTAATTGACTGCGTCATACTTATATTTATAAAAGAAAAATAAAGAATATTTATAGTGCACATAGATCGCCGCGGATAAAAAAACCTACGACCTCATGAGTCATGGATAAAGGTATAAGCAGATGCGCTTGTGCCACTGCTTTGTGGTGGAGGGTTATGTGGGACACGCATCTGTTCAAACCCCTAAAAGCCCATGGCACCACCAGCAATCGCCCGACGCAGGGCTCATATCCGCATCCCGCTACGCATTCCGCCGTTGAACTCACGACCCCCTACGGCCATGAATGATATGGAATCGACCTTGGCAGAAGAATCAAGCGCCATTCTAACAACGGCCACTTCGCCCTGGTTTGTAGACCTCGTTTGCAAAGAATGCAATGATGAAGCAGCATTCCTTTTTCTGGATGCGTTGCCCGGCGGAACTATGACGCTGTGTTCTCCTACAGAGACGCTGATGTGCTGCGGGATCGACCTCTCTGGCACTCTCCGCCTCTTCTTTATGAGGCATCACGGCCTCGCAGAAGCAGAAGTTACCAGGCTAACCCTGCTGCTGCAGTTTTGTTGTTATAGTGTGTTATTTTTGTTGGGATTTCTTTATATTATTCATAGCTAATTCATTTATGTTTTATATTGTCTATAGTGTTGGCTTTATGTATTATCTACTATACATACATGTATTCTAATAATTTTATAATAGAGTTTAGTCACGTAACAGTCATTATATTTAATATACCTATTTTTAGAAATTGGACCACTCATATAGATAAGTTTTTTACTTCACAGGAAGTGATTTGATGATTGATTTAAGTAATGTACAAGATGTGTTTAACTTAATGTTTAAAAATTAATACACCAAAATCTGTCTAATGTAAATTTTAATCCGCTGTTGAAATTCTAAGAAAGCATTGAACATTGAGAGTCACATTTTATAAGCATAAGTAAAATATCGAAGTTTAATTAAACGTTATAAATACAGTATTAATGTTATGAAGCAAAACTCCGAATTATTTATGCACAAACGCTTATCAGAAAAGCTCGTTATTGGATTTAAATTTTATTTTATTAATAAATCATCATACTGAATTCAACATAAAGTAACAGGGTCAGTAGTAAGCTAATGCATTCGATTTTCAACTGAGGTCGTGTTTCGAAACTAATTGTGCAGTAGACTACTTTTTATCTGATCTATTCTTTATTTTATTTCTATAGACACCATAGATATGAAATTGGCATGTATAACACTTTGAGTCAAGAAAAGACGGCTCGCTACGAGTAGTTAAGGAAATTACTTATTTTTAATCCCCGGGGGGGGGGGGGGGGGGGGCGGGGGGGGGGGTTTGGCGGCCCACACGGTTTTTACTCACTTCGAGTAAAACTATCGAGTAATACGTTGAGTACTGACCTTAAAAGAATACTTATTTTTTTCAAATAGACGCAGAAAATTGTTCTCAATACCTATTAAATATTATAGCGTCTAGGACAAATGTATGTCAATTGTCACCTTGAAATATATATATTTCTTTCAATTTTATGAATGAACCACTATAGTAAAAGATAAGTATAAACCTAAACAATGATGAAGATCATCTTTAAAGCTTAGTTGGTAACGACATTGTGCATAACTTAGGTCAAAATGTTGGGTAATGCCGAATTTCATACAGTAGGTAGGATAAGAACTCGATTTTAAAACAATGATTAATGCCAATAGTGTTAACCAAGGTAGAAATGCACTGAGGTAACCTCCGTACTAAAGGGTGTGGGAAGTTCGTCTCAGGACGTACGACTAGGCTTGCTACTCAGCCGATGGGTAGCTCCAACACGACCGCATCAAAGAGGGCGCCGGGGACGCTTTTGCATTCTATGGGGACATAATAATTATCTTCCAATAACTGTTACAATGAATTATATTTAAATATCAAATAATAGTTTTTATTGTTATTAATTAATCTGAGCGTTTTAGTAAATGACAGTGTATTATGATATATAATGCCACTTTGTACTTACCCGCTGTTCCTATTTGGCAACGTCATTAGTATTATGCAATAACTATGTTTACATATTATAATAGAGTATGTTTCCTCTGATAAAATCGAAATACACTGAATTTGGTAAAATGTGCGGTTTGAATATTGTACTGTTATCACATTTATTTTGACATCCCAGAATTCCACGACGATATGTTTCAATACAGGTTTTAAATACATTTAACGTTATCAATAGTATTAATGCACTGTAATAATGACAAATTAAACACAGCTGTCATTTGACATATCCCTATTCAATAACCATGATACTAGGCTTTGATTTTTTTTTAAATTCATTTTAATGTTTTAATAACGTACGTACAGACTTTTTATGATGTACTTGATTGTACTGGGTTTCATGCAAACAAGTCTTATAATTCTAACAAAGTTGTATTACTATATTCTAAACTTGATAAAGCTTTCCTATATATCGGCTTAAATAATAGTAAAATCAGGTAATAAAATTCATAAAGGGAGTCAAGATAAAATGTTAGTATTAGTTGGGTGAATCGCGAGTTGGACGGGTTTCAAGCTGAGTACGTGCTTGTTACGACTGCGGAGGTTTTGATATATCCTTTGTTTAGATTGAGGTATTTTAAGAAGACTAGCTAAGAATACATTTTACGCAGTTGCAGTGCTCATATTACCAAGCTTGTAAACTTTTTTATTTTGCCTTTTGGGTTATAATTCAACTATACTTTGATGTAGGAGTGTTGGCCTAGTGGCTTCAGCGTGCAACTGTCCGAACTCTGGCTGCGCAATAGACGGTTTGGCTCGTACGGAGAAGAAAATCGGCATGCCTAAGATCTAAGAAATCCACGGGCATGTTTCAGGTACAGAAGGATAATCTCCCACTTACGGATTAGCCAAGACCTAAAAACGTTGTAGTTTATACCTAGATATTTTCAATTATTAAAGAAGAATGACGCCCTCGGAAACTAAGACTGTATGATGAAGCTTATGCTTAAAGATGTTTACCGTTAAGATATCATAGCGAACCATCTCTTTATTACTCTATGTTTAAAGTCGTTAGAACTATATATAACCTTGTAAACAAAACTCTTCAAATATCTTAAGTGCAGGTTATATGTTATTCATATAGTAATTGCCCTGAAATATGAGGCAGTCAGTATGACTGTCAACTACATGATAAACGAGCAACTCACTGCAGTCTACGTTTTATCACTTGTACTAAACCCACGCCCAATCTTTAGTATAAAGTTTAATTCATTAAACATCGTAGGTGCGTAAATATTTCCAAAGTAATTTATAGGATACGAAAGATGAACACCAGAAGGCTATAAGTAGCGTGAACAGCAGTTCATTGCAATCATTATTCAAATTGTGTGCTCACTGCGGTAAAGCATAATATTATGACATAGAAAAATATATTATAGACAATAATTATGAAAAACACGTAATAAGAATTATTAGCTTGATGCGCCTACAAACTATTACAATATATTATATATTTATATATTTTGTTTAAATATTATATTTATTGATGTTTATATAATTGTAGTAATCTTTTCACGGCGACCATTAAAAATATTGTGTCTTAATATTTGGTGTCGTAATTGTAAAAATATCTTACAATATTTCACTAAAAGAACTTTGAGCTCAATAATATTCAAAACGCCTACTACTAATTATTGGAAAAGTGTAGTGACTTCCGGTGGATCATAATTACTTTGATTACATTTTAATGACATTTAACATTCATAAAGAGTTTAATTGGTGTTCAATGAGGTGAGTACAGTAGCTGTGAATCAAATATTTGCTCATAACATTTTTATATGAAGTACTAGCTGACCGGGCAAACGTCGTTTTGCCATATATATCATTTATAATAAAAAAATAGGGGTTGATCGTAGAGGGGTGAAAGTTAGGGGTTTGTATGTATTTTTTAATGCTGTATCATAAAAATAAAAATAAATATTTAGGGGTGGACTACCCTTAACATTTAGGGGGATGAAAAATAGATGTTGTCCGATTCTCAGACATACCCAATATGCACACAAAATTTCATGAGAATCGGTCGAGCCGTTTTGGAGGAGTATGGCAACGAAAACTGTGACACGAGAATTTTATATATTAGATTATTTGATAAATGTCAAACATCACTGCGTCGGTTCTAGGGTTGCTATTATTTGTGACTTGTATTAATGATTTGTATAGATATAATTAACACAATTTGTTTACTGACGTAGAAATCAAACTAAAGATACATGTAGTACTGTTGCTACCAACGACAGTCGCCCAAAAGATCATGACATTATCTTACGGCGAAATCACGGTTTTAATGATACATAAACATTAAGGAAACACTGTAATATTTCAACTCGTTAGCACACGTTGAAACAATGCGCGAGCAAAGTTTCGTAATAAAAACACTCACCGATCGCAGCGAGTGAAATAATGATGAGTAGAGCGATCAAACGCGACATGACTACCCCTCACGGCCGCTCGCAGCTAACTGAGGATGTAGGCATTGAGATCTTTCATCAGAAAATGCGCTGGAAAAGCTAAATAATTGGTTAGACACCAGAATATGTAGGCCTTTTGATAACTGTTTACGCATTGAGTTGTTTTGCAAATTTAAATAAGCGTAGGCCTCGCGTAGCAGAATTACGTCGTAGCGTATTTGTTTATAACTTATGTAACGTGTGTTAGACGTAGAAGTTAGAAATGTTGACGATAGCAATCAGGTCTTCTTTGACTGTTTAAAATTAAATCAAATACAACAATAAAAACAAAGCTAGTACTTATACTATATATTATAGTGTACCGTCATAACGACTGGAGAATACCAGTGTATTTGTAAAATGTTTCCAGATTTAGAAGAACTATCTTGGGTTTAGCGTTTTACTTTGTTAATAGACTACTATGTAGCACAACTGCAGTACATATAGTACTGCAGTAATTTAATAGTATTTCGTATAAAACCTAGTTTTATTTTTCAGCCAATGTCAAAACAATAATGGTCACAATAACATAGGGTTTTTAAATTGTCGTAGTGTTTTATAACAAAGCAATTATGCAGCACATAAAGCGCTGAATAGTCAGATCTATAGAGGGTTGGCCCCGCGTCCCCGAATGCGGCATTGCGTTTACACGTCTCCATACACGACTTTTGTGAAAAATCTCGGAAAAACGTGCTGTTTTTACAAGCCTTTTCATCATGCCATGTTCATTTTGTAACTAGAAACATGATGTTTTTTAGTTTTTTATAAATAAAGAACGTTCCATTTTTGTAAAGTCAACGTAATGTTTTTGTGAATTCACCTACGAATATTAATATTACGGTTTACTTTAATCAAAGATAATAGACTAATTAGTTTTAAAAAATTGGACGAACATTTAATATAATAGATTGTTTAAGAGAACGTAATTAGCTGTCTTGTGTATTGTAGGTTCAAAAATATGTTTATAATTTGTATGACACAATTTGTGTTCAGCAAAAGAAAAACAGAAAATAATGAGGACATGTAAAAGAAAGTGCCCTTAGAGTAGGTCAGTGTTTTCTAGTCTCGTCATCACCACACTTGGCAGCTTTGTCGTTTCTTAGTACTTTCTCAGAGACAATTTTTGCATACCTCTGCTTATTATTCTCTTTGGTTTTATTTTCAGAACTTAGTTCTACATATCAAGATAGACATTACAGAAGTAGGTTGTTGTTTTCTCAAATACTAAAAGCAAGCGATTTTCATATATTTCAATATATATAGTACAGTTAAATTGTATTCTATAGGGCACTAGGCTCATGTGATTTTTTTATATATTGATTATAAATAAAACCACTGGCAACCACACTGTGTGTTAAGAGTTACAATTTAATTAATACGATGAAGCTGTTCGATATATTGAAAAATCTTAGTGGTGCTATTAATCGATCTTGCTATGATAAGCGTAAGTCATAACGTACAAAGACCATCCAATATACACTTCATTAGGGCTTAACTGACATGAAAACGTATCTTCACTCACAGCACAGCCTCTTACACTCTGTTTATTTTTAGGCACATTTTAAAGGCGTTTAACGTTCAATGGGTTTTAGAGTGTGAATATAACAACGTCGTGATATAGGATTTACAACACTGTTGTCTTGACTCTCTTATGGCGTAGTGGTTAGCGCATATAGCGTATAAACCTGAGGACCTCGATTTTATTCTTAGTGAAACAATACGGTGTTTTCGGATGATGGTGACATTAAAAGTGCTCAATGAACCAGATATATATATGTGTTTGTTTATGCGCCATTAGAAGAGGTCAAAAATACATATATGTATGTATACTTTCGCAAAATGTATGCCGTGTTCATTATAAAGTGCATGAATAATTTAATTAATAGTTAAAAAATAAGAAGTTTAATTTAAAGTTTAATGTCCGTTCTGTTTAAAGTATTAGTTGTTGAAAATTCGCGTCACACCAACTAGAGATTTTAACTGTCTCTGGCACTGCTGCGAAAAGTTTTATTTGAATAATTTATATCAAGTTTTAGCTAAATAACGTTGAAACTGCAGTCCTGCTAGGGTTTTAACATAATTATTTCACTGCAGATCCGCTGCGGACGTCCAAGGAGTAACCGTTAGCATGGGCTTGTCTCTTGTATTTAAATGTTATAACAACATTAATAACATCTTCTGTTATAGATTTACTTGATGGTTCGATTACTTCAGAGTAAAGGGACCGAGTTCTTAAATGTGTGTACCCTTGTTACCCAAAAAAAATATTTATATTTTATGTTAATATAAATTTAATAACATTTAGTGGCACTACAAACGTTATTGTCTTTAGATTTCTGCATCTTTATTTCACTATAACTTTTCACGAGCAAGTATGACCAGCCTTTTCTGCCTTCTATAGTTGCTCCTAGCAACTGCTTGCGTACATAGCAAGGAAAAGCGTGAATAACAGGAGATCTCTCGGCGTCATAGTTGAATCGCATGCATAACTCTTGGCTTATACATTTTAAAAAAGGTTAAAATTATGACAAATTATGCAGATATTATATAAATATTATATGGTTATAATCCCAAAAATATAAAAAAGTTCTATATGTTGGCTCTACGTGGAAACAAAAGAACGCTCATGTGAGTAAATAAGAAAGTAAAATTGGTCTGTGCATTATTTGAAGCCAGAACCTATGGCTGAGAAATGACAAAACTTTCTCGTTTTGTATCCTAGCAACTAAAAACAACCCTTGGCAACTAATCGTGTCAACTGGTGTCAACCTATAATCAAAATACGCAATTTGATGTGATCGTTGTAGATTTTTATACTTTTTGTACTAAAGTGAGAAATAAAACGTTTAAAATGTCTGGAATTAATCGTCCGTTGAGCCAGATGCGGAAACTTGAAACGGTAATTTATTAAAAGGTTTTATAACTACCAGATAAGGACAATTTATACGTGTTCTCTTTGAAAGGCGTCACTGTTTGGTGATCTTCTAAAATTTGCAAGTTATTTTGAGACAAAAATAATTTAACCTTATACCCAAAGCAATTTTAATAAACAGGTATACAAGCTTTTTGCCGAAATAGAAACGACATTGATAACTAAATAGTTTTTCTAAAAAAGTAGCAGCATTGAAAACCCGAGACAAAATAAACTAATTTGTCAAATAAAAAATGCTTTTATTTGTAGAAAGAGGCTGTTTTTCGGGCAAGAAAGCGAATACTCAAATATCTCGTGCTTGGATTTCTTAAGCAAGAGGGTCTGATGAACACCGCAGATGTCCTCGTCACCGAAGGCAGTCTCACTAATGAGTATGAGCTCTGCGATAATATTGATCTCGACATCATACTACAGGTAGGTAGTACGCAAGTTGGACAAAGATTTTGTTAAATAATCTAAAAATATGTATCTAGTATCCGTCCACCTATATATCGATCGCTACCTGTTAAGACTGTCTTGTATTCTGCGGTCGTATCAGTAATTAATAAGATAACATTTAAGTAATCAGTTTTACAATTATTAATTAATTATTTTTTTCTATATTAATTCAAAAGGAAACTCAATCAGGGTTGCTTAGGAGATTGCAAGTAATAATGTCATCCATGATATTTGTTGTGTCTTGGATTAATATGCAGTGACGTGTTAGATAGAAAAATGAAAAAAAAAAACAATTTGATTAAAGCACACACATATATATATAAAAACGTAATACAAACACAATCAATTTAATCATGAATGAGCCCAACTCAGCTTGTTGCTAAGTTGCTGTCACCAGCAACACTGATATTCAGTGGACCCATACTATCTTGGAGTGACACACACTCTTAAAAAAACATCAATTTTAATAATTAAATTAAAAAATATTTTTAATATTTTTAAATAAAATCACAAACACAGACGACCATAAAATATAAAACAATGCAATTAAATTTCCAACCGGGCTGACTGATATTATAAAAGATAATGTTTACATTTTATTTTGAAAGACGGTCTTGCCTTGCCATTTTGCATACCAAGTGTAACGTTACTTTGCTCGAAATGTGAAAGACGAAAAACAGTTTAAAACAAAAACCCTTTAAACTGTCGTCAGTGAAGTGTTTACGGCAGCCCTTTGTCTCACGGTCCATTAATAAATGTCACTTCAAAAAGCGCTTTCCAAGCTTACAATAGCTGTCACTAAACGCTGAACAATTATCGGTTTGACCGACTATGAAAATTGGTTAAATCAAATATTACAATTTCATACGACTTTCGTGTGCCTAGACGCATTTAAAGTACCTAAATCTATCGTTTAAGTTGTTGGATGCAAATAATATATTGACGAAGGTAATAGAAACTGCAAGTGTCTCTACATACACTTGCGCACAATTTCTTGCGTCCTTGGCCGATCTCCAATGGTCAATGCTAGCAAAATATACAATACAAATATTGCAAAAGACGCAAATACGTTTAGATCAAAACGGAAAGATTATTATTATAGTAAATTTCTGAATATGTTTAAATTTTTTTAAAAGAACACACTAAGTTCAGAAAGAGCAGTATATATTTATTTAGTCATTTAAAGGTTTAATATTTGTCATTTAAAGGTTAAATTTTTAAGTAATTATAATTAGACTTAGAGCACCGACCAGCAATGTATTTAATCAGAAACAAAAATTGTTTCGTATGTAACCGAACGCAGCATCTTCGGGTAATACGCAGTGTGTGTTACCAACTAATCTACGAATGTGGTTTTATTATATTATATAAGAACGAAGTGACTAAAACAAGACATTAGTGTCTTAGAATGAGCTCATTTAGATTTGATTAATTCCGCAGTTCTCGGTGTTAAAATTTATGGATTGGAAACTTCGCGCCATTGGCTCGTGTAGTTTATAGCTCTAATTCAACGCTAAAATAGGTCGACAGCGATAAATATAAGCTTATTAATTGATATTTATCGTTATAGAAACGTTATTTTAAAAATACCGACTAATCGTTACGGCTTTGAATCTACAGATTTATTGAATACACAAATTATATATTTATTGTTCTATGTTTTGCACTATCCGCTTTTACTTTATGTTCTCTTGACACGGGTGGCCCGAATGACATCGACGAAAGAGAAAACTTTATAATAATTGTAATATTTTTAATCCATAATAATGGAATATTTAATTTATTTTTTTAATAAAAAATAATGTCCATTTAAAAATTTTAATTTAAGAATGAAATTAATAACTACGCAATTTATACGAAAATGGAAGACATTAGACTGCGAGCCAAGACTCGCGTGTCCAAAATGTCACAACTGTTTTAATGGTGCACCAGGCGAAATATACACCAACCGACTGTCAAAATTTGTATTTTAGTTGTAGATCGTTACCTAAATAGATAGAATAGAAAAGATACCTAAATTGGGTTAAGTTTAGTATTCACGTGAACAGGTCCCACCGTGTGGGGTAATTGTCATGCGATTATTATTATTTAGCTATGGTATGGTAATTTTGAAGATCTATCTTAATATATATAAATTACGTGTCACGTTGTTTGTCCGCTATGGACTCCTAAACAACCAATAAATTTGCCACTGTGTAGTTTATCAATTAAATAGATACTTACATCTCAATTTATACCCGCAATTTTATTTTATTAAAATATTTTAATTTAATACAATTTAAATTTTTGAAAGTACAATTTCAATATAAATATGGTTTTTTACTGGGGAAAAAAACAAAAATCTTAGCCACAACAACGCTTGGCCGAGTCTCTGTATAGTATATATTTTAATCTACATATAACGGTGGAATTAAATATAGGCTATAATATTAATATGTAAATGCGTGGTACTCACTTAAGCCAAAAACAATATTGTATATAGTTTTCGCCCAATTACAATTTTTATTAACTTTATTAGCAAATTATTATTTGTGACAAGAAAGGAGAAAGGAATTCACTAAACGTTGAATTGACATTTGGGAAATAACTATATTGAGGATCTATCGGACTTCGTACAAAAGTGGTTTAATTGGTGTTATTTAATATTTAGGCTTTTGATACGTATTGTGGAACATTAATTAAATATAAAACTACATAGTTCTGACCTATTTCTATTGACATTATTATAAAGCTTAGATAGCTTTGGTTTCACATTAACGAGGCTATAATGTATAATTATATTTACCAAGAAAAAGCCGCTAATTTAAGATGCTTTGTTTTCATAAAAACGGTTGGTGAGTATGTTCCCTTAAATTGTAGTCGCAACATGGCTACGGTGTCGGTCAAGGTCTCTGTGACCGCAACATCTCATATTTTGTTCATGTCTTGGATACCTTCTGCATCGACAATGTTTTAGATATCTTTGCATGCTTTATCTTAACCTTAAGCTCCTTTGTTTTATCTTACAAGTATTAAAAACTATAGCAAAGGAAGATTTTTAAGATCTTACAACTTAAATAATCCTTTATTGGATATAAACGCGTTTTTACGTACATTTACATATGTTAAACATTTGTATTGTAAACGTTTTATTAATTCACCTATTGTTAATTGTTATCTGTATAACACTGTCGATCACATTTCTTTGCGTTTATAATATTAGTGAGAAAAGGTTATATGTTACTTAGAAGAAAAGTGAATACAGAAAATAAAGAGTCGGATTAAAAATATTTAAAATTCGATATTTGGAGTGTTGCCATAACTATCGTATCGTTAGTGAGACGCATGGACGCCAATATCTATTGAAATTTATTTTAATACGAAGTCGAGCGTTATTCTTCAATATACTAAACTTATTAGTTTATATATAGAATTCTATGTATAGTATCAGCGAATATAAGATTTTTGCTACTCGCCATGCCACCTACTAAGCTACGGAGGTAAGCATAATGATAATAATATACCTAACGTATTTAATGTGGACTTTGCACCTCTTTTATTAACGCCATTTAAAATAAATGTGTTTCATTGGACAAATTGCTTTTAATTAAACCTTTGTTTATAATATCCAGATGTCTACTGTCGTTATGTATTTAATTAACAGAACTGTCATGTATGAGGAAATGTTTTGAAATGCATTATAAAATAATAAATAAAATAAAAAGCCTTTTTATTTCTTGGAAAAGAACAAAGTAAACTTAATACTATTTTTACACATATATTTTTTAAGAAAGTAAATTACACATTTTTTTCTAATTTTTAAATCTAATTCCCAATTCTCCAGGGATCTCCATTTTGGGTGAGCTGCATCCAGCTCGAGCCAGCCGTTTGAGCAATGTCATCCGCTTATCTCGTGAGCGGTCTTCTTCTGTTTCGCTTCCCAATAGGGCCACCCCACCTGGTCACCCTTATGGTCCATCGATCGTCAGAGAGTCTTGCTACATGACCTGCCCATCTCCATTTAAGCTTTAGAGCATAGTTTAGGGCATCAGTAGCTTTAGTAACGCTTCGAAGCTTTTGAGTGTCTTATTTTATTAATTTTCCTAATGTTAAGCATGCTCCGTTCTAGGCCCCTTTGACAAGGTCTGATTTTTCTTTTTATCATCTCTGTATATTTTTAATTCTGGCAAGCATATGTTAGACATGGCAAGAGACAGCTTGAGCTCAAGCTGTCTCTTGATTTGCATTAATAGATACTAAAGATTACCTTTACCTACTATAATGTAATATTCGTAACTATGAAATCAAATATTTTACTTTTTAGGACTATTGCAGTTATTACCTTATTCGATTTAACAAGCAGCCACAGTTCTGTCGGAAGGTGGAAGAACCAATTCGTAGACCACAGACAAGACGAGTGAAACCTGAGACTGTGGCTCCTTTGCCGGAACCAGAACAACAAAACCCAGACTTACCTTCTAGTTTCACCATAACTAAGCTTTTACAGGTAAAATGTTTTCTGTACGTATTTCAGTAATTTTAAGTTACACACAATTGACACAGAAAAAATACAGGGGAGCTTTTAAGTTTGGGCCTCACATTTTTATATCTCTTTCGTGATTAATTAATTCTCTTAATAGAAAGATAGTGATCAGCTTTCTGTGCCTGACATACGCCGTAGACTTTTGCGTGTAGCGCAAGCTGGTTTCTTCACGATGTTTTTCTTTCCCGACGAGCGAGCGCACATAGGCACAAAGTGCATTTTTACAGCCTGGCATCGATCCTACGATTTCATATGAGATTCGCATGCTAAAACCAGTAGCGTGTTTACCGTTTTCACACATTCAGCAAATGTACAGCTTTACATTGAGTAAAATTCTGCATACGATACTAAAAATCGAAAGAAGTATATAAGAGATCAAAAATCGCTGAATTACCTCCTTAGTAATCAACATATACTAATACAATATATAGGTAAATTAATAATTGTTATATTATATAATTGTTAATATCGTTTTTGTTGAAGACCATTTTACTTTTAATTTATGTGCCGCACTGCGAGTCATGTATTGAAAAACAATGCCTGTTATGTTTTTATTTAATTATGAATAAATACATTTTAGGATAGCCCAGAAAATATTGAACACAAAATACCAGCGATAGAAAGAAAGCCTTTAAAAGCCTTTTTGTCAAGTTTGTCTTCAGATAAAAGGCACCTAGTGGAAATTTTGTACCAGGATATCATAATACCCTCAGAGGTTTATTGGGAAGACGTTAAAGGCTTGAACACCGCTAAGAATCTGCTCATGGAGTCTGTGGTTTATCCTGTACGGTAAGGTTATAATGGAATAGTTAAATACTGTAGCTGTATATAGATAGATATAGCTGTTTCTGTAATTTTAATCTAAACATAATGCTGTACATTAGCTTCTATGATATCGAAACGTTGTTATTACAGACGCATGTCTGCCCCCGTAGCCTAAAAGGCCTATTAAATAACGCATTACTTTTAGTGTTAAGATCGAAGAGCAGTTTTGGCCTGGTGGCTTAAGCGTGCGACTCTCATCCCTGAGGTCGTAGGTTCGATCCTCGGCTGTGCACCAATGAACTTTTTTTCTATGTGCGTATTTAACATTTGTTCGAACGGTAAAGGAAAACATCGTGAGGAAACCGGCTTGCCTTAGACCCAAAAACTCGACGGCGTGCGTCAGGCACACAAGGCTGAACACCTACTTGCCTATTAGATTTACAAATGATCATGAAACAGATACAGAAATCTGAGGCCCAGACCTAAAAGAAAGGTTCTAGCGCCACTGATTTTTTTTATTACTTTTAGTAATTTGGTAGTTTCCATAATTTTTCCGGGTTGTTATAGATACCCAGAAGTATTTACTGGTCTGTTGGAACCATGGCGAGGGGTTCTACTGCATGGTCCTCCTGGTACCGGAAAGACCATGCTGGCGAGAGCGGTAGCTGCAGAAAGCGGTTGCACATTCTTCAATGTCACTTGTAGTACCGTTATTAACAAGTGGAGGGGCGAGTCGGAGAAAATTGTCAAGGTATTGGCGATAAACATCAACTAGAATTAATTTTCTCATTAATGTTTCATAATTTTGTCAATAAAATACTTCTCTGGCGAAAAATATGATCTGGAAAAAGAAAATAGGGTAATTTTATTCGCAGTCAAGGCTCCTGGCAACAAATAGTTTTACATAAACACTTATTGGCGCGTTCATCAAAATGTAATACTTACATAGTTTTAAAAGACATACTAAGAAATTATTTTCTTTTTTTTTGTTAATTGACAGTGTACAGTTATTAAATGGCTATTCCTAATGTAAGAATTTTCTTGTGAAATATAATTCAGCATACACAACGATTAATTAATATAAATTTCATAATTTATATATTATTTTTGTATACAATATTTATTTACAAAATTTTATTAATATTGTATTAGATAATCTTTTAATTTAATTTACATTTTAACTTGATGTGTTCCTTTAAATGTACGCATTTATTTAAAAAATACTTTTCTTCACTTTGTTGATTTATAACCTCAGGTGCTTTTCGAAATGGCGGCGTACTACTCACCATCTATTGTCTTCATAGACGAAGTGGAAACCCTGGCGTCGCAGCGCTCGACTTCTGGAGAACATGAGGCGTCACGTAGGCTGAAGAGTCAGCTCCTGACAGAACTGGATGGCATTAGTCAGAGGGATGGCATTGTGTTCCTCCTTGCTAATTCTAATATGCCATGGTAAGATTATTTAAATTTGTTAACGTTGTGGTAGGATGGTAAAATATTTTTTAAAGGCGTCCCTAGCCAGCCAGTAAGAGCACGGTCAAAACGAAAAAGGCACAAATATTAACAGGTTATTATTATTATTTAGTAAACACACAAGCAGCAAAGTTCTTATTTGTTTTTAAAAGAATTCGTTGAAGAGGCCAGAACTACATTCTCAGTTCATACTTTATAGAGACACCCATTTTGGGAAGGTGTTCAATAAAGCATTTCCATTATTGCTCGGTATTTAATTTCAGTGCATGACCACGAAGATGCTGGTTTTAAGTTAAACTAAATATATTCTTAATGTTTCATTGAAACTTTCAATTTGAAAAGTTTCAAAAAGGTAGCATAAATCGTAGAGTACAGCACTGCGTTCGTGTGCAACGCGATTGTTAATTACATCATGAACCGTTAAAACAAATCACAATATTGATTATTATATTTTGGTAGCGCATATATTTTATGATATAATCTTTATTAATTTTAGGGAAATCGACACAGCTATGTTGCGACGTTTAGAAAAACGCATCTGCATTCCCTTACCGGACGCCAAAACCCGAGCTGAACTCTTCCAGGGTTATATAGGAAAAAATATTGAGCTTGTGCCGAAAGTAGATTTTCAGGAGTTGGCTATAAAGACTGAGGGCTATTCTGGAAGTGACATCAAGATGGTATGTAAGGAAGCATTGATGGCCAGTGTTAGGAAGATGCTTCCGAGTATGGGGAGAAGTAAGTGCTTAGCCAAGTTATTTTGGAAATTTTGTATGTGTACCTACCTTATTTTGTTTTGAACGGTGTTAGTGTTGAAAATCATAACAAACCTGAGATCGTTGAATGGATTTTTCCTCCGATATTCTCACTTAACATTTGCTCGTACGGTAAAGGAAAAAAGTGTGAGGAAATCAGAATGTTGAACACCAATCGTGGGTGTCAAGGCTGTCGTGTTGATTTATGCAACGAAAAAATAAAAGACATTGAAACAGACGGTGAAATGGAACAGTCCTTTTACGAGGTTCACTCATTTATATTTGATATTTATGTTATATTATATAAATAAGTATGTGATATTATACACATATATCATAATTAGCACACACGGAAGCACTATAGGGGGTCTTTGATTTTCTTATTTGGTGATTACGTCAACAGTAATTATTTACTTTTTTACTCATATTACCCACACATTGTCTATTCTTGAAAACGAAATGCATTTTCGAGGATTCCTACAAAAAATTAATACGTTTATATATGTACTATAATTTTTGAGAGCTTTCTTTACTTTTGCTGACAAGAGGAGGGGGGATATAAATTGCATTTAATCTGTGTTATACGTGAACGGCCCCATTACACGTATTTATACTATATAAGTTACGGAAGAGCTGGGTCCCCTGGCACAAGAAACATATATATTTACTTAAAAGTGGCCCAAACATTGTAGGTACTTATATAATTTTACTATATGGTATAAATAAGTTTTGAATATTAATGTTTGTCAAACACCTGTTTACCTATAAATAAAATTGCTACTTTAAAATCACAAAAATTGTGCATCTGGCACAACAATATCGCGTCTCTATATAATTCTCGCAATAGTATGAACTTACGTTGAAGATAAATCTAGAAACTAATCTCGGGAAATGTCATTTAAATGAGATTAAAAATCAGAGAGAGTTCTAAAAAAGATATCTTTTTCATTATTATTGTATTTGCAGGTGCTTCGAACAGAAAGGATAAGCTATGTTTATCAGATATCTTGACTGCTATCGAACGAACCAAGCCCGTAGCAAAGAATTTAGAGAAACGGCACGTAGAATGGCAAAATGAAATGGGATCATGTTGAAGTTTGAACTTCGACTGGAGTATGTCTTATGATTTATTGATGAGGCATGTTAATTTTAGTAACATTTTAAGTTTTTGATAAAATAATATGTTATCTAATCACTATCGTATTTTTTTTCAATCTAATTTTTAAACACCAGAAAATAATTACACAATATTTTGTCGAGAACAAGTCGACTGAATTGAAGACGAAACATTCAAACAATAGATAGCTATTGAATGTTTCGTTTCATGATTATGAAAATGGAGTTTGAATTAGAAAATCAACTAAATAATACTATGTAACAAATATTCTTAAAAGCGCGTTTTTTTAATAATTGTTTATTCAAATCTTACCAATTCGTACTGGGCATCATGTACTATCTCGACATCCATATATATATCCTACACCATCTATCACAGACAATGCTCGTAATCTCAGACAGCCTCATAGTAAAAAAATATGTAGTAGGTACGTGTATTTTACCACGGCAAGGTTTCTACCACAGCGCTACGAATATTGAGAGAACTATCCCAACATTGCATACGAAAGCACCAGGATCGGTAGTGGAAGTTACTTTGTACCGAGCCTTGGGGTTTAATCAAGATCTTTTAAGTCGAAAACTAAATTTGTATGAAAATGACGGTTCGAGTCAACAAAAAGTTTTCGACTTTCTACATACACTACTGTTAAGCCATCTTGACAAAGCCCCCTGGTCTAGAATGTTAATTTTCTTAATGTTTAAAAAAACTTCAGTTTTTATTTTCACGTTTATTTAGTCTAGTCAGCGGTACGTTTACAAAATAGACAAAAATACATATTTACTCTTAACCACCGGGCTAGATTTTGTGGCACTTTAGAATTAGTTTTCTTTTGAATTGGCTTTAAAAATTGACTGACTTAAAACTGAGAAACGATTTGACACAACATTTTACGAGTTTTTTATACAATCTAATGCGTCTTGAAACTGTTGGGGTAAAGATGAGCCTTATAAACACAGATCAAAGTTAAACCTTTTAAAATATAGCAACCTTTTCCTTATGTAAAAAAATATCGGTTGTTTGTAAAGTCGGTTTACTGACGATATTTGAACGTGACAACGTCATAAGAAAATACTGATGGAATGGTTGCATTCTTCAAAAGAAAATTTTAATTTTATTTGTTAGATAGATATTTTGTATGGATATAGAGAAGGAAGTAAATGGAAATCACAATTGAATTGATCAAGTTACATTTATTTGTACGCATAAATACAATTATGTCAATTTTTATGTGCGAGAGCGCGGAACGAGTGCTCTCGCTTGCACTTCAAGCCTTAATGGAACGCCTCAGAGCGAGGTAACGCCGCATGAGTCATGTTTTTTCGTGCGTGCAGCCGGCTCCATCGAATTATAAGACGTTGTCACGTCAAAAAAAAAAATTATACCGACTTTTTTAATAATATATATGTGTTTTAGCATGTTTCTCTTCTCTCTGAAATCAATGGAGAGCGACCATACAAATCAGTTTCATAGTTACGTCTGTATACAAGTGTAGTCATGTGTGTCATGTGTTTTATCTGTTCATAAACATTACGGTAGTGCATGACAAGTTTTTTTCGTCTATCCATTGCCAAACAAATGTGCAACACCCAACATCGCAAATGGGGGAGGTACATTTCAAAAAACTTGACAAACATCCCTGAAACATGTTTCTCAGTAAATACATAGTTTATAGAAAACAAAATGTATTATCAAACATCGCTTATTGATTACATACAACAATTTAATTATGGTGGGAAACAAATGACATACAATTTTTTTCACTAATCTTAATAAACTAAATAATAATTTTTGAAATAGAACCTAAGACATTACTATAAAACATCTGATATTTCTTAAAATATAGTTACAGTTTCTTGTGATTTGTTTTAGAAAATAAATTTGACTAGACAGCCCAAATGAAGTATTTTTATCTTCATACTAATAAAATAAAGGACAGTGACAAAATTGTTTACAGGTATACCTTTGGTTTAAGGTATTATATATATTTCAATAGAAAAATTGGAGTATGAAACATTGAATACAATTGAGCTAAAAAAATAAATTTACAAATGATTTGCTATCACAGATAATTCTAATACGAATCTAAGCGTCTTCGTAGTATTTGAGACTAAAATAAGAGCTACAATATAATATGTGAATAAATAGTATGCTAATTCTAATGTACAAATCTCTAGTCTTTCATACTTAAGACATTCGAAACTCAACGTTAAGTATGACTCCCGTAAGTTAAAAAAAGGAAATTCTTTATGACCTTATTAGAAACTATTTCTTTAAACACAGTAAATTTTGAAATTAAGTATTTACAAATTAATTGCTGCAAATTGCGATTGGCAAATTTGAAGTCGAAAATGTAATCCTTGTCAAATTCAAAGTCAAAACATACTATATGTCATATTTTAAGCCGATAAAGAGTTTACTTAAAAGCAACATGGGCGTAACGAAAAATGTGACGCGTAACGCAAAAATGTTACACTAAATTTTTTCCAACCCCGATAAAGAACATTTCACAAAATATTAGATTCTGACGTGCCGGAGTTGACGTTTCGACTTCGAGTCATTAATGGTAGATTCATAATAAAAGTTTCCTAAAGAATGGTGTTAAGAAATTTTATAGTGGGGTGGCTTGCGAGTACAAACTCAGGAGATCTTTTAATGTCTGATTGGATCTAGTGAGTTTAATTAAATCTTTGCTGTAATCATAATTGAATAACGATTTTAAGCTGTTATTCATAAACGATTGACTAGTTAATTATAGTTGTGTTAAATGTATTATTTCCAAAACGACAAAATAGGACAATTTATTAGCTATTTCTTCTGTACGTGTATAAAGGAAAATACATTAAACTTTTTGTGAAACAAATTGTAGCCTTATTTATGTACATTAGAGTTAGCATTAATATACAAAAATTTTAAATTTTGCCGGTTTTGAAAAAGTTTTGAAAAATTTCGTATTTCGCTTGTATTGATATGTGTGTGATCTATTACTTAATCAAATGTGCCCCTAGATCAAGGTCTAAGACCGTAATAGGAATTTAGTTACCCTTATTTGTTAATGACACTACACAACACTACAATTTAGTATATTCTTAAAGCGAATATTGTAACAATATCAACTGGAGATTGACAAAGCAATAATTTATATAACGTAGTTAATAATATGATTTTAACAATCACTAATTAAAAAGACATCTGAGGCCTTAACACGAACTTCACACGAATTCCATTTTGGGCGCGGCTCCGCTGTTACTGCGCCCCGTCTAGAGCTATTATTGTTGGTGCTTTGGGGTGTTAATAAGTATGCTCAGATCACGAGTCCCACGCAACCATCCGCTCGAAGCAATCGAGGCGAGGGAGATATGCGTAATGCATTTCCCCACAAGTATTAAATTAATAATTATCCATACACTTCGTTTAGGAAACGTTTCACGGAGCGCTTCCTATGTTTCCCATACAAAAATCTATTACTATTCTATTAGATTTCACGTATCGTTCGTGCTAAGGGTACAGGAGGTGAGAATGTTAAAAGACGAAAAGGCACGCGTTTCGTTTTTGACTTTGTCATTTGATCTAATGCTATGCTATAGTGGTCTAAGATCCCGATATACAACGACCTTCACCGAGATGCTTATTTAATGAAACGTATTTTATATTTAATTTAATATGTCAATAAATATAATCCATATGGGTTGCCTAGCAAAATTCAGTCCAGAGTATTTTAATTAATATTTAAAAAAAAATATTTTTTTAAACATTTCACCGGTATGATTATTAGATAAATTCTATACCAATCAAAAGTATGAAGCCCATAGAATATGCAAACGTTAGGTTGTTTTTAATCAATTAATTATTTATGTGTATATTTTTTATGTGACACTAAAGTATATATACATCTTTAGTAAAAGAGAAAGTTATAGTGATACATATATAATACTACCCTGATTAAAAATATTGATTGAAAAAAATTAAAAAAAATTACTACATGCAACATATAAAAAAATATTTTTTTTTTAAATATTAATTAAACATACTCTGGACTGAAATTTGCTAGGCAACCCATATGGATTATATTTATTGACATATTAAATTAAATATAAAATACGTTTCATTAAATAAGCATCTCGGTGAAGGTCGTTGTATATCGGGATCTTATACTATAGATAAAACACAGTAAAATTAAACGCGCCATCATTTCGTCTTTTGTTATTTTCTATTTTAAAAGCTTACGGTAGACATGCAATTTACATATTACATACTTCAAAACCATCTCTCTTCGATGACGTACAATGTCACAATTTTACATATAAATGTAATTTAGTGCGGTAAGAACACTTACATGTCTCACATTTTTTATTAACTAATATCTACTTATCACAATTGAAACGAGAAATTTTAAAAGTGAATTTGATGTTTCCGACAGATGAAGCGTTTGATACAGCGATACTTTTGTTTATTTTATTTGTTCATCTATATATATTACCAGAAATATTCCTTATAGATAAAGAAGATCTTAGTAACTTCAAGCAGATTTACAATCCAAATAGGGACCTTTGCCTAATAAATGAAAATAATCACCCAGATTAATATAATCTTGAAACAAGATTGTGTCTTGTGTAATTCTTGAACAATAAGTACATAATAATATACTCTTTGTCGAATCTATTGAAATATTAGTATAAGTGTGTCCACGCATTTAACTTGTCTGAATAAGATTATTATAAACTAATCAAAATTATGGAGATTATAGAATATGCAAATATAGCATGCATTTATTTCCATATTAATCAAGGTAACCTATTTAAATGCAGGTTTTAGGTAAATAAATTATATTTCCAATTATCTATTTAATGTAATATGTTTACAAAACACATCTCATTTCACAGTAATATCACTTTGACATCGCAAAATAACTGCCTTAAATTCCCGTTTGATCTTTATTCTGAAGGAATGTTTGCCAACTGATTGGATAATTAAAAACTATATATGAAAATATACGGAAATTTTATACTTTAATACAGCAAAGATTGTCCTATTTGGATCTGCTATTCATATATTTTTTATTACGGTTATATCATAAAAACTCAACCTCGTACGTCAGTAATAAAAAAAAAAAAAAATTTCAGCTTAGCAATCAGTAACCTCAATTTGGCCTTTAGGTTTTTAGAATTAATTTGCCTGTTGCTTATAAAATCAATCAGCATGACAAATTTTTCTACTTAGCGGTTCTTATTTCAAAACTCGAAAATATTTTGGCCAAATTGGGTTATTTTGTTGATAAATAGTTATTAACATTGGTTTACTTATAAAAGTTACTTTATCAGCATAAGACTCAGTCATATGTCAAATCCAATACATTTTTGAGATACGGGAGTCGCACTTAGCACTAAGTCTCATCTCTGAATCTGAGGGTATACTCATATAAACATCACTCGCAATGTTATGAATCATTTTCTATACTTTTAGTTTATCATAGAAATAGCTAAGACTAAAGCACTTAATTAGCAATATTAGTAATTTGATTTCTAAACATTTTATATTTGACACAATATACAATAAGTTTGAATTACTATACAGAATATATAGAAAAAGTTTTTTATTGCAAGTAAGGAAAATATTTTTATTACTGGGGTACTTTGAATCATTTTCTATCCTGAAATCAAAAAAGCGAAAGCTTTCAAATATAAATTTTGTAGGTATTTAAAATTGTTAAGATTCTAGAAGAAACAAAATCTCATAAAACACCATTCAACTATTACTAGAGTGCAATTATTAAAGTTTCTTGTATATTTCTGAAGCATTTTGCTCTCATATTAAACAATTATTAATGAAATACTGTTTAATAAACTTTTGATTTACAATCATTTTGAAAGTTGCTATTTACTAAACTACAGTAAACAGTTTAATTTCACCTTTTTCAAATTCACTTATTAATTTTAGTTTTTGAAGTATTTCTTAGTCATTGATCAGTCCGTCAAAACCATATTAATTACACTTACATATGAATGTTGCCAGTTCCCAAAACAATGGCGACTTTAGCAAGCTTTCCATATAGAATTAGGTCCGAGAGAAGCCTCACGGGCGACGAGGGTTAAATGTAGAAAATTATGGCGGGAATCTGGCCATCTTCCACAGATGTACCATTGTTATTTCCAGCGGCATATGAAAACTGAAAGACCACCTTTTCACCATTGTTGCAATCAACTGTTGCGCGACGAACACCTTTTGATCCGTAGTACGAGTCGGTGCCCTAAAAAAGAAGCAGTTTTATATAAGGATCAAAAGGAAGAAAGTGGAGGCGTGTGTCTAACATAAAAGGCTGATCACCTACTTGGGGAGCGTTCAAGTATTACGTCACGCATTTTTTGGAGATTATTGACCCCCCTCGCCCATGTAACGCGCCGTAACGTTTTTCTATACCCAATAGTAAAACGTTTCGTGACCACCCAGTTACTCTTTATACCTAAGTACT
Source organism: Pieris macdunnoughi (assembly GCA_905332375.1). Lineage (NCBI taxonomy): Eukaryota > Metazoa > Arthropoda > Insecta > Lepidoptera > Pieridae > Pieris > Pieris macdunnoughi. The sequence continues at coordinate 4,929,959 of CAJOBZ010000019.1, forward strand.
GGAAAGTCGAAAATAATACTAACAATAACGCGTAATTCAATCCCCGCCCCGCATCGTAACGTTTTACAAATGCCTATTATGAAGAATATATGGTCACAATACAAAAACAATTATTCTAAGGCCAAAGCCCAAAACCTTATTAACATCATATACTTAACAAAAGCTGTTTTCTTATTTAATAAGAATAGTTATATGTATGCATTTCAAGACCAAGAAGTAGTGTAGTAGTTTTGTTATTCATAGATTGAAACATTTCTAATTAAAATAGCACTTACCTTTAATTTAGCACTAGCAATATAAGAAGTGTTAGGAAGAATTTCAACTGGTTCTTTGAACATTGCCCTAAAAGTATCATCAGTTCCATCACAGCAAAATGTAGTTGTGTTTGAACCACACACTTTCTTTGTTGCCAGATGGATTATCTATAAATATAATAATAAAACTATTTATTTACCTCTCCAAGAGTTTGAATAAAGTTTACAGGTATTATCTTTGTAAGAGGCTTGTGCCCGTAATAGGTCTGAAGAAGCCCTGTCACCAGTAAATGTTTTTCAGTAAATGTTTTTACATATTAGTAGTATTAAAAAAATTAAAACATGTATGTTTATAGATAACTCTTAATAATTCTAACCCCTGAAACTAATCTATACAAATATTACAAAGAAGAAAGGTTATAAACCTTTCTTTTTTGAATGTTTAGGCTATATTTATTGTGAAATATATTAAAAAACAAATGTCCAGCTTTGCAAAGCTGGGACAGGCCGTAATTTGATACTTACTTGCAAGTGCACTTCATATTCACTTGGTCCAAAATATGATCCATACAACCCAAAACCAACAACAAAAATCCTCTGATCCACTGTAAATCTAATACGGTCTGTTGTCCCACTGTAGCCCCATCTGGATTCTGTTTGTGAGAACCTATTTACTGTCAACTCTTTGCCAGTCATACAACAGCGGGGTGTATCTAGAAATCCAACATTAGGTTTTGGATTTACAGTGAAATAAAGAAAAACTTGGACAATCTCTCTGTCATCTAAAAGACCACTTTGGGCAGGACCCATAGCAAATTCTTCCACTGACATGAGGGGAAACCGTATAGCATGGAAAGCTCTGCCAAGAACTGTTCTTTGGTTAGTTGGGGTCACTGGAAGCTGGCGTCTTATACATTCTGCTTCTGACCAACGAAGGACAGCTGAAAAGATTTTGGCTTCTCTAATTCTCAGAGTGTCTCTGAAAATAAATAATATATTTATAAATATGTTAAGAATTTAAATTATGATCAGACATAGACTTTATTAAAGGTAACAAGTATTTTACAATTCATAACTACAATAAAATAAATAATAGCAAATACTTTTAATTTTTACTATACTATGAATTTTAATAATCAATATTAAATTCTAGAACTTTATTTCTCAGTAATAATATTAAAATATATCCTTTCTAAGACTGCATTTAAAGTGTCTTGGTCTATGTCTGTAAAGCCTTCAGCATTCAAAGCATCTGCAGTATTTTTATCAATCATTTCCAAACAAAGTGCAGCTAATTGTGGTTCATCAAACAACCTAGCTTGTGTGAGCAACAAGAAAGCATTGTCTGTACCTAAATTGCTCTTCAGAAAATCTACACAGTGCTCCTCTAAAGCAGCAACAGCATATTTTTTTGCTGTATATAATGTTGTCATCACACTCTCTGGACCAATTCGTACTTCATCTGAGTACAGGAACTTTAACAGATGTAGGAAAGCCGCGGGTTCCACATCTGGGAGCTCCACCTCGTCGGACTTTGTAGCCAGTACACCATTAAACATGGCATCAAAAACTGCGCTTCCAACCGAAAGTACGAACTTGTGCGCTGGAATGACCTGCTGATTGGCGTCTTTACCAACGATAAAATGCACGTCAGAGAGGATTTCGTTATTAAATAAGAATGATAAACGTTCTTTTACAGTTGTTTTTGTTGCCTGCCAGTTGTGCAAGCGTCCACCCGTGTTATGTGTTGGTAGGTTTTCAATAGCAGAAGAGGAAGGCATAGGATCAATAGAATGGGCCATTTCTTCGTCGTGACCACTTTGACGAGCCTGCTGATTTGAGGGAAGCATATTTTGTGGTGGCTCTTCGTCACCGTCGCCGTCGGCATCGGCGATCTTCACATTCGACAGCCTATTTACAACATCATTCTTAGATCCAGAAGCCATTATATTACATGGGCTAAAACGCTTTTCAATCTTTGCTAGTACAGTTTCTACAATTAATTAAAAAATTTCGGGTAAGTAAATACTAAATAATACTATTGAAGCAGTAGGTACAGTTAGTTATTTTTTCAGGTGTTTGACATTGACATTTAAATTATGCTTGTCATTCCAACAAATGTCGTTGTCGAACTTGTGAAAGCACACATGAAAAAGTAAACAACGAATATACAAATATATATGAGGTCTTCGCAAAAAAAATTGTTAAAGGGGGGGGCAAAAGGGAAACCCCCGTTTAAATTTTGGTTTTTATATGAAAATTGACTTTATTATATTTCTTAAAATTCGAAAAATTACATCCTGTATCTTTTTCATAATATCCACTAGATTGGAAATGATGTTCCTTGTTAGACATGTATATGGTTGTTTATTTGGGTGTATTGAAGATATAAAGTTTTAGAAAAAAATTTATTCAAATCAGAACTTCTTATTTACTTGACCCCACTGTGAAAAAAAAACTCTACCGAAAAGTGACCCTGTATTACAATTTTGGCATTTAATAGGATTCTGAAGGTACACTGGCCATAGTCGCTCTTATTCTTTCTAGGACGAAAAAACAAGAAAGATTGTGAAATAATAATTGTATTAAAACACTAGGAAACAAAATATTTTACAATAAAATATGCTCAAAATTCCTGACTCTGACCATAATACTTAATCTGCACCGTCTAATCAAATTCCTACGTAACCCTCCAGCCATCTGTCCAATTTTTTTAATCTAGTCCGATTCACACAGTACTGGTCACAGGTAGGTAAATAATCTATCATAAGTCCGAATCATTCTTGTTTTTTCGTCCTAGAAAGATATTAGAGTGACTCATGGCCATTTATAATACCTTTTCAGAATCCATATTAAATGCGCCAAAACTTGTAATACAGGGTCACTTTTCGGTAGAGTAATTTTTTGTCACAGTGGGGTCCGAAATAAGCAAAAAGTTTTGATTTGAAAATTTATATGTATAACTTAATATTATCTTCAATACACTAATAAACAACTATAAATAGTATGTCTAACGAAGAACTCATCAGTACCAACTAGTGGATATTATGAAAAGATACAGGATGTAGATTTTTTCGATTTTAATAAGAATTAGTAAAAAGTCAATTTTCATATAAAAACAAAATAAATCTACTCTGCAGGGGTTACCTTAGAGACCTCCTGTAGAATAATTTTTTGCTGATGACCTATCTATCCCCTATTTGCTTTTGATCCACGACTTTTTGGCCACCCTGTATATTCTTTTAAATATAGCACCATATAAAAGTTGAATTTGTGATATCATGTCGTGGCAGCCATATTTTTTTTTATAGATTTAAACGTTTAAGGAATGGAATAATGTCTCTGCCACTGTAAAATATAATTTGTGCTAAGTTATGATGTGGACCGTGGATATGCTCGACATTGTTCTGTGAGTGACGATACCGCCAAACTTTTCCAGGTTAAAACTGAAATGGAGCCACTTATTTTACCTACGAACCCACGCCACACACCAAGCAGGTATAGATAAATTTGTAGTGTGAACACAACATGTTATATCTTATGTCCATATTTTTATAACAGGACTTTTCTGGCAGTTTTCACTACCAACTTATTTGCGTCTACACCGAACTATCCAAAATGGATCGGTGATGCGTGGAGCGTGGATTGTACTAGGCCGATCCAACAGCAATCTTTTGCGATCCTGACTGGCTGATCCAACACGCTCCAGCGGATCCATACTGAATCAGTGGAACTTTGTCTGCAGATCAATTTGACTTTTGTTCATCACAAATAGTAGGCAAACTAGTCGGTAGTTTGCCTACTATTTGTGTAATATCATTAGGATCCCATAAACATTTATTGTCCCTATAAAGGGATATTAAAAGAATACTCCATAACGTGAATTATCCATAACGTTGGATCACGCGATTCGAATCATAACCGTCCACACCGCGCGCGATCGGATCGCGATGGATCGTTCGGTGTGGACGCGGCTAATGGATATCTACTGATGAACTAAACTTCTTAGACATGATGACAGAATGCTTGTCGGCTCAGATTAATTCTGAGCTTGTAGGCCTCTTGTAGATATTTTATCTTTAGTCACGTTTTGTAATTCTTGTTGATGTTGTGTAGCCTCCATTCCTCCGACTTTGACAAGCCTTAGCGTCTATGTAAGACTGTAAGGACCTTAACTTGGTCGGTCCAGGGAGCAGGTGATCGGTTTCGGGGTCTCCTGCCTTCCACTCTTCACACCACAAGCTTCTTAAGTTATCGTAACGTCGACTGAAATATCGAACATTTAAAACAGAACTTGCTTGGGTGTAATTCCTACCGCAGGACGTCGTCGTTAATTTATTAAAAGCTAAATGCTTTAATGAATATAATAATAATAAAGCCACTTTAATTATTCTAAACTATTATAAAAATTACAAATCAGATGCGTGTTAGTTTTGTTATTATACACTTAGTCTACGTTAGTTATTGTTCTTTCCATTACTTCCACCCGTATCACCTCGACGTCCGCCGTTCCACAACTGAGCGTTTTTCAAGGCAGTTTTTGCCGCGCACCACCACTTTGTGGAACCAGCTGCCTACTGAAGTATTTCCAAACCAATTCGACTTAGGGTCCTTCAAGAAAAGAGCGTACCAATTCCTAAAAGGCTGGCGCTGCGCACGCACTCGCGAGCCCTCTGGCATTGAGAGTGTCCATGGGCGGCGGTATCACTTAACATCAGGTGAGCCTCCTGCCCGTTTGCCCCCCTGTTCTATATAAAAAAAAACTTCGTGTTCTGCAGCATGGACCCCTTTTGGGTAAACGCCTCCTGCTGAACTTTAGATTTGTTCTTTGCTTCCTACATGCATTTCTCTCCAGAAAACTTTGTGATGTCGTCAGCTCGTCGCTTTTGTGGTCTAACACTTCTTTTTCCTGGAGGTCCCCTCCAGTGGGTGGTTTCGGCGGTCCATCATTTATCTGTATACCTTGCAATATGGCCTGCGAATTTCAGATGTAAGGCGTGGGTATGCGCGTCTGTGAATGAATATGCAAACGCTTTAGGTTTTAGTAAAAATATGTCAGTGATAGATTAGGCAGTGGTAAAAGTTACGGTGCACTAAAACTTCTTTAGTGCACCTGAAATGTATGAAATAAAAGGCATTAAGGAAAATTCGTTACGCTACTTTACCTTTATGCTTCGTAAAATACATTTTAACGGACTAGAATTTTCTGGTAAACTTATCGAAACAATTTTGATTCCTCCGCCCTTTAACATACAGCCCATATTTCTGTGTAGAGAATGCAACATATTGTTACACTGTTCATGATACTCCTATGTGTGTATTATTGTGTGTTCAGTAAAGGGCACCTTATAGTAGAAAAGATGTTTGTACACTATACTTACTATCTTAATTCAAAATAAGGTTATCTTACTATTTCGAACTTAAGTTTTTTTTATGCTTAACGCATTATAAAGTAAATTAATTTCGTTCTATTTGCATCCTTCATATATTTACATACGTCATATTATTAATCTAATATATAAAATTCTCGTGTCGCGGTGTTTGTAGTGAAACTCCTCCGAAACGGCTTGACCGATTCTCATGAAATTTTGTGTGCTTATTGGGTATGTCTGAGAATCGGACAACATCTATTTTTCATCCCCCTAAATGTTAAGGGTAGTCCACCCCTAATTTTTTTTTAATTTTTAGATAATTTTTAATTTTTTTATGATACAGCATTAAAAATACATACAACCCCTAATTTACACCCCTCTACGATCAACCCCTGTTTTTTATTATAAATGATATACATGGCAAAACGACGTTTGCCAGGTCAGCTAGTTATAAATAAAAGCAACTATCTTATAACAGGCTTAAAAACCCCTTGCCTTTAGAACATTTTAAACGGGTTCCGAAGACAGTGCGTAGGTATGCACAAGGGGTTGGGCCCTTTCCCTTAAGAGATGCCAATGCTGGTTGATTACAAGTAGGTTTTTGACATCAGATTATTTAACATATTTCCGTCACCAGAAATCTTTGTAAATAGGTATATCAAGCTGAACTCGTTCGGAGGTAGGTATATGGTTGGTGGACTCAGATTCCGCGAGTGTGGATCTTTCGCGAATCCAGGTTCCCATTTGCGAGAAGGGCAAGGGAAGGAGCGGATACGGGCAAGCCGGCATCATTCCGGAGCCTCTCCATGCAAGCTCGTCGGTAGCATCATTGTCGAGAGATCCACTGTGTCCTTTTATCCACTGTAGGGTAGGTAACCCTTTTCTTCATGGTTATTGCCTGCAGTGCATTGTGACTTGTGGGTAGACATTATTCTTGTTGTATTCTCGTTACAGACTGTTGCTAATGTAATGTATTCCTAATAAACTAAATTCAACAATAAAGGCATTCAGTGGATTCAATTTTAACAATAAATACCTACGTGTACATTTATCATCAACAACTAATAATAAGATATTTGTGTTTCTTATCTGTAGCTAATAAAAGAGTTTAAAAAATGAGAAATGGTACTGCTTTTAGCTTACTAAAAAAGAGGTTTTATAAGTGTATACACGCCTTTATAGCGCGTGTCGGCTGAAGCCTAAAGATACGGCTGGGCCGCTTATTGCTACTGAAACTGCGTCCCGTCCCGCTTGCCCACAGACCTATTAACATTTAGAAGATTTAATTGAAAAAAAAACAGTTTTCATGCCATTCTCCTGATATATAAGTATATATTTAATGATAGTTGCATTAAATAATTTAATAAATGATAGAACTTTATCATCGTGTTTTATGTACACGTGATTCAATAAATTCCATTTCATTAGATGGCATAAATAAAGAAAGTAAACGTTTATTTTTTAGGGTCGAAATATTTAATAATATAAAATGCAAATAAATTAGATGAAAATACGTATATACCCCATGTAAATACCCCAAACAACTAAGGTTTTAAATAATTAATTCACAATGCTGATACAATCAATGGTATCCGATTTAATAAAATATAAAAGAACCTAACGCGGTTTACATAAGTCTTCAACATATTTTGTACGTCATCAGACACGCAAGCGCGGCACGGTCGATTCAGCTAACAGGTGCTCTCCCAGCAGTCCCTCTGTCGTCCTCGACAGGGAAACATCTCTCAATCCTCAAATAAAAAATAAAAAACTCAAGCCAAAACTGCCAGTAATAAATCGCAACTAAAACCTCCTTTCGAAACTCACTATTTAACGCCTGCACAGATTAGAAAGCAACATAAATAAAAGAGTTTGTGTTATATGTTCAACAGGCGTCTAGAGTAAATATATTTTAATGTTGATCCCTTTTCTATACTATTGTTGATGTTTCTAATGTCTAATAACTTGTTCTCAGTGCTTAAATAAGTGTCTTTTATTGTTAAACTTAAAATCGATATTATAGATGAAAGAGTAGAATGAAGTATTTAGTGAACATTCAAGTTACATGGTACTAAAAAAGTAAGTTTTATAATTATTTTTAAGCAGGTATTACACCAACTTTATTTCGTGAATTTACTTAAATACTTAATAATCAGAAAAGTTTGACTTAAAAACAATTATGGCATTTTAGTGTAATCTGTAATAATACCGATTGAGAATATCTTATTAAAAAACTTCATTCTTTAAAATACAATATTAATAGAACTCTAGTGATAGCTACTAACTTTGCAAATTGAAATTACAAAGTTTTCATACATAATTTTAATAATAATTTACTTCACAAAAATAATAAAAACTTGTTGAAACTTCTACTTTAATCCTCGATATAAAAATTGCTATAGCAATACCAGTCTTGTCGCGTTAATTGTAACAGCGCCCCTGACTAAGGCGTATTGCGCGTACTCCTAATTCTGTATACATGTATATACTGATGTATATAGAGGTTTTTTAGGGGTCTATGTTTCAATCTTTATATATATAATTCTTCTGTGAGTGTGTATGTCACTGAACTTCTCTCAAACGACTGGACTGATTTTGATGAAATTTTTTGTGTGTGTTCAAGGGGATCTGGGAATGGTTTAGATTCACAAATCAGCCCGGCAGATGGCACTGCAGTCGGTACTTTCATACTTTGCTTAATATCCTAATCGCTTTAAATATCATGCAGGACAACGTCTGTGGGGTCCACTAGTTTTGTATAATTTAGAATCGGTAACCCTTTGGCAACACAACATGTGTGGACATGACCTTCTCGGCATCCTCCTTAAACATACAACCGTGCCAATACACATTATGTATATCCTAATAATTAGATCATTTTGATTTATACATCCTAGGTAATCATTATGCTTAGTCCGAAGATACAACGCTCTATACGCGTCAACGATGGCCAACTCATCGCCTTATCAGAACGTGCTCAGTATGACCATTCACAGGTAAGTAAATACGTATTTTATTGTAATCTTTATTCAAATTAAAATATGTTTATGATATAACATTAGTAACCGAGCAAAAATTGCTCTATAAAATAATAAATTGTGCGTGTACTAGGTGTACACACGTAAGAAGTGAAACTTCTTTATGATCTTATTTTTCGAAAAATGATCTACTATATGCAACTTTACAGAAATTCGTTAAATTAGATAAAGTTTAACAAAAGGCTTTTATTATCATAGACATGAATACAAATATTTAATTTTACCTTATTTCTACGAAGATTATTATAGAATTTCATTAATTGTAATAGAATTATTACTATCATTGAAAAACGTGACGATTTGCTACAAAATTTCTCCCATACGTCGATAAAGAAGTTTCATTCCAACGCCGATAAAGAAGTTTGACTTCAAAAAGCAACATGGCGCGTACCCGAAAAAATGTTACACTAAATTTTTTTCCAACCTCGATAAAGAAGTTTCACTTCAAAAAAACATTCACACCAATAAAACGTTTGGAAACTGTAAAATGTTTTGAGATTCAAAATATTTTACAGTTCCCCAATGTTCTTTACAATTATCAAATAAAAATTATCAATACGGTATTCTTAAAAATATGAAACTGTTACAATTAATAAACTGCGGTATTTAGGAACATAAATATATTATTTCTAAAGCTCGCTTTTTAACGTTTTACTTTTTATAAACAAACTGATTTTATTACTTCATTCGGAATTTATTATTTGTTGTCAGTTTAACCGCTTCTTTAGTTCAGTATAAGAAAACGTTTTAATCATGAACGCGGTTGAGTACTATAGGGCAAAATTGTGTTCCGATTTTGAACAGATAAAGAGATTATATTCACGACTTAGATATTTGGTCTTTAGGTATTAAAAAAGTCCCTCGGTATATTTAAAATAATAAATCTTCTTACAGGCGGGTTACTTGCACAAACGTAGCTCGGACAACACGAAATGGCAACTGCGATGGTTCATTCTTTATCAGGTAACTGGAATTTAATTATTCAGTACTACGATTCAATTGTATGGGGCATCTATTGCATTTTTAATAAAGTATTCGGCAAAATTCTCCGTTGTGACTTAGAAGACTGTTGCTACATTGTGCTACAATTTGGTAATAAGTTCTACGAACTGCTACGATGTTGCTACATAGAGGTAGCAAGTTCACGTCACTTCTACCATATGACAAATATTTTACCTTAGGTACCTTATAATATTTAAAAAGTTTTTTTCTTTGTTTACCATGTTAATGGGTTAATTTAGTTTTCAAATTGTAGTAGCCTCACTCAAGAAACGTATAAGCGTTTATTATTACGTTGTAATATTATTTCTAGTTTAATACAGCTCAGTCAATAAAGACGTTGGCTCTTGAGTAGAGATTGTCTAGATTGATTTAGTTTTTAAGTGAATATATATTTAAAAAGAAAAAACAAAACTTTTAAAAACGGTTAAGATTGCCTTACGTTTTGCGTACTTTACAAAATCTATCCCATATTACAGTCCATATTTTAAATTGTAAATGTATATTTATTTTGAACGTGAGTACCCACACTTACATAATCCGCTGGGTCTGCGACCTAAAAAGTATCTTGGCCTGCAAAATGAGAATCATCCAGCACTCTCTGTTCTATGCCACCTCCCGCTAATTGCAGACTTTCAGGCGCAGCAGATCCTCCACTCTATCGATCCAACGGTACCTAAGGTTACAGTACTAAAGGTGAAAATTTGTCCACAGAACCTGCTATTCTACTACGAATCCGAAAATAATACACGGCCAACAGGTGTGCTGCTTCTAGAGGGTTCATATTGCGAAAGACTCAGCAAATCACCAATAGAAAGAAATGCTTCAGTGAGTACCGTTTAAATGATTCGTCCGTTTAAATTTTCGTGAAATTTTTGCTAGGTATAGGTACGCAACATTCTTGGTATTGTAATGCTTATAATCCTGAAGTATATGGTTTAGTTCCTACTAAAACGACATGTTTTGTTTTTATTCTAAGGAAAGTAAACCACTAAACTACTTCGAGCCTCTTAGCACTTTGATTTGCTGTTGTTTAATAGCGATAGATATTCAACTAATGTGGAATATCTATTCTACTGTACTTCATACTTTTCTTGGCCGGTAAAAGCGTCACTGTCATGGATTGCCAGTAAATAAAAATTTACCATTATAAGGGGTATAATTTGAAGTCATGCAAGCTAACTTAACAATGTATACTAGTTTCTAGAAAATATAATTCTAGGCTTAAATAAATGACACACAAACTTAGGAACAACTGATATTTAAAGTAAACACTTTTTTACCGGATTGAAGTTATGTATTATTATAAAATTATAATTATTTTACAAAACTAAAAAAAAAATTCCGACGTTTCACGTGCTTTACAGCGTGCGTGGTCACGGTGACAAATATTTGTAAAATAATTATAATTTAATAATAATAATAACTTCTAATATATAATAACTTTGTTAGATTATAATTACTAATAGAAAATGAAGCACACTTCCTTCTTCCATTCTACATTTCAATCATTCTACATGCAATAATTAAATACTTGTTATATTGTTTATTTAGTTTTGTTTCATCATATCTTATCGCCGTGAGAGTCAACGTCAGTACGAACTGAGAGCCGCTTCCGAGGTAGACTGTGTTCATTGGGTCGACGCGATCAGAGAGGCGAGGTTAGTTTCGTGCTTACAATATTATAACATGATATATTTTGTGTGTGTATTATATTTTAAATCCTACTCTGTTCTGTCTTACTCTTTGACGTAAAAACTACTGAATTGATTTTATTGAAACTTTACAATAATATAGCTTCTACATCAGAATAACACATAGGCAACAATTTATAAAGATATTGTGTGTGTCCAAAATATCAAGTAAGTAGGAAAAAATCTACCATCTCTGAGCTATTCTGGCGTGCGCTGCCGAAACCGCTAGAGTTACACATATGTAATGTATGATGGAAATGTTTATCTTAAATAGTCCTACAAAAAGCCCATAGTATATATATATATATATATCTTATGTGTAAGCCATTATAGCCAAAATAGTGAACCATAACTACAATTATAATTGATAATTTATTTCAAATGCGCATTTGGTACTAATAAATTGATCCCAAAATGAAAATAGATACTTTTATTGCTTCTGGTATAAAAATAAAACGCGGGCACCAGCTAGTAATTACTATTTCCAACTAGCGACCGCTCTAGCTTCCCACAGTTCCAGGCGTTTTAAATTGACGTATACAAATTACAATTATCATTATGTCAACCAATTTACGCAACACCTTTACAGATTATGTACCTAACCTCCTCATGAATTACTATATATTAGTACCACATATATTCCTACAGTAGTTTTTAAGTTGATTGTGAACGTACAGTCAATGTACTGAATAGGATTTTTTTAATATACGGCTAATCATTTTGTAGTGACGAACAATGAAGCAATACATACTTGTGTAAATTTGTATCTTGGTAATTAATACCGGAAGATCATTTCTGGATGGATATTAAATAATATATGTGTGAACATTTAATATATACGCTGTCAGGTGCTCAGACTTGTCTATGTTAAAAAATGGATATGATTTATTATCACGTTGTTGGGCGTTAACCGCCATAGTCACGAAATTATTTTAATGTTATACGTCATGCAAAGCTAACTGATTATTTGTAATATCTAATATATAAAATTCTCGTGTCGCAGTGTTTGTGGTTAAACTCCTCCGAAACGGCTTGACCGATTCTCATGAAATTTTGTGAGCATATTGGGTATAACTGAGAATCGGACAACATCTATTTTTCATCCCCCTAAATGTTAAGGGTAGTCCCCCCCTAAATATTTTATCTTTATTTTTTTATTATAAAGCATTAAAAAATACATACAACCCCTAATTTTCACCCCTCTACGATCAACCCCTATTTTTTATTATAAATGATATACATGGCAAAACGACGTTTGCCAGGTCAGCTATTAATATAATAAATGTATTATATTACTTGTATTTCTATGGAAATAATGTTATGAACATCCCTGGCTATGGGAAGTAGTCCATTGCTATGGCAACCCAAGGGATTAGGGTCGCGGCCTTGGCCTGGGGCAATATGGATCTCCGAGAATGGCCAGGAAGGCTCAGTCTATTTTAAACTTCAGGTTATTAATTATTTATAAAGTAATTGGCAAATTATTAATTAGTTAAACCAACGTAGAAATTAGGTCAAGAATTAATTATTCATTAGTTATAACTAATTTGAAATTCTATGGGTTTGTGTAATTTATTCTAATCAAATTCCAGTTATATTTCTTTTGTAACCAACTTCATACGATATATGTGTCCTTTTAATTATTAACGGCCCAAAGTCCTGTCCTCTAAAGCCAACAATTTTACCTAGCGAAAACGTATATAGTACATCCTTGGTGAGTTTGCGTTATTTATTATCATTATGCCAGACTTTACCAGCCAGAATTTACGTTGCTTTTTAACATTACATAGATTCTTCTACTAATCCAAAGAGTTTAAGTATATCCTAAGAGATTACTACTTATAAACCATTGTTAAATAATAATAATAATGTTTTTGGCCAAGAATGAAGCCTTCTATGCCTTACAAACCTCAAAGTCTGTGTTTTTTCTCACGATTTATTTATCGTAGGAGTAACAATATCATACAAAAAAAAACTATCTCCATATAAATAACTTAACCCATTATATTCTTAACATATAATGTTATTTCATAAAACAATATTATGCTAAACTTTTTCTAAACACGTGACGACCTAACACTCCTATTTACATAAAATGAATCCAACTACCTGTCAACAATATTATTTATTGCTACTAATATAGGTCAAGGCCCAGTGCAGGCAAAGGATCGTGTTGCCATAGCAAATGAGTCTCGGCTTACATCCCACGCTAAACTCTGCACTTCCCCGATGTCGCGTGGGCATTGAAAAGTTTATCGGGATTTGGTCTTAAGGATACATCGTATTGAACATAAATGAAATAATTAAATAAAAATGTGTTTATAAATTTTAAGTACATATAGATTACAATGTGTAAGATTTGAGAACCCTTTTAAGTAAAAAATACTTGTGTCAGAGTTCCCAGCTCTTCCATAACAAACAATTATAAATTCCTTCTATTTTATTTATTTTTGTTTTTGATTTTTCAACTGTTATCAACACGCCTGAGTGCATAAGTGAGTAATATGGGTCTTAATATTAAGTATAGTTGTTTAACCGTTAAAAGTTTTGTTTCATTGTACAATTTTGAAGTTGATAAATAAACAAAATAATATCATCAATAAAAACAAGGACAATGTAAAATGTTATATTGTGTTTTCCAGCTTCAATAAGCTTTTACTCCAAAAGGAAGAGCTGGAGCAGAAGCAATTGCATCTTCTTCAGGTCGTGGAGAGCGAGCGTACATCTCGATGGCAATACGCCCAGCAATGTGAGGAACTGTCAAATGAAGTGAAAAAACTGCGCTCTGAGGTAACTATTTAATAATTCATTTATACATACTATACTATACATAGATAAGAAACAGGTCATATGAGATTGGGACCGGATCGTAAATGGATTTATTTGATGATGTTGGCTAATTACGATCACGCTTAATACGATTTCTCTGATCATACGCCAGTCCCTGCAACTTGAAACATATTTTCATGCATTTCTTAATGCTTAATACGAATCGTAATTCCTAATGCATCAATATCTTTCTGTCAAACCAGAATAGGTGATTACTTTGAATAACGTTATTATCATTACACTGCACTTAAAGAAGTTTATATTAAATAACCTATATATACGAAATTAGAACATAATATATAATAATATGTAGTACGTTATACTTTCCCTATCATCCCTCGCTTAGACGCGTCTTTCTTTCGGACCTTATGAAATAGTCATAAGGTGGGAACTGACCAAAGTTACGAGGTGTAATGTAGCATTCGCATCGAGCGTGTTACGCATCGAACATGTTACGCTGTGTTTTAAAATCGGCGTAACATGCTCGTCAAAACTCTGTGCTCCGCTTTCGCCGCCAGTGTTCACGAGATGGCCGACAGCGAGGACGCGTTGGTATCTTTGATTCTACTTAATTATTGTTTCATCCAAATTAAGAAGAAGAAAAAACGTTACTGGACATCAAACTTATTTAAAAACAGCGGCGTATGTGGTGGTTTGTCATTGATAGCAATTTTAAAAAACCAAATGATTACTGGACAGTATAAAAACTTTGTGCGCATGTCTCCTATCGATTTTGAACAACTCGTGAATTTAATTAGACCAAAAGTACTTAAAAAAGTCACAATTTATAGAAAATCATAATCATGATCACTCGCGATGTGCGACGCGTACCGACTGAACCACGTAACAGTCAAAGGATTCGCCGAAAAACCGACAGCCGGGTGGAGCACTCTAAGCAACGAGCGGCTCATTACTCGCTGGTTTCCCCGTAACACGACGTACGGACTGCACGAATGCTCGCTGTGTAACGTGTTACATTACACCTCGTAACGTTGGTCAGTTCCCACCTTTAAACGGGTTTTACTGTAATTGGATTTTATGTTAAGATTCATAACATAAAATCTAGAGTCGACCCTACTAATAATTTTCTTGTTTGAATTATTAGGCTACTAGAAACTAGTTAATGTAATAATTGAATTTCAAACTTAAATAAAGATTACGTCCTTTTTGATTAATCATACCAGATTTGCTAATAAGATACATACTTACATCATAGTATTGTGACACATTTTTTAAATGTCATAAATAAATATAATAATATATAAGCATAATAAATAAAGATAATAACAAAGACCGGTGAATATATTTCTACGTTATTATAACTTGGATTTTTTCTCTGTAGCCATAGTTCTTCACTCCTTTTACCAGTTGCCTATACTTAATATATCTTCTAGTTATATGCTTACAAGAAAGAACATGAGCCATCTACACGGGCGACGTCCACCAGCAGCCTGTCTCCGACTCTTTCTGATGAAATTGATCCGTCAGAGTTGCGCAAAATTAAAAAAGTCCAGGTAACAATATTATTTTTCTTTGTTTACTGAGGTTTTAAAATTTTAGTATCAATTATAATTTTCTTCGAAGAAAATTATTTTTTATTGTTCTGGAGAATTTGAACCTAGGCCAATTAATAAACGAGTGAATAAAACCTGATTAAAAAAAAGTTTTACGGAGTTTGTTTTGCCACTTTGTTTCCAGAATTTATTAATTCTTCTTTATATCGTAAATCGTAATCAACTTAAATTAGCACACTTAAGAAATTTTACTGTCGTACTCAGATTCGATAGTTATGAACTCACGATTACTTCAGCTAATTATTAAAGAATGGTGTAAGTATAAATCTGAGATAACGTATAGTACGTATAGTAGGTACGTACCTACAGCCGTTACTGTTCCTTGTTAACTCGTAGTACCTTAGTACCGTAGTAGATTCTTTATCAACTAATGGTTCTAAATGGTAAACAATATCTAGCTATTTATGCAGAGTTTCTTCCGAGGCTGGCTTTGCCGACGCCGGTGGAAACAAATTGTGGAACAATACATCAAGAGTCCACATGCCGAGAGCATGAGAAAGAGAAACAGGTACAGCATATAGATATATTATGGAGTTATACCATAATTTAATATTGACTTATAAAACTATCAATTTCAGCCTCGTTTTTAAAATGGTCGAAGCCGAAGAAGAGTATTTGGAACAAATGGAAATATTGGTATGTTTATTTATTTTCTACTTATTCGCGAGTTTGTATCTTATTGGTTTTTGAATGAAATAACAAAACTTTATACGGACTACCTTAAGTAGTTTTTAGTTAATAAAATTTTTAGTTAAATAACGCATTTGTGACAATTCAACATATGTTAAGTAATAATACTACAGAATCCCGTGCCAAGGATTTTTCATAAATAAAAAAATAATAAAAAATCGTTCGGACGGTGAAGGAAAAATCGCATGCCTTACGCCCAAAAAGTCGTCGGCGTGTGTCAGGCACAGTAGGCTACTTGTCTATATATATAAAAGAAAAATGGTCTTCGTTTGAGGCTCCTTCACGCCTAAACCACTGATCGTTATTTATTAAATTCCAACGTTCCTTCATTTTTTTATTGCTGTTTTACTTTTATGAAAATTTATCCATACGGACTTCACCGCGGAAACATTCGGGGAGGCTTCCTAGAACCTCTAAACGTCAACATCTGTTAAAAACTCGATTTTCGAAATATTTCAATTTTCTTAGCGGGAAGTTAAAAAGAAGAATAATAAAAATATGAAAAAAAATAAAATAATGAAACATAAAATTTATTTTAATTCGTCCAGCAAAGCGGGCGCGAAACGGCTAGTCTAATATAAAAGCAAGTGATTGTGAAACATTCAGAATGTTTTTTAAATCATATATAAAACTAAAGTTTGAATACTTGACTGCAGCCCTGCGATTCTGTAACTCACTTTTCGAACTCACAAGCGGTTTTCGCATCGGCGGTCGCTCTCAAAAGTCAGTGAAGCAGTCATTTTATGATTTGGCATTCTGATAAACAATAAACTACAGGCTCCCACCTTTTCAGAATGCCAAATCATAAAATGACGTGACTGATTTGAGAGCGACCGCCGATGCGTAAACCGAGTTCGAAAAGTGAGTTACAGAATCGCAGGGCAGATGCTTGCTTGGAAATGATTTTCGCTTGTAAACTTGTACACTTATAAACTTTCGCTCTCGTCGTTGTAAAACTAAACACACATTTCGTTACCATTGAATTACTTTTGAACTTTTTGTAAAAACTCGGTTTACAATTAAGGTGACGTGTTTCCTTCGCCCATTCAAAATGGCCGCCAGTTCTAAGAAGCCCCCGTGCACTCATGAAGACGTCAATTCCATATTTCTGAACAGTGAGACCGTGTTATTTCTACACCAGATCTTCTTCAAAGGTCTCACTTCGAGAATGGAGTCGTGGCCCACACTTGTCTTAGGTAAGTATCAGTAACTAAAAAAAAGTAAATATAAAATTAAAATATTACCTTTTGAGTAAAAGAACATTTTGGGTAAATAAGAAATACATTACGTCATTAAAATCCTATAAGTTGTTGAGATTGTTGAGAAGATAATATTTCCTCCACGTTTTGGGAATGAAAATGCAAAAAGAAAGTCGAAACGATGACGTGTATTTGATTGTGATCCTTTCACTTTACATTTTCACCTTACCGTTAAAAAAAACCGAAAAAATTACTCATCAAATTTATCATTTTTTTCTAACAGACTGCAAGAGCATGGAAATCTATTGCGCCAGTTTTTACTAAATTGAAAACCGGTTTTGTTATTTTAAGGTCAAATAGTTTTGAAGCCCTACAAACTGGATCTGTGATATATTTGTTTTAGGAAATAATATTTTTACAGGAGACCTATTCGACATGCTACTCCCGATGCTGACAATATACCAGGAGTACGTACGGAATCATCACTACTCTCTCCAAGTACTAACTGAGTGCAAGCAATCACAGCCTTTCACCCACCTACTCGCTCGGTTGGAAAGCAAGACGGCATGCCAAGGACGATCTTTGGAAACCTTCTTAACGTTTCCCATGCATCAGGTATTTTCATTATTTATGTCTCAGTGCTTACTGGGACACGGGGAACAAAATATACCGGTTTATATTTTTAACTGGGTAGTGCTTATCAAATCGGTTTGTTCGAATATGTTTCCCGAATTAACCTCAGGAGATTTAAGTTACGTATGCAGAAGGCCTGATTAGAATGCTTCTGATGAATGTATGGAAAATCTGATCTTCGTTTTTGTAAAACAGCCATTTATTTCCGAATAACAAGTTTATCATATCTCGCAATTCGGTCTGCCTTTGGAATAGGCGTCCCCAGCTCTCTCCAATGAGTTTTGTCATTGGCAATTCTGGTCCAGTATGGCCCCAAGGTCAGGGTGATGTCATCTTTTCATCGTGTTTTTGGGCGCCCCTGTCTTCTGGTACCTATTTGCTCCAATTGATCAAGTTTGCATCTCAACATGTGACCCATTCATTTCCATTTTAAGTGGTTTATATGAGCTAGTATATCCGTTGAGTTTTCAGAAGAGATAATTTGTTTATTTCTGTAAAATACATATTAACCTCTATGGCTCAATAGATTGATAAAACGCAGATAATTGATCACAAGTCTGATTTAGGTCGTAATATTTATTGTTTTTAGATCCCACGCTATATAATAACTCTGCATGAGCTGCTGGCCCATACCCCACACGACCATGTTGAGAGACGTAGTCTTCAACATGCGCGGGCGCAGTTAGAAGAACTATCGCGGCAAATGCACGATGAAGTACGTATTAGACTTTGTAATTATAATCTTTAAATTAAATTTTGGTAAAAAAAATGCACTTTATTATTAAATACAAAATATTGTATAAATACAAATCTCGCGTTTGAATTTTCTTGGCACATTAAGAGTGAGAATACACGAGTGTAATTATATAATTATCACAATAGTATTGAGAATCCAGTTTTAAATTGTTAATTTAATACACAATATTTAAAAAATAATCTTAAAATTATTTTAATAGGTGAGTGAAACGGAAAATCTGCGGAAGAACTTAGCAGTTGAACGAATGATTATTGAAGGATGCGATATATTGTTGGATGTGAACCAAGTGTTTATACGGCAAGGTATGTACAATATTGGTGTTCGCCGAATATGTATTTCCCCGAATAAAAAACAGGCCCAAAAGTTAAGATTATTATTGAATAATATAGAAAGATTATTTTGGACCGGTGGTTAAATGTACAAACAGAAATCGCCTAATGCCTCAAATTAAGTTATATACTGCTCAAAACAATTAGCGGAACAAGATTTTTCTCCTTTCTATTGCTTAAACTACAATTAGATTTAAATTAACTTGTACGCTATTTTTTACCTTGTTAATTTGTTAATTACTACAATTAATAAAAAAATTCAATTTCAGTTCAGTATTCAGTTTTTCGTCTTCAATGCACATTTTAATTTTTTTTTAATAAAAAAAATACAAATTGATTTTTTTTATTAATTGTAGTACATACTCGTAATTAACAAATTAACAAGGTAAAAAATAGCGTACAAGTTAATTTAAATCTAATTTTAGTTTAAGCAATAGAAAGGAGAAAAATCTTGCTCCGCTAATTGTTTTGAGCAGTATATAAATAATTATAGTTAGTTAAAAAAAATAAAGTGTGTGTTATTGCCTTGTTGAATTATTTGTATTCGCCGAATAGTAGGTTTGATATTGTTATTCGTTAAAGTAGTATTTGTTGCATCACTACAAAACAGGGATTTTTTTATTTGATTTACGCGCCATCGCCAAAGCTATAAACATAGGGAATTTAATTGATTAATATTACCTTCCCGAATCATATTTCATCAGTTTCATTAGTATATAATTATTTCGAAACCTCTACTAAACCGGTACGCAGTGTTTGTATTTCTGAATTTCGTTACTGAAGTTTTGTGTATATATCTTGCAGAACATAAAGACATAATTATAGCGCTTTTTATATGAAAGTACGTCGTGTACTTTTTGCTCCAACACCCATTTGCTCTAATTCCTGAAGCTAGATGACAGTATTTGAAAGAAGTCTCCCGGTTGATCTCTATTTCTATGTGTGCAAATTCCAAAATCATTTTTCATATAGGTAACAATATGTACACTTATGAACGTCAAAAAATAAATATATGAGAAATGCTTCTAATTTTACATTTACTGCCAGTTCTCAAACCAGGGGCGTAGAACGGAAGAGAAGAACTGGCAATAAACTCTCCGCCACTCTTTTTAATCGCCAAGTTCTTACACAATGTTTGTAAGGAGCTGCAACCATTACACCATGTTTCACATGACATCTTAAAAAAAAAAAAAGATTTGTCCTCTATCGGCAGGAGGCATGGTGAAATAGCATGGTGCACACTTGCTCGTAATGTAAAATAGAACCGCCTAAGTCGAAAAGTCTGATCTTTATTGAAAACAAATGCTCACGAAACAAATACTACACAAAAATCTGTCACCACTGGATTTTTTTAATTACTGAACCGATTGCATCGCCTTTTTAACGATTTTTATTGACGTTTAGTGTTATTCAGCCTTAAAATAATGTGTCAGCGTATTTATAGTCTTCCGTCGTCTCCTCTTTTCTAACCTTGAAATACTTTAATTTTTATTCAGGAACTCTGTCCCAAGTGGTGGGTAAGGGCCGTCGGGCAACATTGCAGTCAAGACAAGCCTTTCTCTTTAGCAACCACCTTCTGCTTACTACAAGGGCTGCTGGTGGGCGTCTTCATCTTCCACCATCAGGGAGGCTACCACTGCATGATGCACTACTCATCGAGGATCCATCCAGCCACGATGATGATGGTCGTATACAATATCTATGTTCTTTCCTAGAAGCTATTTGCTCAGGGCAAATTAACCAACGTGTAAATTTGAATCTTATTTTTTTATACAGGGATCAACTTTAGTAAATATTATATATCCTGGGTTTATTTCACAAGTACATACTTAAATATTTTTTTAATTCTTAATGTAAAAAGGATATTTAATAAGAGTAATCTTCTTACAGACTATCTTGATTAGAGATTTATAGCTATCTTGTGGAAAATTTTGCGTATTTTAGCTAAGACAAATGAATACTTTAACGTATTAGTACGCGGCTACGGCAAGATAAGCAAACTCGCTCAACGAGTGTGTAATTGTGTGTTTGATTTTTTTACATGAAAAGCTACTATGGAGATAGTTATTTTTTTTTTTAAATTAAGACAGGTGCTATATTGTTTAATCGTCATAATTTTTGTTTCTTGGTAGATTTTATTAGTCTGTGTTAAAAATATTTATCTAAATAGTGCTTATATTATAACTTTAATATCAAAATATGTAAATTCATAACTATTAAGTGTAAGAAATTTGTTAGTTGTTGATAGCCGTTGTGACCGAATTGGAAAAACTTTAGTTGAATTTGTCTTGTTTACGTTTATTAATAGTAATTCCTATTTCAGATACCGCGTCGGTCTGCTCTTCACCCGGTGGTGACTGCTATCAAAGCAAAGACTTCAAAATACTCGTTGAAGTTAAAGGAGAACACATATGTGCTCAGTTAGGTAAATTAAAAAAAAAACATAATGATTTATAGAATATTTTAATTAATAAATAGATATCGTATCGTTTAATACTTATCAAATTTGAGCAGGTTTAGACTATTTACAAGATTCTAAAGACACTACCTGCCTTATTTTCGTTAGGGTATTTGCTTAGAATAAAAAAAGAAATACAATAATTTTAGTGGCAGCGACCATAGAAGAGAAAGCCGCTTGGACGAGCGAGTTGGCCCAATGTATGGAAAGTGCGGCTTTAACTGAGTTACTAAGAGCCTCTGGGGCTTGTGGTACTGCATCGGCCAGTTTACCGGCTTGCAGGTAATTTTCACCGTATTTAATTAAAATATCTATAACAGAAACATATTATAACATGCATTTCCTTAAATATACGAACAGTGGCCTTCTCTTTCCAAAGAACTGTAGAGACACATAAAAAGAGGCATATGAGCAAGAGTTCCGAAGACTTTTAAAACATAAAAATATTATAGTAATGAGACATATATGTTAAGACTCAAAAAAGAAATTCTTTTATATAAATAAAATAAATTAAAATTAAATTGCAGGTCCGACCGGGCCCTTTTCACGGATGACGTCGATATCAGATTCAGCAGAACTCTGAACTCTTGCAAAGTACCACAAATACGATCTGCCACGCCCCAACGTTTACTACAGAGATTGACAGGTTAAATTTTAATTTACTTATGTTCCAAGTTCTTTTAATATAATAAATATGTTTCTTTGGTTGGTTCGATAAGAGGTTTTAATTACTTTTTTTAAAATTACTTTAATTACAATAAAGTAAACAATTGTGTAAAAATCGACTGACTTTGCTCCTGCTTGGATCATGATCCTTTCCTTTGCTCATCTAGTAAATAAGATAGGCAAAGGTTAGCAATTTAGTATCACCTACTAATGCCCGAAATTAATATTAAATTCTAATCCAATTTCTTACATCTAAGATTGGTATTTGAATCCGTTTTTTAATGTTTAACAATTTAACTATTAAAATATCAATCTAAGGCTGCTGCCTCGAATTTTGCGGGCAGCGGGGCGGCGGCGGCTGCGGCGCGGGAGCGGGCGATTGCACCTCTCGTTACCCGCCCTCACGCCGCTGCCACGCCGCTGTTTTCGAGAACCGGTCCATTTGAATTTACGCAAAAGATCCTGCCGCACCGCGCCGCCGCCGCTGCCGCCCGCAAAATTCGAGGCAGCAGCCTTAGGGATTGCGGATCACAGATTAACCTCTTTTCAATTATAACACTCGCTCGTACGGTGACGGGAAACATCATCGACTTTCATGACGTTCACCATACATATTCGTCGGTTATGGATGCTTTTAATTTGTATTGACCGTTACTGACCTAGTTTTTCTATTCCAGACCTTCGCTTTCTCTCCGTGGACTTCTTAAACACATTTCTCCTAACATACCGTGTGTTCACTGATGGAGTGACGGTATTGGAAGCCTTAAAGGCAGTGTTTTATGAACAGTCTCAGCAGGATATGGATCTTCCACCACCACCGGATGCTGCAAGGAAAGCTAGCGGGGCTAGCTCTGTCTCAGGTCAGCTAATAAATATCACTATGGTAAATTTAAAAGTAGAATAAATGCATAAATAATGAATAAACAAAACATTTTTTTAAACAAAATCTTAATATTTGTTTGAAAAATCTTAAACGAAGGACTTTTCATACAATATTATACGTAGACTAAACATTTTATACTTGTTACACAATACACATGGCTACAGAATTTGAATTTTCCCGAGTATTAATAGCATTTCGAGACAGAACCCATAGATTTTCTATACAATTATGCAATACATTTACTAGATGAACGTAATTTGAACGACAGAAGCACCAAGTTCCAACCAGTCAACGTATTTGGTAATAAAAACATTCATAAGTCTGTGCTATTTATGCATTTGTGGTTTTAAGCATATAACTAGTAAATACCGTTAATGTTTCGAAAATATTATATTCGTATATCTTTCTCGATACTAAGTAATTTAGTAATACAATTAAGATTAAGGCTACGTCCGCACAGGCAGGAGGTTTGCTTAGCGCCTAGCGCCTAGAGGCTTGCCGTCTGGCTACTTGCTAGGTGGCTACGGTGGCCGGACTAAGGTGTCTTGCGTAGTGGCTCGCTAGGTGCGTTGGTCATTTGTTTGTCGGCACGTTAGCGACATGTCACTTTCAAAAATAGCTCTGAAACTGCTACTTACAGAAAATTGTTCTTTAAAATATACAACTTCACGACCTTCTCCATCATGTTGGATCCATGACATAAATAAGTTACGGTCAAGTCAAGATTTTCAAATAGTGCATTACAAACAAGAGACATTTTGTTGAATTATTTCAACGGAATTCGATTTGTTACGTGGCAGAACAACTCATTGCCTGAAAACATAATCCAACGCCATACCTAATATCATTCGTTAACATTTACTTCAGATGAAAAAAAAATATTATCTGTCCATAAACAAATAAATCACTTTTTAGTATTACCGTCTTTTTCTACTTCGACTGCTACCTCTTCCCATAGCTTCTTTAAAACGACTGCATTTTTATGGAGTTGATTAGAGAGATTCCACAGAGGTTCCCTTTTAAAAACTGTTGAAATTAACATTTCATCCATCACGAAAATGCTTCGCGCCTAGCGACAAAAAACCAACACGTTTGTTTCCTTCGATACACGCTAAGCGACTAGCTAGGCGCCAAGCGCGCAATGCGGCCGGTCGCGAAGATTTTAGAACGTTCGTTTTACTAAGCTACTCGCTTGGTGACTCGCTAGGCGCTAGGCGCTAAGCAAACCTCCTGCCTATGCGGATATAGCCTTAGACATTGTTGATTCACAATGTATATGTCCTATTATGCATACATAAACTCCAACGTCCATACCACATTGAATACACCGGTTATCGTCCGATCACAGACGTTATGCAACGTCCGGCGCGGTCAGTACTTAGATGGGTGATCGCCTGGGAACTCCGCCTGATGTTGGCTTTCTTTTTTGGAATAGTATAACGTCAACTACGCAGTTAAGATAATATTGAAGTGGTACAGGTCCACCGTTTTATATTTTTAATTATTAATTGACTAAGTAAATTTAACGTTATACAACCTTTCAGGTTATGGTTCAGAATACGGTGACAGAGACTGGCAGTCAAGATTTTGGCGCATCCAGCGAGGAAAAAGTAAGATCTTTACTAAGTAGAAGCTGTCGCAAAACATTCAATTTTTTTTTTCAAAATTTGACAATTATGTAAAACATATTTATCTTTTTATACAATTTGTTTATTTATTACAGGCGAAGAAGAAGATAAATTGTCGCCCTACCTAATGGCACCATCGAGACGCGCGTCAGCAGTTGGAAAGGTATTTCATAGTTTTTGTACCTGATGATGCAAAACGCTTGGAACTCAGGAACTCTGGGAGAAATTAATTAAAATGACGTTGAAGTAGATCAATTCTATTTCTACCAGATTAATTGTTTGAATTTAGTGTAAAATTAAAAACAGTTTTGTAATTTTCGCATTTACAATCAGCGAGGCAAACATCGTAAAGCAAGTCGAAGGGTGTTCAATAAGGAGAAGTAGCGCTAAATATGAATTCTGTAGGTATGTCAGAAATTGGATGTTAACACGGAGAAGTCATAGGTAAAAAGGGTAAAATTCAGTTTGTAAGTCTCGACTCAGAATTTAGAAGTCAGAAAATGCTGATCTTACTTACTACTAAATCATCAACGAAGATGCAAAAACAGTCTCATTGCGGAGTGGTTTGATACTTAAATGTTTTCTTTGTAAATTAGCAGCCCGACGAAGAGAATAAAGAAAACACTCATCTAACGATTCCAAAAATAATGGCGACGTCCTCCAGTAACGAAACGTTAAAGGGAACTCTTTCAACTGGCACGGGGACAACAGGTCAGATATTAGTTAGAATAACTAGTTTTAAATTAATGTTTAACATTGATATATATTACTCATTACTATACTTGGTAGTAGATCCAGTTATATACCTGATTATTTGATCATTATTTGGTATATACACCAACATTCCTTGTCTGAAGCTCTATTTTACGGTAGTCATCAAAGGATTTATAGAAATATTAAAATATCTAAATTAAGCTAGAAAAACTTCATCACATACTTAATATTTAGGTACAAGACACGCAACTACTGGATTATGACCACATAGCATAGTAACATTCCAGAGGCATAGAATTCCTTCAGATTTTTTTTATTTTTTACACATTGATTGAATGTGAAGTGAAGAATTTAGAAGCCAAACACTAAGCTTTCTCTTTCTGTTGTTATGCAATAGATCGAGACAGCACTATTTTGTCTCATAACAATTTTTTAAAATATATTTTTGCACAAATGATAGGTACTTCTCCATCCTCTCCTGGGGCCATTAGCTCCGTAACTCTAGTAGGGAGTCGGAAAAGTAGCCCAGAACACGCTGTTGAAGTTGGAAAAAAAGAATCGCCAACCAAAGTTAAAGACAATGATAAAGCAGCTAAAATGATGAAGGATGAAAGTATCGAACTGGTGGACCAGAGCGATGAAGATATTAAGTACAAGGAAGAGGAACAAGAGAAACATAAGCCTAAAATTGAAGAGAAGTTTAAGATTTCTCAGAGATTTTCAGAGGTAAGTTTATATATTTCACTTTTTTTACAGAAATTAAGACTAAGAATAAAATTAGGCGAAATCAAACACAGAATAATATGCATAGTAAAAACAATAACGGAATATAATATATTCTTTATATGCGTATTTATATACTAACACAACGTATATAAACCATGTTATTTTGTTGCCACAATCGGATTCCCGTAAAAAAGCCCCAGAGCACCATTTATTCAATTGCTTACGTCTTTACCGCTTAGACCAATAAAGATTTGCACTAATATCTTTCAGGTTAGTATCTCCCACATCCAACGAGTACGTACGATGTCTGAAAGTCCCCGACGGCTCCAACCAAGCGCAGGGCAAAGCGCCGCGGAGCTCCGTCGTCGGTCCGAAGGTGCTCGGGAGACTGCGCCCCCAACGCACGAACCTCGCCGTGCGTCGGATACCGCAGCACGCATTTCTAGAAGGTCGGTCAGGTATGATGTAACCACAGATTATAATGTAGCATTTTGGCATTTACGAAATAAATTAAAACTTACAAGACCTGTAATTTCCATTTTAATTTACAAATATGTAAGTACGTATAAAAATTGACACAATTTATAGACTTTCTGATTATTTATTAATAATAATAAATCGTTAATTTGCAAAGAAAGTGGTAAATTCATTTCATTAATTATGAAAAAACCGCACAATCAGTCATATAAAAATAATATATTCATAATATATTAAAAATAGTCATATTCATAATAATAAGAACAGTTACAATATTTATAATTGGTGTCAAAACTTATGATCTAAAAACTAAATTATAAAATTCCCCTTGAAAGCATTACACGGCCGAGATTTGTAACTTCTGGGAAGGTGATTAAATAGTTTGATAGCCATCGCGTAACAATTTTTGAAATACGTCGTGATGCAACATACAGGCACCCATACATCATGGGTGTCATACCAGTGTCTGTGAACTTAGCAGAGCACAAAAAAATAGAGTTCTGGCAGCACACACAATAATTCTATAGTTTCTGATAGTTATTAGAAAGACTTTTAAGTCCAGAAAATATAAATAAATTAAAAAAAAACCATATTGTACAGACATGAAAACTCCGTGGTTTCCATTAGATCTATTAGATGTCTAGGCAACACAATTAAAGCCTAAGCCAGAACTCTTCGCTTTCTCTCAGCATACCTGTATGATTAAAATTGGCAAATTATTGACTCTTTTTAGAAAATTAAAAAAAAAAAAATAACTTTTGGGTCTAGACATGGGAACTCCGCGGTTTCTATTAGATCTATTAGATGTCTAGGCAACACAATTAAAGCCTAAGCCAGAACTCTTCGCTTTCTCTCAGCATACCTGTATGATTAAAATTGGCAAATTATTGACTCTTTTTAGAAAATTAAAAAAAAAAAATAACTTTTGGGTCTAGACATGGGAACTCCGCGGTTTCTATTAGATCTATTAGATGTCCAGGCAACACAATGAAAGCCTAGGCCAGAACTCTTCGCTTTCTCTCAGCATACCTGAATGATTAAAATTGGCAAATTATTGACTCTTTTTAGAAAATTAAAAAAAAAAATTAACTTTTGGGTCTAGACATGGGAACTCCGCGGTTTCTATTAAATCTATTAGATGTCTAGGCAACACAATGAAAGCCTAGGCCAGAAATCATCGCTTTCTCTCAGCAGAGCATAACTCTATGATGAAAATTGGGGTTTTTTTTTTTGTCGAAAAGGTTTCGCGAATTATTTAGACTTTGTAACTTGAACAAAATGTTATTTGCCAACAAAGTATTGATAATACATATTTATACCTTATAACTCGGGGCTTCTAATCTATTGTATTTTTCTTGCACACGTGCAATGAATAAATACAATAATTGTTTTTAGTGTCCAGTTTACTTAATTAATATTTAATTCGTTTTAATAGGTACAAAATATATACTACAAAAATTATAATTCAAAATCCACTCTACAAATAGAAAAATAAACATAAAAATCGCGCATCTGTAAGTCGAAATTTCAACAGTTAAATCATATGTACCTACTATCTCGTAGTTCTTGTTAAGTCGAAAACTCGTTAGCTCAATTTTTTTGAATATCTCTTCACATTCGAGTTATCGAGATTCCACTGTATACACCTATATTGAACAAATTAAATTAGTAAGACCGATATATTTAATTACCATTTTCAATAGTTATTGGTATATCTCTTTATATAGTGAACGTCGGCCAACAAATTCATCGATAAATGGAGAAAGACGACGTCATTGGGGAAGTTCGGAGCCACGCTCTTCTGTCGCCTCCCAAGCTTCACAAATGCAGGTAAGTCTTAGAATTGATCCATAGATCTTATGTAGAATACTAAAATAGTTGGTAGTGTTCATATGCATAGAAACAATGTGCAAGATCTAGAATTGAAGCATCAATAGACATGATTAAAATTGATGTTTTTGTACATTTACCACAGAACTATCGCCGCGAAACTGGTCAACCGAAAGCTGGAGTAGTCATAACTTCATTCAGACAATCACATAGGAGGTGGGGCTCATTCCATCTATTCAGTGTTTCCATGTTCTATAACTTCATTGAATTTCTACTCATACGTAGCCTCTGAGAAAGTTCAGTCATCGGTGTGGCATGGTGTGACTATCTTCTATGAAATTTGATAACTCATAAGGCTTTGCACGTCCATTTCATCTAAATAATTCAAAAACTGTTTTTATAATGTTGAAAATGTTTATTTTAATTTGAACAGCTTTGGAAAAGAACCGTTGTGGTGAGTGGGTGGACGAGGTAAAACGTAGAAGAACGTAGCTCCTAGACCTTTGATACGCTTTTAGAGAATTTTGCATTACCTTTTCAAGATATTTTTTAGAGAATCTAGTACACCTACATGAACACAAGGTACCATAACATGCAAACCCCACCTCAAGACACCTTATTGCATTCCAATAAATGATTGTCATTCTCAACCTGGTGTTGTAATTCGATGTAATTCCAAAGAAATTTGAAATATTGATAGCCGAGAAAATAACACATTTCAAACACTTTTTTTATAATGTAATAGATTTTTTAGAATTTAAAAGCTATCACAAAGCATAAGTTAGTATTAGGCTTAGCTTCTATTCGCCCAGTAACAGACAGACCGGCAGATGCACTCGCATAGGATTTTACAGCTCACAATAAGAAAACTAGAAGCCTTTATCTGCATGGTGTTCTCATTTACTATTCCTTACATGAAACATTTTTAGATTTTTGCATGTCTATTATCCGATATCGTCCAGAAAGAATCCTTAAAAACAAATGCGCTCAATATTTAGTCTAAAATAAATGTAATAATATAGGAGCAGTACATCAACTGCTGCAGTAGCCTTTGCTGTGGCTACATCTGCTTCATCAAATCCTCGATCACCGCCAGCTAACTCTCCCACACAAGCGAGAAGAGATTCTGTCATATCAACCGCTGCTACTATGAGAGTCTTGAATGTACTTCGGTAAGATATTATATAAAGCAATATATAATAGAACAAAACATTGTTACTTGGTGTGTGTGGGTAAAGATGCTCTTGCGCATCTCATATTCATTTCTATACAACGCTTTTCGTAATTGGATTTTTTTAGAAACCAAAGATTAACCAGAGAGAAGTAGACTGATTATTTAAGTGTGTTTGTGAAATCTACAATTTACCTGATAAAAAAATAATTAATAATAATAATGATGACCTCTTCCTTCGAGCCTACTAGAGTTTTAATACCTGTTATATAAGGCGTTGAGAGGATGAAGGGGCCAATACACGTCTGCATCTTTATCCAATCCAAGATAATTGGTATTTGACCGGAATTCAAAACCCAGAACTTCCTGGTTAAATACTTATTTATTTTGGCAAATAACCATAAAGTCGGTAAGGTTAAAATTATAACTCCAGGCACTGGATATCGAAACACTCATCTGATTTCTGGTCTGACGAACGTCTTCGCGGTCTTACCATGGATTTCCTGAAAGAGATAGAGAGTAGCCCTGGTCTGCTACCGTCCGAACATAAAGCGGCTTCACAATTATTGCGACTTCTTGAACGGTCTCCGGACAGAAATGTGGACTTAAAAGCCATTTTTGCACCACCAAAGGTACTATTTTTTGTGTTAATTGTTATTGGGATGTATTGTTTATATGTCACTTTGCGTGATGGAGCAAAGTTCTCACTTTTAGAGAAGTTTTAAGGACTTTTCAGTAACTTAAAAACTATTTGCTCATCATTTATTTACCGATAACCATAGAGAATATAAACTTTAATCTATGCGAGTCTAATCTGTCTATGGTTCTCGACAAAATCATGGTATTTTTTTATGAATCGCCGTTTGATTTCGACGTATTAAATTACGCCGCAAAATGATTATTAATTTAATTTTGTTTTTGGTTGGTGTTTCTGCAATACAATGCTTCAATAAACTGATTTGATTTTTTTGGAATGGTTATATAAATTAACTTACCTTGTTTTAGGTACCCACTAAAGAATGTCTCGAGACGTTGTCGGCCCTCGAAATTGCAGAACAGATGACATATCTTGATTATCAGATATTCAGTTCGATTCACAGCGAGTAAGATTATATATTTATTTATTTCAAAATTGCAAGCTTAATAAAATATAACGTGTAATGATTAAACCAAAACAATTTACATGGAATTTTCTTTTTCTCTTACTACGTCTTTTCTCTTCTTTTTTTTACTCTTGTTAAACTTATTGATCTATTTTGTGTGTTATAAATTTCCGATATCCCGTTTGCGTTTTATGTGGCACTCCATGACAATTATTGGAAATTTTGAATAAGAAAAATTTAAATATTGCAATAATTTGCCCTGCATTTTCGATTATATAGGGAGTTCCTAGGACAAGCGTGGACGAAGGCTGACAAAGCAGAACGCGCCCCTCATATACTAATGATGACGGCCCATTTCAACCATATTTCTAGCCTCGTCATCTCAGAGATCCTAAAAAGAGTGCCGTTTCCAGGTAACTTAAAGCTGATTGCTTTACTGTGTGTAAAAATATTTAAAGACAAGTCGAGAGTGGTTGGACTCGTCGATCAACCCTTTAGGTCAGAGAGTAGAATGCTCCACAACTATTTTTTATTGAATAGGTACTTGTTCATGTGAGGTACGAATCTTTAGTCAACTAATATTGATCATCCACTTTTATTATAATTTAATTTAAAGTATTTTAGATTTGCTTTGTCCATCCATTAACTAAGTTTTATGAAAAAATATATTTAGCCTTTTTAAACTTCGAGAAAAACATAACCTCTTTATAGACATTAGAATCGATTTAGTTTACGTGAAAATACCGTTTCTAGGAACCCCTCGCGACCTCCCGGAACTCCAAGAGCACGCTCTCAAATGCCGCGTTGGTTCCATCGAAAAGTGGATAGCCGTTGCGGACATTGCTCGTTGTCTTCACAACTTTAACGGTGTACTACAGATTTGCGCAGCTCTTTCGAATACGTCTATATTTAGACTTAAAATGACCTGGGAGAAGGTTTCGAAGACGGTGAGTTAATTCTGCTTAGTATTTTTAATAATAATCAATAGTCATTTTGTATTCAATGTTTTTATTTAGATATCTTTATTAAGAAAGTTTGTTAGTTATAGAAATGATTAATACGTTCTGATCAAGACAAGCGTATATTGATTACATAGAATGAGTTAATGAAATAATAATCAGAGAGAAATAATAATTTTATTAATATATGAATTTCTATCTGATAGTGGTGATTACTCACCACATCCTACAAGAGTTCTTAAACAAGCTAATAATAATGCAAGATATTTCACTAATTTAGTCAATATATATTTAATATAAAAAATGGTGCGAGTACTTATGTACGCGCGTAAGAAGTTATACTTCTTTGGTTTTCTTTATTTTTTTTAAATATTAAATAATTAATAATAAATATTTAGCGTTAATAATTTAACAATATTTAATATGTAGTATATTATGCAATTATTATTTATTATTTTATTATATTATTAATTCAATTTAATAACTAGGTATGTTTCATAACCTTTTAAATAAGTAACAATAGGTCTTTGTGAAAAAGCATTGCTAATTTTCTTTGAAAAAATAATTAAAACTCCTTTATTTGTTTAAAAGGTACTACAAATGTCATTATGGTCATTCAAAATTCTTGGCATAGCTGCTAACGTCACGCATATTCTATTTTTTTTTTACTTGTAGATTGTCTTATTCCCATCTCGCTCGCGCACGCTCGGCGCCCATACTGTTAATTTTGTGTCACGATGCGCGCGCATCGTAAAATTTCACTCTCATAAATTTTTCATAACGCGCCTAAAGAAGTATAACTTCAAAAATATATATATTTCAGAGCAAGCAAACACTAGAGAGACTACAAAATCTAACATCGTCAGAATGTCGCTTCAGGAATTTGAGAGACGCTCTACACAGGTCAGAAATTAATACGAAAATTTTCATTCAAACAAATGGTTTTAAAAGTGTTTTTTTAATATCGTTTTATCCGCTTGTGTTACAAATATTCTGAATTTTCACATATAAACCTTTAGGAAACTTTATGATAGTTTAGTCAAGTATTCATTTATGTTACAATATATTTTTGACTTAGGTTAACTACTAATGCTTAAATATTTTTCTAGTATATATATGGTAATCTAAAAATTAAACCACTGGAAAAATTGTAGTTGTTATAATGTATACATCAAATATCCTGAAATAAAATGCAATTCACGGCATTAAAACATGTTCTATAAAAGTCTAAAAGTCAACCTCACTGCACACAATATTAAGTTTTAAAATTATAATTGTTTCCGAATAATTTCCGATTTGATATTTTCCTTTAAACTTGATGTAATATGTTTTATAATTCATCAGGTGTGACCCGCCCTGCATCCCATACCTTGGCATGTATCTGTCAGACCTCTCTTTCATAGAAGAGGGAACTTCGAACTTCACACCGGAAAAACTACTCAACTTCTCCAAGATGAGAATGGTAAGTCCTTATTGCGATTTTCAGGTGTTTGTTTACAAGGTTTTCAATTCAGAATATATTTACAGCAACATAAGATTTCTTTAGCACTTGAAAACTAGCGTCTTAAAGTAGCGCTTCAACCAATAGTTTTGCCTTTGTTTTTTTTAGTAGGTCATCAGGCTTTTGACACACGCTGTCGATTTTTGTATCTAAGGCATGTCACTTTCCTCCCGATAATTTCCTTCACCGTTAGAGCGAGTGTTAATTGCGCATTTTTAAGCTATTGCATAGATTTTATCGCGGGCTTTGAGCGCGGCGACCGAATCAAGAAATTCTGTAACGAAAATAAACCTAACACACGATGACGTAATATAGGTGCGGCCAATACGCATTAGAGCGGGACAAAACGCATACTGCGTCTCACATCGGTCTGGCGTGATCGGTGACGTAGCGCAGGTGCGTTAGAGTGAGACAGAACGCATACTGCATATTTACATCTCTTTGACGAGAATAAAAAATAAATAAATAATTATAATTGCATAAGTTGTTAAAAAATGCTATGCCATAGTTTTACCGCGGCAGTCCCCGAGTGCCACACATTTTTTAAATGTTTTACTTATTTATTTACACTTCTTTAAACAATTAACATAATACATAAAAATTATAAGGGATGCATTGGGCGGTCTTATCGCTAACAAGCGATCTCTTCCAGGCAACCGGAAAGGGAAAAAACTAATAAGATGGGTAAAGTGCAATAAGTTCATAACCAGATCTTATAAAAAAAAAATGTCTTAACCTTAATCTAAAATAATACAAAAAATTAATAATAAAATAAACTAAATCTAAACAGCAAATCTCACGGATTCATGAATTGCAATGAAATACAAAATAATAAGAAATACGATAATTACAAAAGACACCATTCAGCAGGATAGAATATGATTAAGAAATGTTTATTTAGAAGAGTCTTAAAAAATGTTATGGAGGGCGCATATTGTTCAATAATACATAGCCCGTGATTCGAACGAACGACCTTAGGGGTTGAGAAGTGAACGAATAATAATTAGGCGAACACTAAAAGACTTTTTAGGTTTTATAAAATGCTGAAACTTAGTTGCTGACCTAATAATATATTAAACATCTCTATTTGACGACGAGACAAATTAATTAAAATCTTTTCAATAAGGTATATATGTACCTTTGAATTTCCACATAACTTGTATCAATTTAGTTTTTCTGGCGTATTTGACATACATAAAGATTATAGATATATGTTCATAGATTAAAACAAATAAAAGAAGTCGCTACACACCGACTTTCCATTTAAATCATTTGAACTACGCTTTCTTGTTTTTACATAAGGCAATAAACAATTTATTAATCTTCATTGAATTTAATTTGTTGCAATTTTTTTACGCGTCTTTTTTTCTCCTTCAAGCCTATTAACGTTGTGTGTGTAATGTGTTATTATACAGTGCCCCATGTTGTTACTCAATTTCTACGAATACAACGAAAATAGACTGTCATAATGGTTTTGTAACTTGCCGCTACAATTGTTGGCAATTAAGCGGTTTCAGTAATCATTGAGACTGATTCTCGTGTGAATGAGATCCTTTGATCCAAAACCATTTCTATATTTAAAACTTCATAGATCACTGTGTACGATTCTCACTTTGACCCCGGCACCAATGGATATTTCTTTCGCACAATTAACACTTGTTCTAACCGACGCGACGATAATCACGAAACAACAATGGTGTGTCTCTTTATCATACAGAATGTGTCTGTCCCATGCTCCATATAGGGTGTACGGAACTTTATACAAATTATACAATCCCCAGAAAGTCATGGAAGTGAACTTTCAGTAAACTAAACCAAAAAAAATGAAATTGGCGGGAACAACGACGACGAAATTTATTTAAATCTGGAATTCCTGGCTTATTCTTCAATATTGCCATATTTATTTAATAAAATTGATTTATATTATTTCAATATTTGAGTGTTTTATATGCCTTTCATACTTACATTTCTCAAAAACTTATTTAATAAGCAAGAAAAAAGAGGTTAATTATGGAAATATTTTTTTTGACAGATAGCTCATGTAATACCGGGAGGATACGTAATTTCCAACAAACGCCTTACAAAATTGATCTGGATTCCAAAGGTAAGTTCTGTTATTGTTAACATTAAGAAAAAACTCAAATAATACGCAGATTAATAATTTTTATATTCACTATATAATATTTTTTTAAGGAACACGAGAGCTTCTTCATGAATAGATAATATTTAAAAAAAAAAAAAAAAAAAAAAAAAAAAAGAGGAAGGAAAGGGGGGGGGGGGGGGGGGAGGAAAAAGGGGGGGGGGGGGGGGCCCCGAAAAAAAAAAAAAAGGGGGGGGGGGGGGGGGGGGGGGAAAGAGGGGGGGGGGGGGAAAAAAAAAAACGGGGGGGGGGGGGGGGGGGGGGGAAAAAAAAAAAAAATGGGGGGGCCGGGGGGGGGGGGGGGGGGGGGTTTTCCTGGGGAAAAGCAGAATTTAAAGGAATTGGGCCCCAAAAAAAAAAAAAGGATTTTACACCAATAATTTATTGATTGGGCGACTCTAGGTATAGTAAGAGCAGGGAAAATACTTTTATAATGCCTAATCTTTGCAAGAATACGAACTTTCATAAACACTTTTTTGCGAAATAATCAAAACTTAAAATAATTAATTTACTTGAAAAACAGACAGGTTAAAGTTCAGGTTAACGGCATAAACTCGTTAGGGTCTGAAATTACAATGGGCGTTCCTCAGGGTTCAATATTGGGTCCATTCTCTTTTTAGTATACATACTCAAAATGATTTACCTAACAATTTGATTTGCCCAGAATTTAAAAACCGAAGATGAAATGTTATTTGCAGTCCTATGAAAGAGGGGGGGGGGGGGGGGGGGGGGGGGGGGGGGGGGGGGGGGGGGGGGGGGGGGGGGGGGGGGGGGGGGGGGGGGGGGGGGGGGGGGGGGGGGGGGGGGGGGGGGG
Organism: Pieris macdunnoughi; assembly: GCA_905332375.1. Taxonomy (NCBI): domain Eukaryota; kingdom Metazoa; phylum Arthropoda; class Insecta; order Lepidoptera; family Pieridae; genus Pieris; species Pieris macdunnoughi. Next base: position 4,966,397 of record CAJOBZ010000019.1, read on the forward strand.
GGGGGGGGGGGGGGGGGGGGGGGGGGGGGGGGGGGGGGGGGGGGGGGGGGGGGGGGGGGGGGGGGGGGGGGGGGGGGGGGGGGGGGGGGGGGGGGGGGGGGGGGGGGGGGGGGGGGGGGGGGGGGGGGGGGGGGGGGGGGGGGGGGGGGGGGGGGGGGGGGGGGGGAAAAAAAAAAACCCGGGCGGGGGGGGGGGGGGGGGGGGGGGGGGGGGGGGGGGGGGGGGGCGGGGGGGGGCGGGCGCGGAAAGGGGGGGGGGGGGGGGGGGGGGGGGGGAAAGGGGGGGGGGGGGGGGGGGGGGGGGGGGGGGGGGGGGGGGGGGGGGGGGGGGGGGGGGGGGGGGGCCGGGGGGGGGAGGGGGGGGGGGGGGGAAAAGGGCGGGGGGCGGGGGGGGGGGGGAAAAAGGGGGGGGGGGGGGGGGGGGGGGGGGGAAAGGGGGGGGGGGGGGGGAGGAGGGGGGGAAAAAAGGAGGAGAAAATGACACATCATTGATTTTAAAGTAGATCGACGGTCACAAAATCGTGACGACGTGAATAACTCTATTCTTCGGGGGCCAAAATTGTTTTTTGGGAAACAATTTGTGGCGCATGGAAAAAAAACTAAATGTATTAGATTTACGTTACCAAATGTTAAAAGTAAGGAATGTGACATAATGTTGAATGAAGGGAAAAACAGGAATTTATTAATCAAACGGTTTTTCTAGGCATCACGCTAGACGAGAAGTTACAATGGGGACCTCATATCACATCTCTTGCGGGGCGGCTGAGCTCAGCCGTTTATGCGGTTAGAAAGATAAGATATTTAACCAATGTAGAACGCCTGGTTGTGGGTTTTTTTCTTTTCCCCCCCCAAAATATAACCGCCCTTTTTTTTTGGGGGGGGGGCGGCCGGACTAAAATCGAATCTATTTTTGCATTAAAAGAGAGCGGTGCGCCCCATAAACCCCCTCCGGGGGCGCGACCCGCAGAGCCATTTATAATCTAGTCCTTTGGGAACTCTCAGGGAACTATTTAAAAGATTAATATTATGACAGTACCTTGCCAATTCATTTATGAAAATATTATGTATGTAAGAAAGAATCTACATCTTTTTAGTAAAATAAAGAAAAAAAATAATTTTAGTACTAAAAAAAAAGATAAAATAGATCAACCATCTTTCAGATTAGCCAAAGTTCAAAATTCATTTATGGGGTACTGTGTGAAATGTTACAATAAAATACCTTGTGACATTTTAAAACTAAATGAACGAAAATTTAAATGTTTTATTAAAAGTACACTTTGTAAACAAGCATATTACAAATTAGATGATTATATTCAAGATAAGAATGCTTGGAAACATGCTGGTCCTGCTCCATAGGACAATTCTAATTATTGCCCTTTTGCCTGGACAAAATCAAATTGGTTGCTGATTTTTTGCTAAAAAAAAATATGTTAATTTTTGTTATTATTATTATTATTATTTTTTTTTTTAATTTATATAATGCTACAAATGTAATTATTTTTTTTGTATCTCACACACTGTTTTGTTGTGTTTTTTTAATATTTTTATTACTCTTTAATGTTAATATTCTAAGGTTTCGATATTTGTAAATATGTGAGGAACATGTATACAAACTTTTTAGTATAGTAGTTTATTCTAAGAGTACATTGTCTTCACATATAATTATTTAACAAATGTAACAAAATATTGTAAACCTATTTTAAAAGAGTAAGTGTGGATTTCTTGCCCACTTCTCCACACGAAACTACCTTTTGGAGGGGCAACTAGAATCATCTTTATATTTTTTTTTTTGACGTTCAAAAGTGCCATTTTAGATGGTCTAATTGAAATAAACGATTTGACTTTGACTTTGACTTTATTGCCATCTTTATTTAATATAATTCATTTATATTATTTCAATATTTGAGTGTTTTCTATGCCTTTCATACTTACATTTCTCAAAAACTTATTTAATAAGAAGAAAAAAGAGGTTAATTTGGAAATATTTTTTTACAGATAGCTCATGTAATCCGCGAGATACGTAATTTCCAACAAACACCATACAAAATTGATCGGATTCCAAAGGTAAGTTCTGTTTTGTTACATTTAATACGCAGATTAAAAATTTTTATATTCACTATAAATATTTAAGAAACGAGAGTTCTTCAAAAATAGATAATAAATAATTTATTGATCTCTAGGTATAGTAGGCGGGCCAAAATACTTTTTAATGCCTAATCCGAGAATACGAATTTCTTTTTTTTTAATTAAAATAATTAACTTCTTATTTTTTATGCAAATATAGATAATAGATATGTTGTAGTTAGATTTATGATATATCTCATTTATGATATATCAGCGTTAGTTTTAATGGTTTAGCTGTATTTGTGGGATGTCAAGGTGTCAAAAAATTAAACAATTGCGTTACTTTTCTATATTTTTTTTAACTTATTATTGTACATTGAACTTATTAGTGAGGTTCAATGAACACTAATAAGTCAGTTTTCAACTGTAATGCATATGTTAACCTCCTATAAGGTTAAAGCTCAGGAATAATCAGTTTCACAGAATATTCTTATTAATCTAGATTACTGCGTCACCAATGTTGAATTTTAAAACTGAAATTTTCCATTAGTGACCAAAAAAAACTTTAAATTAATTCTAATTGACGACATAATATTCGTCTTTTGATGAATAACACAGGGCATCATTCATGCACAATTACTATTACGATTTATTGGTTTTAACAATTAGCAGGTCCCAAGGCTTCTGCAAAACCGATACTTCGACCTAATGATTGGTTGATTTTAATAATGATGACGTCAATTGACGACCAAATTCAGTTTCAGTGGTATTACAAATACAGTGATGTCGCAATCCAGGAATAGCTTATGTAGGTATCGTAGAGAAAACATAATTTAAACTATTTTTTTTGCATTTTAAGGTCAGCGATTTTCTATTGGATCCAGCTCTGGCATACTCTGAAGACATGCAATACTCATTGTCTTTAGAGCAGGAGCCTCGCGCTTCCCGGGGCTCCGCTAGTGGAATTACAGTGACTCCACCCTCGCCCGCCTCACCATCTGCCCAGCGGCGGCGTAGGGCTTCCCTTGCTGCATTAGCACCTCTTAGAGCTGAGCGTTAGGGCTTATCACGGTATAATTTCAAATTAAATTTATATGATTTTTGTACATTGTGATAAGTTTTATTTATATATTCACGAACATTTTAGATTACACAATGGACTAGTTTAAACATATTTTGATTTAGTTAAAAATGTTATTTTTCTATTTATATACATATATGTATTATAATATATACACCTTACACAGGTGTGGAAGAAGCTGCCTTTAATATAAATTAACATATCTGGTTGACATTAAATCTCGAAAAAGCTTTAAACACAACAGCTATAACATCTGAATCAAATTAATTAAGACTTAAAAAGATTTGTTAAGTCCAAAGAATCTTCGTACGTAAAGATCTTCGTACCACCTGATACAATTAAATCATACAAAAACTATGAAAGATGCTTTGATACTCCTATAGCCCCGAGTACATAAATATACTCTAATACCTCGATAATAGAAACGTATTATCTTTATATATATAATTCTTCTGTGAGTGTGTATGTCACTGAACTTCTCTCAAACGACTGGACCGATTTTGATGAAATTTTTTGTGTGTGTTCGAGGGGATCTGGGAATGGTTTAGATTCACAAATCAGCCCGGCAGATGGCACTGCAGTCGGTACTTTCATACTTTGCTTAATATCCTAATCGCTTTAAATATCATGCAGGACAACGTCTGTGGGGTCCACTAGTAACGCTATAAAAAACTATACAACTGATATTTTTGAATCATAATCTATATCTTATATATTAATCTACATACACATAGAAGTACGGGGCTCATGTACGGGCTCATTGGATTTTAAAACATAAAAGCCAAGCAATTTTTGCTTTTTGTGGTTTAGCGTTTCGGCCTTGTTGATGTATTGTTAAAAAGAAATATTTATTGGCAATTTAAAATATATTAGTGAAATGTTAATAAAAGTCAAACGAACACTCAATTGCTCTATTTTAAGTAAGTCTTGGGTGAGTGACTTATCTATTTGGACATAGGTAAGTGATTCTGCCCTTTGCTCATGACTGTCATTCTTTCTTGCTCAATGTCAATTTACAAATCTCTTTTTAAAATAAACTCTAGATACGTAGAAATCTATAATTGTATAACAGATAATTATAAGTACATAATTTAATGTGATAATTACTTTCAATTTACCAACAAGCTACATTAACCAAACTACATTACATAAAATTAATATATTTTTAATTTATATGAATTTAAAAATAGAAAATTAGCACTTATTATAGAACTCCTTATTATTTTTAGTGTTATTTCTGTTGCTAGAATAAGAAATAAACTTATGAAAAAGTCTATTCTTATGTAAATTTCTAAATATCAACTTATATAGTCAAGTTTGTTGTTTCTATTAAATGTTAATATACTCTTGTTACACCTAGGTTAAGAGAAAGTCTTGTTGAATATAAGCTGTGCTGTACTTCATTTGTTTTAAAAAAGGGTCGATTTTTTAAAAAAGGAATTCCCGAGGAGACATTTTTGCTTCTTGTCAATAAACCTTTATATATTTTTTTTTATTGGGCTCAAACAAGACGTTGCACAGTGGTCTGAAATTCCCAAAAAGCTGGCCAAAATATGAAGATGTCATTGGAATTCCATGAATATTGGTAAACTTACGTTTTCGGGGTCGTTGATCACGAATTCGAAGTAAATTTGGAATAACAAAATGGCGGATAAAAACGGCAAAAAAATTCTTCAAAACGTGTTGAATTCGGGTGAAATATCATCGCATAAAAATTATAACCGAAACCGAAGTCGCAGCTAGTTGCAGCTAATGTTTGGATATGTTCTGAAGAAATGTCTTAGCAATAATTTCCATCCAGTAAAGAGCCAGATTCGACAAGAGTTTTGACATATTTCTTTTTTTAACAGGACTTCTCAGAATGTGACCAAGGAAAATACCACTGTTTTCATTAATAAATTACTATTTCATACATTGTTTAAAATAATTTCAAGCGAGACATTCGGATTGAGCTAACTTGCTGTAAAAGAATACATTTTGCAAAATCTAAATTCGATAACTTTTCGCGAATCTACACGTGTCTGCACTTTCTGTTATTTTCGACGCGCGACGAGTTGATGCGGCATCCCCGCGGCTCACGAACGGAATGGGTTCCCAAGCCAGGTAGGGTTGATTCCCCATTTATAACGGTCATACTAGGTAGGTATACCACTACAACTATTCCAACCATTAAAAGTCAAAAAAGACAAAATATATTTTTTCCTACTTTTGGCCAGCTTTTAGGGATTTCAGACCACTGTGCGTTGGTAGGAAACATAGCGGTCGGATATTATAATTTTGGCATTTTGTAGCATATACATAATAATAAAACAAACATGAATATTAATGCTCATATCGACGTAGGAAAGCATATTTGCTGTAAGCATATTGCAATTGTTCACCAGAGCCAAAAACTTAATTAATTTCGGAAAAAAATTAATAGTGTCGAACCTATCCATGATATTGCTACCATTTTTGAAACATATATTTATTTAACTGCCAGTCACCATTTGCAATGTAAACTTTTTATCCAAAGTTACTATAAGTACGTGTTTGGCTAGTTACAGCATACAGTTTTTTAAATCATAAACCTTTAAAACGCTGTATCTAAGGAAGAAAAATGTACGCGCGGAAATATTATCAATTTACAGGCGGGAAATATGCTGTATGCAGTAAATTTATGTATTTGGGTACTTTCAATTGCAATTCAAGATGTAAGATTAGTTTATAATTATGATTAGATCTAGAAATGCAGTGGGTCATTTGGTAATGTAATGTTTGGTTGAAATAAAATGTCGTAAATGGTAAAAAAAACTAAAACTGTACGTATAGGTTCCCTAAACTTGCTGTAAGTAAACGAATGTAAAAATCACACGCCGCAGAAATGCTGTAAGAAGCGTTAAGTTTTTAAATGGGAAGTAGTAAGTATTTGTAAAGAAAAAAATGCAGTTTTTCTTTTGCTGTAAGTACAAATTGTCTATAATGACTGGATTTTGGTCTACATACAGCATTTAATCTTGCTAAAAAAAATATAAGTATGGGCGTTTTCAACCGCGTATGTAATTTTTTTTTCATCGTAGAGACACAGGACCCGGGACATTCGATGCGGTTTTCTGATTCTAATGGTAGTAAAAAGTCACTTTAGGTATTTTGTCTACTTACAGCAAATATGCTTTCCTACGTCGATATGTTTAATTGTTTTTTGTATATGAATACAATCAAGTTATTATGTATTACTTACGCAAAAATAATTAATAATCAAAACGTCAACACGAATAAAAACTTTCACGAGTTGCTTCAATTTATTTTTCTACATAATTTATTTTGTCCAAAACTGATTTTGAATTACCGCTGTATTCGCGTCATTCTTTCGAATTGCTGTGCACAAATATATTGTTCGTCAACGTCAACTCGTTTACGAAATTAACGGCGAATATTGTCGACCCAAAAATATTAAAAAAAAAGCTGTGCCCAAAACCAAGGAACGTAGAGCAAAGACTTTATTTTATTTAACCTCTTTATCATTTGTCATTGACTGAACGTGATCTCAAGTGAGAGTAGTTGTCTTAGGTCTTTTCTACGCCTTTTCTAGTTAATGTTAGGGGCCTATTGTATCTTGGAACGGGCCTAGCTAACTTATCAAGTATATATTATCATTCCTTAATTCATCTTAAAATATTTAAAAAGATATTGCAATTATTCATAACTCTTTTAGATTTTGATGAGATAACTAGGCCCAAAATTAAAACATAAGCCTGACATGTCTTATGATAATTTAAATATATTATAAACACACCGATGTCGGTTGTCTAAACGCTTAAAACAAATATAAATGTACTAAAAATGGAGGTGCAATCCTATAACATCAGAGTGGTACAGTAGATTTAAGTTCACAAATTATTCGTGTTATTAAGTAGGGAATATTACCAAAAACTTTTTCCTTTCTAGCATTTAATACGCACTTTGAATATATTCGTGAAGCTTATATACATAAAAAAACATCTATGAAAATTTATTATTAAAATTTTCCTTTAATTTTACGATTCCACCGGCCTCTCTGACATTATAAGGTTCTGCCTATCATTCTGTACTTTGTTATAGTATTAAGTAATTGTATGAATTTTTAATCGTATATCCACGACCTAATCGCACGTTTATGCCTCTATCTTCCCGTTCCTAAATTATTTTTAGATAGTCATCATTTTGTCTCTGTTAACAATTTTTGCATTAAATGCACAAATTCTTATGATCGATTAGAATATCTTTAAAGTGTAATATCCTCATCTACCTCTTTTTATTAAAAATATTCTGGTATATTTATATATATTTTAACTTAAAAATATTTAATGTTAGATGTATCGTAGTTTAAAATGAATGTTAACTTTATTTGTCGAGTAGATTTGTAAATAAACTGGATTATTTTTCCAAATATCAATCAAGCTATTTACATAGTTGCTTATGTAATGAAGGAAAACATTGATTATATTTGCGATATGCTAAACTATCAATATTTATTTGATGTGTTTCAATTACTGTTCTAAAAGTAACAATTATTTAAGAGTAATTATTTCTTTACGAATTACTTTGTGAAAGCTGAACATAAATTATTAAGTATGTATTGGGAATCTCAAATAGCACTGATGACGCTAAACTCAGTATTAGTTAAGTATATATTCAAGGTCAATAATATTTTCACTACAAATAAATAAAATATTGTTAAACTCATGAAATTGTTGATCGAATGAAAGAATTGAAACCAAATATGAAGCTATATGAAGTTCCCAATAAAACCCTTCTGTTATGGTTGTTGACTGGATTTATTGTTGTCTCTTCTTAATAAAGTTGTATAAAGTTACTTGTTTTTTTTTTAATTTTCTTTATGCTATAGGGGCACGGCAGTGAGCCAAGTCGAGCGAAAAGTGGCACGGCTGTACCATCCTTTTCTCGAAGCAGCTCAGGCTATTTTCGAACTCCCTATTACTTCGTAGTAGATTTAGAAGCCTGAGCTACCAAGTTGTTGACACTAAATAATCTAATTTAATATAATATGTATTACTTGTATACGTAGTTACAATGTGTTTCCATGCGATGACCAAGTCAGTAAGTTAAGTACTTATTTATTTAAAACATAATAAAAGATCTGTAATATTGATATGGTCAGTATATTCCAACAGTTATATTGCAACTTAGCAACATTTATTGCTATGCTGACGACAGCACAAGGGATACTCTACACTGGCTATGCAGGTATTTCTCGGGCAAACGATCAGTAACGGAACAAAGTTGTATCTTAAGACGAAACCCTGCTACGGGGAGTTTCCGATTGGGGTCGACTAAATCTAGTCCAATTTAACCTCAAGAACACACAAGATTGCGCGTTTTCCACTAATAAAACCTTTTGTTGCTACTCCTCTGTTCTGAAACACTTTTGTTAAAGAAACAGTCAGCATCTGAATACTTGGCGTTAATACCTGCAGCTGAGTTTCATCACCGGACGTCGCGGCAGAATTCGAAATTCCACCAGTATCGCCTCGACATCCGTCGTTCCACAACTGAGCGTTTCTTAAGGCAGTATTTGCCGCGCAACACCACTATGTGGAACTAACTGCCCGCTGAAGTATTTCCGAACCAATTCGACTTAAGGTCCTTCAAGAAAGAGCGTACCAATTTTTAAAAGGCGAGCCCGTAAAAATTGGCTTTGGGAGTTTCCATGGGCGGTATCAGGTGAGCTTCCTACCCTGTTATATAAAAAAGTACAAGATATTGTTCGGTTAGCGAATTAACTCATAACTTAAGGCAGAAGATCCCTCTCTGGGGACAATATGAACCGACAAGGATACATGGATCTCACAGCTTTTTACAAGTTATGTTTTTAATAGCAAATTATTCACTTATCTAACAATAGCAATAAGCCCGTCATGTGGTTAATACGTCAACACAGTTCAATATTTTAGGAGTTTCCGATGACAACTAATGTATTGAGAAGATCGACCTCGTGTCTTATTTGATAATAGTAAATTATTTTCCAGTTCTACGCCCTTGATTTGGGAACTGGTAGTAAATGTAAATTTAGATTCCTTCCCTTCCTTTTTCAAACATTTGATATTAAATCGTGATTTTCGTTAAGGACCACAGGTAATCTATTAACTGTAGTTATTCGACTGTAACTGATAACTAACTGGATAAACTGTAGCAATATTTAACTGTATCGACGGTAGTAACTGGATAAACATTAGCAAAGCTTTTAAATCTTTTGACTGTAGTAACTAGATAAAATGTAGTAACTATATCAAACTGATAAACTTTATTAAAACTTTTAACTGTATCGAGTGTACGAAGGGAAATTAAATATAATAATAGAATACATGGCTACCCTGCCAGGGTAAGCGTACAGAGTTACAAATATAATTAAATAAATTTTCATTTAATACGGTAAAATGTTGCGTAAATACCAAAGATCGTAGGTACCGGTGATACTAATTATTATTGTAAAATAAAAACAATAATGTGCATATATATCACAGCATTAAAATTTCACCGTATATCCTACACAGTACCTACGTACATAAAATAATTCACGTAATATATGACGTAATATCATATGGGAGAGGCTTTATTTGTTCACGTTATTACCGTCATTTAACTTTTTATTATACCTACTGCTGACAGGCGCCAGAGGCGATATTGACCTAAATTAGTGTGCTTTAATGTTCCCAACTAATTGCTACTATTAATAGTTTTCTTTGTAATTGTAGTGGTAATATTAAATTGCATAATAGGTTAACAAAATTAGTTTAATATTAAAAGGAACTATTTGCTTTTGCTAAAAGGACTGATGATTTTAGGAGCTTGTTAAATAATGTTGTTACTAGATTAAAGAATAAATAATACAAAGAAAACAATTGAATACTTTATTTAAACATTCACTGAGTTCTTTGTGCTTTGAGCCTCTTCAAGGTCCTTGAGTAAGGGGCCTTTACCCCATATCCTTCTGTTCTTCGTGTATGGTATTATACCAATGCTTATACCAGATATGACAAGCCACACACCTCCACCGTAGAACGTAGACTCCCAGTTTCCGGTTAAGTCAAATAACAGACCTGAAAAGGAGACGAAAACTGAGCGTCCGGCGAGCATGCTGAGGTGTATTGGTCACGTCATTAAGCATGAACGTGAAATGCCGGCAATACACTCGCGAGCTTTGTGGCATTGAGAAAAGATTTTTAATTATAGAAATCTTTTGCTTAAACTTCGTACTAACGTACTTCTAACAAGACTCTTACCTCCAAGTGGTGGTCCCATCAAATGTCCCACACCCTGACTTAAAAGTATAAACCCGTAAGCAATAGTAAAATAATCGATTGGCATCAACTCCATAAGAATAGCCGGGGTATAGGAGTAAGAACTTGCATAGGACACTCCGAAGATTGTAGAAATCACCACAAGCCCCCAGTAGTTGGTGATGAATAGTGGATAGGCCCCAACAGAAATCCCACATATAATAAGACAAGTCGCGTAGGCTTTAGTTACGTTGATCCAAGGTTGGTCGCCGGCCCATCCCAGAGCCACCTAGAAAAGTTTGCTATCATTAAGAAATCATCTTAATTTTTAGTTTTTCTCGTGTCGCGGTGTTTGTAGTTAAACTTCTCCGAAACGGCTTGACCGATTCCCATGAAATTTTGTGTGCATATTGGGTATGTCTGAGAATCGGACAACATCTATTTTTCATCCCCCTAAATGTTAATGGTACCCCTAAATGATTTTTTTTTAATTTTTAGAGAATTTTTTTATTTTTATGATACTGCATTAAAAAATACATACAACCCCTAATTTTCACCCCTCTACGATCCATCCCTATTTTTTATTATAAATGATATACATGGCAAAAGGACGTTTGCCGGATCAGCTAGTAATATAGAAAACTTATCTTAGGTTCGTTACTATTAAAAATCCGTCAATCCGATATGGCTCAAGATTGACATTTCTAAGTTATAGTTTGTGGATATAAAAAAAACATGTTAATATTGTAGTTCTAAACGAGGTTGTCATATTGTTTATAGAATTTAGTGCAAACGTTAAGTTTGAATTTAAGAGATTAAAATAGTAATTAAATATTGATTTTTAAATGAGGTCGTTGTCAATAAAGCATTATAATTATTATTTCATTTAGATTGTTTCATGTAGTCCTAGTGAGATAACAATATAAGCCTTCATCTAAATATACCTTGATAAGATAAAAAACCTTGTATATAAATGTTTTGAAAACGAGATAATATAATTGTCACTTAAAGTAAAACTTAAGTTCTATAAATAGAGATTTTAACAAAATGTTAAAAATTAGTCTACAACATTTTTAACTTAGTTTTCAGTCTTAGTTTATGTTTAGTCAATAACATAAAATTCATGTTTATCAAAGTCATCATTTTTTTAGAAAGGGTAATCAAGGAATACAGCTTCTTATTAAATCTTTAAGATTCGGCAATTTGGACGGCAAAAACAACAAGGAAAAATGCTTAACTAGTAGTTTTTACTTTTGTTATTGTTAACAACTTATTCGCCGCAAACTTTATAATTTTTTAGTTCCTAAAATAATGTACTCACTATACCAAATCCACTGGCGATACCAATGACGCTTATCATCAGAGCTCCTCCTTCCATATTAACAGAGGTCATATAGGATTTCAGAAAGAAGTAAGGTATAATCGCCCAAACAAATAATAGGAGAGAGCCAATGTTGAACATAATGAAGTGAAATTCGATGAACATCCTCATATCAAATATAGATTTTAGGCCATCCATTAAGCGCTGGTACCATTTCTATAAAAATACATTCATTTGAGCCAGAATTTTTGGGCGCTTGTTTAGCTAAATTTACGAAAACAAAGCTAAACATCAGCACTATTAAACAAAATCTAGGAATAAATTACAATCTTTGGAGAAAGAAACACTTCAAATAGAGTTTAAAAATACAAAAACGTTATCTCCCCGAACCTCTTGAAGTGTGCGTAACTTAAAATAAATTATAGACAAAAATAGTAATACCCACCCGCAGCGTTTTAAAATTTCATGCATTTTGGCGTGTTTGAACTATTCACGGGTTGAGTTTAATCAATGCGGACAACTTACCCGTGCATCATCTGAATAATACGAATTGAGAGACCATGTTGAATTTTTATAAATGTCTGGCAACGATGAAGCTCTGAGCTTGTACCTTGGTATATTCATCATGGCTCCACGATGCATTATTGTATTTCTATAAAGCGGCATGTCACGAAGATAATGATGATCGGTGTTAAATTGTCTGGAAATCCAGCTAGCGGTAGTCGGTAGGGTTTTAGGGTGATCTTTATTGACGTGTATTTTTTCTTGGGTACCTTTTTCGATACTCATGTTGTTATCTTTTTTATAATCGACTACTGATGTTTTCGTTTCACTCTTTGGAATAGTTTTTGGGTTATCTTGAGATCTCGTTGGTTTACTAGAATCTGGTGCATCGGAACTCTTTTTCGTCGTTTTAGATTTGTCTTCTTCTTTCGGTCTTTTCGCCATAACGGTCACTTTCATTGGTACTGGTTCGTCCACGTTATTTTTATCGACAATGTCAACATGTAAATTTTCCTCTGATCGTCTTCTAGTTATTAAATGAGGATAGTTTTCTAGTATTATTCTGTACAGTTTTTTATTTTTCATTAACCGTTCGATCACTTCCGTAGGTATCTGAAAAGTTATAGTCAATTAATAATGTTTTATCGACGCTGTTTCAAAATGATTTTATGGGAATAAAATTACTTACCTTATCATGTCTTTGAATAAAAGTTGGCAGTTGTATGTCAGAATGCGTTCTTTTACAGGATTGCTCTGCATTCATCTGTGTTGTTACCGCCAACTGTTTGGCTTCAGCTAATGTCGTCGTTAGTGTGTCCAAAATATATTCAGGACTTTCTCCACTCTTTAATAGATCATTTAATTCATCTATGTTTAAGAAGGCTGACTCTCCTCCTACTGATCTAGATGAGACAGAACCGGCGCTAGAAGACTTTCTATGTCTAGTCTTTGCTCCTTTTTTTTCCCTGGCTTCTTTAACTATGAGCCAATCGGGGTCTCTCATTAATGCACCACAAACACACATATTTAGTATAGTACCTGCCAATAGCACCAACGTGTTTCTCCAATCATATAATTCTATAAAATAATTCGTCAAAGGCGAATATATTAAAGTACCGAACCCGATTCCACATGAAGCTAATGATACGGCTAAAGTTCTTCGCTTATCAAACCAAAAAGCAACAGATACAACTGATGTAACATATAAAATTCCCATAGCTAATCCACTGAGTGTACCCAAGGTTAGGCAAAGCATTTCAATAGAATCGCTTAATGCAGACAGTAAGAAGCCACATGTAGATAGAACCCCAGCAATCATAGTCATCGTTCTGCAACCATACCTATCTACTAGAGCACTCATGATGGGTCCGGAAATCAAAGGTATAGATATAAATAAGCTTCCAATAAGAGAGGTTTTTGATTGTGATGCATCGAAGTAATTAATGAACTCTTCGTGCAATATACCGAAAGAGTAAGCTAATCCATCAGCACAGGCTGATACTAAAAAGGCCGCGAATACAACCACCCAACCCCAACCACCGTCGGGAATAGGAGGCAATTTATTTTCATCAGTCTCATCGGAACAAATACTATTATCATCTAATCCTTCGAATTTTACTCTTTCTCCAGCTGGCGAGCCCTCTATAACAAAACGTGCTAGGATTTCGTGGCTATTTCTTGATTTTATGGAATTTATTTTGTCAATATCTTGTTTTAAATCTTCTCCGTTTTCTTTGTGAGCGTCGCCATTCAGGTTATATGATTCGTTTCCGACCATATTATCTTTTAACGTGATATTTGTTTTTCACTGAAACTTTTTGGGATCTAAAACAATAACAGAAGTCAACTATTATGTAAATAAATATGTTATAGAATTATGTTAAGGCCATAAAATGCTAAGCTTTGATGGAGCATGTACTATTACGGAATATTTAATTCAAAATACGGTAGAGATGTTTATCATCATAATATCGCCATGCACTTAATAATTAGTCATCAATTAAGAATGTGTGAAATGTAGCTAACAGTTATCTAAGCTATATCATATATGTATAATTGATAGCTTTTTATTTCATATATACATCATATGACCATATCCATCATCAACTAATCACGACCTAATTCTTAAGTCCTAGGTAAGGTTATTTATTTATCTCCATACCGTATTTAGCTTTAATTATGTTAAAAGAAGTTGTATTATTGGCAGGCAGCTTTCATTTTTGTTAATATCATATAAGGAGGTGCTATGTATACTGGAAAAAATAAGATGCGTATCACTCATTTATAACATGTGCGTCTGTTAGCACATTTTTGGATATTCATTAAAATATTTAGCATTCCTTTGTTGGAATCAAATAATTATTGGTACGGAATTAATTTAAACATTTTTCCTTATTCCTAAATGGCTCTATCATTGTTCAATAACAAAAGTACATACTCTGTGGCATAATTATATTGATTGGAGCTAGTGTTTTGTTGTTTTAATGACAAGTAATACCTAGGTGCCTAATTTCCCGTCTGTCTTTTAATTTGCAGTAATCGTAAAACGCGTATTGAATTCAAAACACGAATTCCAAAGACATCGAATCGTAAACGTGTCAAGGGCGTGGGTTATTTTTAACAGTCGTTGAGATGTCACTATTTTCCATACCAATCATTATCAGTATATAATAATTTTTGCAGGTGTAAATATCTAATTAATCTAATATAATCTCAAACTTAGTACGACAAAGTTTAACCTGTTTTAGTACCTATCTTTAGGAATACATATAACAAAGCTTAAAAAACGGTAAATATTCTATCATCAATCAGTCGACAGCTTTTGTTAAATTTTTCTGATATAACCCAGAGCACGTATTTAGGCGATAATTATCTTACTGACTTATTTAAGAGTTTTTCGTCTAAATTTAGTACGAGTTGCAAAACACTGGGATGCAGGTGCGTTGGTATTTTGATTTATTTTCGTCCATTCAACTCAGTTCACAATAATTACCGACAAATATACCGACAGTTTAACAATAATTTGTAATAACATTTCTGTCTTTGTTATGTATTATATTTCTGTATTAATAAGAGACTAAACTCTAAACAGCTTAACATAGTTAAATATCGCTAAATAATCCCTAAATATGCTTTGAGAAAGATGAACCTACAGCGCATTTTCCGGACCGTAAAATAAATATATAAATAACTATGTATATGGAGGCTGCATATCTATGTATCTTATATCGTATCTCTCGTTATGCCCACCTTTATTATATAGAGATAAAGTTAACAATATATAAAATTCTAATATGGCCGTAATACTAGTTTCAACTCTCGAAACAATAAGTAATAAATAACACTTTATACACACTTTATTGATTTATGTAAGCTTTTACTAGTATAACCCATAATGTATCGTCAAAATTGTTGACGACAATATACCTAATTAGACGTTTGCCATCTATTATAATTTAGTACGTCGAAATGTTCTCCTTTAAGCCTCAGTTCATACATAATATGCATTTACTGCCGGCTATTTTAAAAACAGACAATGGAAAAGTTGAGGTCAGTGACTCATCGATAAATGACTGAAAATAATGTGTCATTAATTTAATACGATATATTCCTATGGGTATTTATCTTGTTTATTAACAAAATTAAGTGTTTTATAAAAATTGTTAAAATCACGATATTTATTACATTTTACGTAATTAGTAATTATAATGAATTATTATAATACGCGAACAATTGTTTGAAAGATTTAAATAAAATAAATTCTTGATTCAATGGATGAATTAAAAAAAACTGCAGAATCAGCCATCTGCAATGCAAATGTTTAATTATAATTAAAAGCTGTTCAACTGTTTTGTAATATTTATGTTTCTATATGTAAACATATAAACTTATAATTTTAGATGTTCATTCATTTTACTAGATTTTCACCTTTTCACCTGGCGATAAAATGATAACACAACCAGTAAGGGTCATGGTTTCGTCGCAAAATAATCAGATTACGGTTTTCATTATCAAAATTACAATTATTTATTTTTAATTTAATAAATTTATTATAATGAATTAAAATTGACTGACGTTTCGAGTGCACAAACAAGCATAGTTAAAGGTTGATTGTCAAGTGCCAAAAATATACTCGTATGTCATACTGTAGATTATTCGAAAAAAATAATTAATTCCATCCGAAAATGTGTATTTTCTTTGTAATACTAATTTTTATCATTAACTTTCATTTCGATATAATTAAATTTTGCCTGCAAGTACGGAAAATGTAAAAAAATTATATATACACAATGAATTAAATATTATATACTTATACGTTTGTACACAAAAAGTTTACACACACATTTGTTAAAAAAAATATAGTATATCTTTAATACTACTCCAATTACTCAAAATTAACAATTTCAAACTTACTTTGAGCATTTGCTGTGCAATACTCGTACATTCTAGTTACCGGAATTAATTCAATATTGATAATAAATATTCAACAGACGGCTGATAAGTAAAACGGATCGATAAATAACAGAACCCGAATATAAATTGAACTTACCTCATATATGGTTTTAGGACACTTATGTATTAATTATTACACATGCATTTGACACGTCTGTTTGCTCAGACGGTCATGTGTACACTGAAGGGAATCGTCATCTTACGTGAGACTGGATGGATGCTGTGTCGCTGAAGGTTCAGTGATAACGAATTGTTGGATTCGAAACGGTCGTAAAGACTAAATTGAAAGTACAGTTTTGATCGGAATGAATCGAGTAAATTATATTCATTTAACATTTTGCAGTCAATGTAGGCCCAAAATTAAGTCATTATTACAAAATATAATCAAGAGAGATATATTAAGAGAGATATACGAAGCTATCTAATGAATCATTTCACGATTAAAAGCTTGAAATTATAATATTAAAAGGTAGAAATATTTTATTAATTGCAAATTTAATTGTAAATTTTTGCTTTCCTAAACTTAAATGTTTATTACTTATTCGTTGAGCGAGGAAAGCACAAGTCACCGGTGCTATCGCCAACTTAAATCTTTAATTACCACTTGTGCACTTGAACCCCACGGCCCAAGAGTATACTTCCAAAGGGAACAAAATTGAAGTTGGAGGAAATACTTTTATATTTGAGCCGTATATTGTTTTGTCTGCGGCGCCCAGCTTTTTTCCTTTCCGCAGGAGGTAAGTCGAGGCTAATTAGATTACTTAATGGTTACATTGTCTTTAAAAGGAAACAGTGCCTGAAAATGGGTCGCACGCATTAACATCATTCGCCCGCGTAAAGTCATGTCGACATAATGAAGGTGGGTGTAAAAAAGAAGCACAATACAGTTTTGAACTTTATGAAATTATCTGCATACAAAAAAAAGATTTGGGTGGCCCATAAAGCCCTAATACTTCACTGAAAGAAACCTAATGATAATAATAACTCATTTTCGATACTTCATAGACGTAATGAAACAGAACCGTTTTTGAAGAGATTGGTGTTGAAAAGTGGATCGTGTACGATCGTGTCGTAGTCTAATATTGGCCAGGCTTCATAGACTGTGCTGTATCACGAATTAGCTCGCAATCAGGTGATGCTGTGTGTATGGTGGTATTGGAAAGGCAATGTTCATTATAGGCTTTCACCGTTGGGCAGAACAATCGATTTGGTTCTACTGTCAACATCTGATGAGATTCAAGCAAGAAGTTGAGAGAAAGCCACTGAAACTGATAAATATAAAAGCTGTATACTTTCATCACAATATCGGTAGACACCACCTTACGACACTCAGCAAAAATTAAAAAGTGGCTGGGATGTGTTAATACGTACAATAATAATATATTCCTGACCTTCAGAATATTCGCATTCGGTCTCTTCAGGATCCTTGAGGCGAGACAGGAGTCTTGATGTTAACCTGACATCTGGAAATCCTTTTCCAAAACGAATTGTCTCGATTGGTTAGGAGTATATTATTCTACAGAAACAGGCTAATGGCACAAATAATATATAACTTTGAGTATAAAATTTCTTAGTTTTATAGAATGTAACTAACGAGTCAACACTTAATGGCGTTTGTTAAAATAAAATGAAATACTGTGATACTACCTAACAAACTGATTTAGTCTTCTAACAAAATATATAAAAGCGATTTAACGTGCTTTTGAATTTACTTTTGTAACGACTTTAAAATATATTTTTTTTAATTTAACCTACATTAATAAAAAAACACTAAAGGATATACCTATTAGAGAGTAACAAGTTTAAATAGTTTATTAAGTCAATCGTAAAATTAAGCATTTTATAGATGTTGTGACACTCGAATACAAATAGACTGCGTCGATATATTGTGGTTTTGATCAAGTCTGCACAAATACAAATCAGTATCCACGCTTTGTAGCGGAGTGGTCTTATCATTATTCCTTTATTTTTATGGTCTTGTAAAAAAACGTAAAAAGATTCAATTTTTCATAAAATTACATTGTTATTGAGATACCGTTATTTCATCATACTTTATATTTTGACAAATATAACGCATGCAATAGAAATACACGATAGCTATACCTGGATGGCTGGATATCGTTTTTTAAATTTCCTCTTCACTGAACATTACGATCTATCCTAACTTAAGACTTATAAATTATTTAAGTGTAACCTAATTTACTAATAAAAAGAAATATTAAAAAAAAAACGACGGGTTGCACTCCGGGAGTGCCGGCAGAAGTGCAAACTTGAATATTAACATTGTGCATTTTTGATATTTTGGAATGGTTAGGGAATAATTTTGCACGAATTGCTTTAATTATCAGTATCGAATTTTCGATCAGGTCACGTGTCCTGACGCGAGTTTAAAATTTTTTACTCATTACAAAAAAAGTGTACAACGCCGCTAAAGAAGTTTTCACTTTAAAAAAAACATATAATCTACCTTATCAAATAATAAAACTAAAGCATTTTTGTTTAATTTTACTTATTACTAAAAATATTAAAATTGTATGTATTATAAGTACCAAATAATATTAGGTATAAATTATTGTGTATTTCGTACCACAATATAAAACAATAACAATATAATTTATTAGTATATAAATTATATAGCAACAATGGAGTATAAATAATAATCTACTTTAGACAACCGTTAGTTTTGTTTTTATAAAATCGTACTCTTTTTCTCTGAATGCTGCGTTTTGTAGTTTTCTTTTTGTGTATTTTTGTTAGGACTCTCTTCAAGGTAGCAGTAACCAGCCATCATGCTAATATTCAATTTTTCTTTATACCTTTCTCCATCTCCTTTATGTCTCGATGCTACCTCTCTCCCTGTTCCTCGCTGACTGCTCCAAGATTTTCAGGAAAATAGTCAATGTGGGAAACAAGGTAATTAAGTTTGGCGCATCCCAGTTCTCAGGTCCAAATCCAAGATCAAAATCCAGTTAGCTACCACTCGCAAACAAAACACTAATATAGTTATTACTTGACAGCATTATTTATTCGATCCGATTATTGAATTCAAACCGTAAAGCAAAGTTGAGGCTAATTATCATTGGTTCCTACCTGAATTTAAATAAAAACCCTTTAACTCAAATTTATTACATTATTTACATAACACGTGTGCTCGAGTGCTCAAATGACATATTATTATGTAAATGCTGAAATGAATTCGCGTTTATATTCGTTAAAGAAATTTGTTTAAAAAGATCTAAAATTAAAATCTTCGACATTCAGTTGATTATACGCGTTGCAGACCAAGAGCTATGCTACGTTAGTTTAGCTTAGCTCGCATAGCTGACGCAATTTTCCATACGTCTGTGCAGACCGCAAACTATGCGAACTAAGCTATGAGAGCTAACTTAAATATGAGAAGCTAAGTTAGTTGTGTATGCCGATGCGCAGCTACACGAGCTAAGCTAAGCCCCTCCCGCTACCCCGCACACCCTTTGCACATAGTATGCAACACTGACTGAGCTTTGGGTTAGCTGTTGGTGTGCACGCTATTTATTTCTAGCTTAGCTTAGCCTAGCTTGCTTGGCATAGCTTAGTTTAGCCTTGGCATAGCTTAGTTTTCGGTCTGCAACCGGCTTTATGACTGAAAAGACTCGGTTTGCGAAATAACTAAATAAAGTAAATTGCTTTTTTAATTGTGTGATATACTAAACAAATTTATAGGAATTAATTTGGTTTGGTAATATAATATTATGTACTTTTAAATACTAAATTTTGTGAGTAGGTAGTCAAACTGCCCAAAGAAATTAATCTAGTGAGTTAAAATATTTTTTAAATTACTTTCTTTGATTTAAAACCTTTAATCCTCTTAGCTTAATAGGATATTATATAAATAAAATAATTAGCACTTTGTACATTTAATTATATTAATTAGGCAAAGCTAAAAAAATCTAATTTGGCACTTTTTATTTTATGAAGTCGTATTTATTTTTTGTTAAAAAAGGAATTTGTTTAATTTAGGGTAACTGATTTTCAATAATAATTATGATCAGTGTTCATCCTTTGACAAATACAATAGTGCTTAAATTACACATGACTGATGACTTTGACAATTTACAATGACGTAATTACTAAACCAAGCCAAGACCAAGCTGCGCTTGTTTTGTTTGTAAATTGTTGAAAATTGTGATTTTTTTAAACGAAAATATTAATTAAAATGGCTGGAAAACCACTAGAAGATGGATATATATCAGTAGTTGACGAAGAGCCAGAAATATTTGCATTACTCAAGTGGGATACTGCACAAACTCAAAAGAATTTTGATGTTCGTAGTTCAGAGAGAGCAAAAAGTCCGGATAAATGTATACAAAAGTCAAGTGCGGAAGAAGCGGATGCTTTTGATATGAATGATGCCGCCTTCCTAGAAACTTTTCGTATTCCAAAAGATTTGGCACGAAGTCTTTGCGATGAAATAAAAGCTGTGATTCCCGATTCCACTAAATCACTAGATCTACCTATTGAAACAAAAGTATAATTTATTCTGGTCTCTAAACATTAAAAAATAAATTTAATATTCAGTTTTTAAAAGCACCTACTACATATTTGGAACTATCTAATATAATATTTTACATATTTTTTTAAAATTTTAGGTATTAGCTACACTCTCCTTTTATGCAACAGGAAAATACCAAAAGTCAATAGCTGGAAAATCTGATTTTAATGTTACCCCCTACTTTTATATGACTGCAGTAACACAGGTCACAGAAGCTATTAATCATCACACAATTGTTAAGAAGTATATTCACTTCCCACATTTAAGAAATGAAAGGGATCTTATTAAAAACAGGTAATAGAAACAAACTAAAATCTCTTAAATTGCATTATATTAAATAATCCTTTAAATAGGACTTTGTAAATACATAATAACATCTTAATAGAGATCAAACCTTCCTCCCAATATATTACTTCATAAAACTCTATATCTATTGCACAATTTATATATAATTTTTTTTTTTTTGAAAATAATATTTTTTAATTCTAGGTTCTATATGAAGTACAGAATACCAAATGTAGTGGGTTGTGTGGACTGCATGCATGTGCCAATTGCTAAACCAGACAATAACCACAAAAAGCATTTTAATAAATCATATCATTCAAAAAAAGCACAAATTGTAAGTATTAATTATTCTATTTATTGTATAAGAGTTGCAGTATTAATATTGTAAATTATATAATATGAAATGAATATAAAATTACTTATATGGTTATATATGGGTACAAATTATATTCTTTAATTCCTTATTATTGACTAAGAAGATGAAATGTTAGGTTAGCAATTTCAAACTTTAGTACAGTAAGTTCTTAAGTTGAAATTGTGTATTGAAACACTGTGTGTTGTTTTCCATTCATGTATTTATTATCTATTAACACTTGCTTATACCATATAAAACTGGCATGCCCTATATTAAAAAGATCTCTGAAATATATTCAAAAATAAGTCAAGAGTTTCCATAATAGCTTGTATCAAATCCAGCAAAAAAACATCAATTTCAGATATGTGACAGTGATCTAAATATTATCAGTGTTGATGCATTGCCAGGCGGTTCAATATCACATGAGGCCATATTATTAAAACATGCTGTTAAAAATGATTTAGAGAGCCTTAATGCAGCCAGAGATACATGTTGGCTTGTTGGTAAGCGATACAGTATATTAATTTATCAAAAATTCACACATAATATATATGTCTATTAACCACATATATTTTAAGATGATAATGAAGATTTTAAACCTTGTTTTTAGCAGAACTGTTGATTTTGATAGACTATTTACTTTCAGTTCCTTAGTTGAGAATTAGCTTCAATGTAACTGTAAATTTTTAGGTGGACTCCACTATATGCAGAAGCCATACATAATGACTCCCATTCCTAAAATTACGAAAAAAACACCCGTATCACCAGAGAAGCACTATACAAATCTTCATATGACCACACATAATGTAGTCCTAGATACAATCAAACAGTTGAAGTCACGATGGAAATGCCTTCAGGCATCATGTAATAAGCATTTTGATCCGTCAATGGTGTCCATGATTATTGTAGCCTGTTGCATTTTACATAATATTTGTAATAAACGAGGTTTGGCTGTACCACAAATGACTCAGGCGGAAGAACGATTAGAAATTATGAAACAGAAAGTTGCTAATGGTGCAGTGTCAAAGAAACGTGTCGAGGACCCAGCAGGTCAGTGATCAATTACAGCCCTCCGCTTATCTCTCGCTTTAATACAAGTAATTGGACTAATCTTAGTAAATACATTTTTGGGTGTTTTGAGGCAATGAATAAGAATCCTGGCATCCACTTTTCTCTAGTGGCATCTCAAAACAAGAGTTTCCAAGATACGAAACCAGGTTAGAACACTTTTAGATGTTTTCATTGGAGAATCATAGAAAATTGATGTACCCTTTGAATACCCCAGGCATCCCATTTGTCCCTCCTAACAAAACAATGTGTTTTGGCCAAAACTCACCAATCCAGATTGAGCATTCTGATAAACAAGCTAGGTCTGGATATCCATATCCCCTCATACTTTGAAATCTATTTTTCTTTAGTTTTTATTATTTATTAATTGGTGTATTTATTTTTCATTGTGTTTGCCTATAAGTGCTTGTTACATTGAATCTTGTATTTTATTTTTCTTTATGTACCAATGTATCAGTGTTCCGTGTTGGCCATCTTTAGCTCTCTGCAAAGCTAAAATTATTTTTTTTAATTTTATATTTTTAATTGTACTCAAGTTACATAATATTATAATAATTGAAAAGTGGGACAATAATTTTAACATAGATTATGATTTATGTTATAGAAAGCTTATGTCTGCTTGGAATTATCATTAAACTTTTATATTTGTGGTCATAGATCAGACGATGATAAGAAGATAAGACTTTCATTCATATATCAAGTGTTACATATTTTAATAGTGCCTTCAAGATTTCTTAATAATTTAATTGCTTGTCCTGCAGAGTAATGAAATTGCATTTATCATGTTCTGACCTTTGGCCACAGATATTAAAGGTTCAGTTCCTCTACAACGTCTATGAAAGAAACCAATTTTAATTAAAAGAAATTATTATTATTATATTATTAATTTCCAGGTGTACAAGTACGAAACGCGTTAATAGAGCGACTATGGAACGAGCGCAGTGCTAATGAATGCATTCCTCCAAAGAAACGTGTGAGGAAAGAGCGTGAGCCCATTCCTCAAATGAACCCAGTGGAAGATGATCCCAGCAAGCGGCCGCGAGTCATGATGAATAATCCTTATGCTTTTGGAATGGGGATGAATCATGGCTGGGGACATTATCCACAACATTGATGTAAGATTATTGAAGTTATACTTCTTTTGGCGCGATAGGGGAAAATGATGAGAGTAAATTGTCACCAAAAACCGACACCCTGAAGTTAGCTATAGTCAACATTTTAGTTTATTCTATTATTAGTGTCGTTTTTTCTACAAACGTAGAATACAATTTTTTTTTAAATTTTTATCTTGTTACGCCAAAGAAGTATAACTTCTAACGCGTGTACATAAGTACACCCACGTTTTTTTTATTATGACTAAAGCTGACATGACGTTCAAGAAAAGCAATACCTAGAATGGATTATTTAACAAGTTATTTCCCTATTATGGCCACATAACAGCAATTCAAACAAACAAACACATATTTCAAATTGCAGTTACATTTTATCAAAATTAAACTTACTATTTTGTTTCAGATTAATCTGGTTAAGCCGTTTGGCGTAAATATACAATATTTAACTATTGAATTTTTAAATTCAATTTGAATTATTAATATTATATAATATAATACACAACTGTGATCATTTTATATTAATTTTCCATCGAAAAGGGCACAAAATGTTTCATTCTAAATAATACTGGTTCCATAGCATTTATGAGTAGCTCAAAAAACTAAGTCAATTTTTGTCTTTGTTTTTTGTCTATTTATCAGGTAGCCTAAATCTGAATAAGAAAACAATTTTTAGAAAAACTTTTTATTATACATTTTTACTTAATAAGTAATTATAAGTACTGTGAATAAATGCATAAATAAAAATTTACGAACGTTTTTTTAAACCCATTTCGTTTTAACATAAAAATAGTTTAAATTCCTAAAATTAAGCAAAGTTAATAAAGGACACTGTTTCATTAACGATATACAATAAACTTTAATCTCATAATTTTAAATTACTTTAAAAACGGCGACTAATAATATTTACTGAATGAACAAGCAATTTCGTTAGCTAACATAGAAGAAACGGCCATATTGGGGCAATTAACGGTCACTATGGAATAATCGCTCTCAATTCGCACTGAGAGCAACACCAAATCTTGAGACGACATCAAACGGCCCGCGAACCTGAAATGAAAATGTATTTATAAAATACACAAAATTCTGCCACAAGGACCACTATAACTTATATTATAAAGAAACCTAAGCCCCTGGAGAGCTACACTAATAAATATTAAAAGACTAAAAACCATATGAAATATAAGGTAACATGATAAAAAGCGACTCGACCCCGTGGTGGTGCGTTAATATAACGACTGTGGACCGATAATTTTCTTTCTACGGAGAAAGCACCTACGCTTGCCTATTAAAAAAATATCAAGTAAACAGAAATCTGAGGCGATCGTAATTCTACTTTTTACTTGCTATCACCTTGCAGCCACCGGTCAATAAAAAAACAAAATATTAAAATACTAAAAATAAATGCTTACCAACCAAATTAAAAATTAATATTTTTAAATTCGTTTTAATTCTCTATTAGTAGAGTGCCCGGAGCGTTCAAAACCGTAAAACCTCGGATTAGAGTTACACACAATAAAACAGTGTGTGAGATAAAACGTTCAATATAAAAACGTCGTCATTAATACACCTTCCAGTACAAAAATATACAAAAATTTTTCACAAAAAAAACAAATTTTCACTGTTATAGAAGCACAATATTCACAGAACACGTGTTACTTTCAACTAAACTGGCCGAGAATTTCCATTGTACATAGCAGCTGTCGCTCCGCTCTCCTGCTGTTCGAGATCCCTACTGCTATTTTTATATGTACACAGGTAACTTTGAAAAATGTTCCTATATGTCTACTCAGGTAAGATTTAACATATAAATAAAATAAAATACTGTTTGAAGTGAAAATATATGGTCAAACATTAATTTTTCATAATAATTTTTTTTAAATTATAACAATGGAGTGCACAAAAAAATTTGGGTAAACATTGCAATTTATAGTTTAAAAAACAATATCCCACATCGATCATATTAATACATTCACTGTAACTCTAATCCGAGGTGAAAACCCCCAGGCGCTATACTATATTTAATTATTATTATTATACTGTGTCGGTAAAGAATATTGAAAATACTGAACATTTATGTGTTGAAAATAAATTTTATACGTTTTATTAAATACTTACTTGAGAAAATTTATTGGCGACTCAACAGCACCGAGATTTGCAGTCTCAAACACTTTAGTACACATTATCAGATCATTCTCCATCTTCGGTGCCTTTTTGTTGCACTGAAAATTTACATTTCTTTAATATATTTCAACAGTTTATTGACTTCACTTGTATGCTAATATGTTAAAATAATTTCCTATACAACTATAACCTCCTTCGGTTTTCTAAGTCGGTTAATAAAAACCAAAAAATCAACAAGAAATCATTACCTCTGTCATTCCTCTAAGTTTTCTTTGTTCTTGTCCCCAGCGGGTTTCAGACATATTAACAGCCCGAATAAGTTCACCAACTTGTGGTGTTACTACTATATTCATCTCACCTGTTAAAGCACAAAAAAAAAACACTTTTAAAAGGATTATAGTATTAAGAAAGAGGTTTATGCTATGATTACCGTATTCAAATAAACGAAGTAGCATAAAAATACTAGTATTTTAATAAAAGTTGAGCCCAACTCAGTTTGAGACAGCTCAACCACATTTACATAAATTCTAAGCAGCATGCATTTTGCTGAATTATTCCACGAGGTAGTGGAATTTTCTAAAAAAAGTTACGAATGAGCTACTTTTAATTAAGTTAGGTTTTCATGGCTGTACACATTTAAATTAAATATTAATAATTTCAAGAACCCGCCGGCTTTTAAGTCTTTATTTTGAATCAAGTTTTTTATGCGTTTATTATTACTATATTACACAAATACACGTATTAAATTTCGATCGAAAACAGTCTCCGACGAAAATCAATAATTTTAATACAAGAAGTGTAAGACATTATTTACAAGTATGCTTTGCTCCATCATTGTGGGACTCGATCGTTTATTGTCACGTGACTTGACGCAAAAAATCAATAATTTTTTAACTGTATTTTGTGATAAATTAATGATTTACAAGAAACTTTACTCCATAAAGCTTTTTAAATCCGTGTTGTACACAGATTACTCTAATAAATATGATTAATAGTATAATAATTGACTGATTGAATTAGATTACTTCAAAGTATTTATTATACGCTATCTATTAGAACATTAGATCCTTTACATATGACGTCATAAAACTAGTGCTTTATTTAAAAACAAAACAATACTGGACCTGGACTAAGGTGTACACGAGTATTTTTTAGACAACGATTTTTGCTAGTGTTAAATTGACGAAAAAAGGAAAATAAAAATTATCTCGAACTTTTTTAACAATTTTGTAACCATATTGCAGAGCAGTGTTGGCCTAATGGCTTCAGCGTGCGACTCTCATACCTGAGGTCATAGGTTCGATCCGCGGCTGTGCACCAATGGCCTTTCTTTCTATGTGCGCATTCAACATTTGCTCGAACGGTGTAGGTAAACATCGTGAGGAAACCGACATGTCTTAGACCCAAAAAGTTGAAGTGTGTCAGGCACAGGAGGCTGATCACCTACTTGCCTATTAGATTTAAAAATGATCATAAAACAGATTCAGAAATCTGAGGCCAAGACCTAAAGAGGTTGTAGCGCAACAGTTTTTTTTTAAACAAATTCGCACGCCATTATGAGTGGTAGAATATGGGAAGTTTAGATTTCAAATAAATTATTATTAATAATACTTTCTTTTGTGATACCGTCAAATAGCCTATTTACATGAATCAAAATTCAGAACTCACCTAAAGAACTAGCGATGGTAAATTCAACGGGTTGTATGGAGTCAGCGAAGTCAACGCCTAATAATGTAATTGTGGAAGCGCCGGGGCCTAACGAGGGTATAGAAGGAAACTCGTGAATACTGCGGGATCCCGATACTATCTGAAATATATATATACTAGTGGACCCCACAGACGTTGTCCTGCATGATATTTAAAGCGATTAGGATATTAAGCAAAGTATGAAAGTACCGACTGCAGTGCCATCTGCCGGGCTGATTTGTGAATCTAAACCATTCCCAGATCCCCTTGAACACACACAAAAAATTTCATCAAAATCGGTCCAGTCGTTTGAGAGAAGTTCAGTCACATACACACGCACACAAGAAATATATATATTAAGATGTAGGCGTCAATAGTTCAATGTTTTGTTAAAATGTACGTGTTAAGGATATTTAATACCTATGTTTGTGAATAAAGTTTTTCACAATACAATATTGTGTACAGTGCCATCTACCGAAATTTTACTTGAAAAATGTAAGTAAATTACATTTCACGTCGCTTAAAGTGTTTAATTAATTGAAATAAGCGTTACTCAGTTTATTAATAATTTGCTAATGTTTTTTTGCTATGTGCATTCCATTGCGTTTTTACAAAAAACTCCCAAGCGAAAGTAGAGAATTATCATTGAATAAATTCAAAACTCTCAAACGTAAATTAATCAATAAAGCTTTTTAAAAATTTGAAGACTATTGAAATGATCCTAATCCTTGGGATTGATCCAGTTCAAACAATTTGACACAAAACTTGATGTTAAAAAGAGTGGCGAAGAGTTTCTTGCCCGCTCTACGTCCTTGACTTGCGAACTGGTAGTAAATGTAAATTTAGTATTAAGTTATCATATTTTCTGTTGACGTTCATAAGTGTACTTGTTGAAGATAGAAATATACTTAAGTCTGCAAATAGTAAACGACATACTTATTCACAAAATATATAAATAACGAGAAAAGTGATGCGCATTCGCCAAACGAAATGGCATTGGCGCTCATATGGTCACGTGACCCCTTTAAACTTTCAAGCGGCCCAGTATATTTTAAATGGAAATTTAATAAAGAGACAATAGCAGAATTCTAAAACTTGTTAGCTTCCTACCTTCTTATTAATCCGTATATCTGTGACGTCATCAGACGTGTGATTTGTTATAGTGAGCTGTATAGCGCACATTTTTCCCGAGTAGAGGTGAGGCGCGCGTGTCCATCGAGCGTTTACGGACAAACCGCCAGACATCACACGGGATATCAGTTCGATGCTTCGGTTCGGAACTATGCTTGGACCGACTGGAGTTATCATGTCTTCTGAAAACAAGTTAAAGAAACGAAATTGTAATGTAAATTTGGAAGCATATTTGTTTCATAAGTGTATATAAAGTTACTTACATTAATAAATGATACTTTGAGATTAAAATTACTAGACTTTTTATTCAGTAGTAAATACATATTAAAGTGTTAACTCTTTATAACGCTGTCGCTATAACGAAAAAATGCTATAATGGTAAAAATAAAGGTTTTATACAGAAACACATGCATATTCCCTCTTTATAACGCAATTCCCTCTCTATTGCGAAGAAATATTTCCATAGTTAGACATCAACAACAAACTTGTGTAATTGTTTTTATAATCGTTTACAAAACTAACCTATTGAGGTGCCGAAATTTCTAAATAGGCACCTGAGGTCATAAACAGCCGTTTCGCCTTTGTTATTGTTAATTGCATTAACCAAGTGCCATTATTCTTAGATTACATTGCCTGTAGGAAATTTTGGTCTCAGTTACCAAACGCACCATTGTCACCTATCTATTTGTTTTAATTAATTTAACCAATTACAATAATTTATATATATATAATAAAAAAAAAATAGTTTTTTCTCTTCCCTCTCTATAACATAGAAAATTCTCAGTCCCTTGAAATTCGTTATAAAGACTTTACATTGTATATTATTATGGTATGTTATTATAAGGTAACATAAAATTGAATTAAAATAATTTGTTTTCAAATAAAAAAATTTAAATTAAAGATTAGATACTTATTATTATATTAAGTATGTACTACAAGTTTGAATAATTTGAAAAATATTAAAAAAAGTATTGCGTGAAGCTTTGATGATACCTTCAGCTATCCCCGAAGGGGCCATAGTAGGGGGTGAAAGGAATCCTCCACACGTTGGCGTCATGGTTGGCAGGGTGCTGGCCACCTCATCTAATTCTAATAAGAGTTCCAGGTTAGATTTTTCATTTTTCTTTACCGTCTCTTCTTTTACCGGTTCTGGCGGCTAAAACAAGTATTTCAATGATAAGCGGACACACAAGTTTGGAGTAGGCATTATTCTAAGTGACGTAAATCTAAGTAATTTTAAAAATTTAACTACTCTAAGGGGAAAAGGAGGTTATCTCTTTCACCTGAGGATATTATAAGATTGTTGGAAAATATTAGAATTTGATACCCTACCAGTATTTAGGCTTCCAAGCACGTTTCGTAATTAATATTTATTTAGATTTTTTCGTACACAAAGTCTAAATCATATTTCAACTTAGGGAACAGTCTAATTTTCATCAAAATCGGTTGAGTAGTCTGAGGTATCCAGCATTTCTGGAGTCGGAGCAATTATTTTCCTATTTACTTGGAAGTATTCCAAAGCAAAGTTGCTGTATCTTACAAAAAGAGCGCCGCGCTATATATAACCTGGGCCTAGAGTTTCTCTCCGAGAGAAATCAAAGAGAAAACAGACTGTAACTTCACAAATATTTTTGCAAATTTATGTCACAAAAACGAACCTGATTGTCAAATGTCTGATCTTCACTCCCGAAATACTAGGAACAAAAATAATTTAACAGTCATGCTACTCGCCTTCATAGAATAAGCAACCGTTCATGGGTCAATGTAACGCTTTACAATAAACTTCCTATGGAGTTCGTAAACTTCCCCTTAAGAAATTTAAATTTTTTATTAAATCAAAATTATAACAAAGGATATTACAGGATATCCGATTATTTAAATGATAGAAACGCCTGGGATGAGCTGCCGCTTATACAGCACGCTTGTGTTTTTTTAAGTGTCTTTCTTTTTTTTTTTGCATGTTGTACATATTTACAACTGACATGTCTTGTGCTTTTGCATATGCATTTTATTTTATTCTATTGACATGTTTGTGCTTAGTGCATATTCATTTTTTACATTTTTTTTTCTCTACATTACTGACATGTTTTGTGCTTTTGCATACAATATTTTACACTTTGACATGCCAAGTGAATAATGTTTATATTACGATTATATTTTTCAATCATTATTTTTTCCTTGCTTTAAGGTACACCTAAAAATACATTGTACCATTGTAAGTGTAAACATTATGCGGGTATACAAAACCTTTGCTTGATTATAATTTGAACATTTTAGTATATAGTTATTTTGGGCTGGCGACTGAGGAGTGTTGCCCCACATATTTTTATGGTGCCACTGGCGGTATTGCGTGTACCGGGTTGTGCAGCTCCCTCAAAAATGGTTGAGCTGCATGAGCTATTCGGGGCATGCTTGCCGTCTGCTGGCACAGGCTTGCTCAGATCGATCTGGTTCTTTCTTCCAAAGACCAGCAGAAATACCTGCATTGTTTACACCAATTTATTAATTTATTATTGTATTATCTGGACATAAAAGAGACAAGACCCCCGAGTTTGTTTCGACATTTCTTCTCAGGGCAGCAGTAGGAAAGTCGATCATCTAGTTTAGGATGACATTGTAAAAGTGATTTATATAGTCCTATTGAAGAAAAACTATTTCATTTCATTTCTTGTAACGCTGACTTATCTCACATCGGGCAAATAAAGTACATTGAAGTTATTTACCAAAAGATACAAACCATAGTGTCATTTTTCGGTGCTTCCTCTTCGCTAGAGGCCTCGCTGTCACTCCCACTATCAGAGCTCGATGATGAGCTGTCAGACTCACTATCCGAACTGTCAGAGTTGGACCTAAATAATTTTGCTTAGATTATCCTTTTTTTTTTTCAAATAATGAAAAATCATTTATTCATATAGGTATTACAATGTACACTTATGAACGTCAAATAAAAAATATACATTAAATGCTTCCAATTTGACATTAACTGCTAGTTCTCAAAACGAGAGCGTAGAACGGAAGAGAAGAACTGGCAATAAACTCTCCACCACTCTTTTTAATCGCCAAGTTTTTAAGCTATTGCATAGATTTTATCGCGGGTTTTGAGCGCGGCGACCGAATCAAGAAATTCCGTAACGAAAATAAAAACCTAACACACGATGACGTAATATAGGTGCATAAGTTGATAAAAAATGCTATGCAATAGCTTTACCGCGGCAGTCGCCGAGTGCCACACGTTTTTGTTTTAAACAATGTTTGTAAGGAGCTGCAACTATTACACCATGTTCCACGTGACATCTTAATTAATAGTTAATTAATAATAATAAAATTAATTAAAAATAAAGATTTGTCCTCTATCAGCATGGTTAAATAGGAGCACGCACTTACGTTCCCGTGGGAACAACACGCAAATACATCGTCGAAATAACTAACAGCACCGCATACACGAAATCAAATCCGACCAGTCACCACCCGTTAACGAGTATGGCGCATTTTACTCAGCGAATTCTAACATACTATTTCTTCCCTAAAAATAAGAATAAACTTCATAAATAATTCATAAAATTTTTCATGTACTGAGTAGCCGTAACTCTGAAGAAAAAACGCATTCCCACATATCGCCTTCAACGGGGTTTTACTGATATATACTGCTCAAAACAATTAGCGGAACAAGATTTTTCTCCTTTCTATTGCTTAAACTAAAATAAGATTTAAATTAACTTGTACGCTATTTTTTACCTTGTTAATTTGTTAATTACTACAATGAATAAAAAAATTCAATTTGTATTTTTTATTAAAAAAAATTAAAATGTGCATTGTAAACGAAAAACTAATTGGTGATAAAAAAGGTCCATCAAAGAAATATTCTTATATCGTTTGAATATTCGCCTTTAGTGACTTTCAGTAACGTGTGTGGCCTCCATGAGCCCTAATCACGGCTTGACAACGACGCGGCATGCTTCGTATGATCAAATTAACAAGGTAAAAAATAGCGTACAAGTTAATTTAAATCTTATTTTAGTTTAAGCAATAGAAACGAGAAAAATCTTGTTCCGCTAATTGTTTTGAGCAGTATATATCAGTAAAACCGATAAAACATTTTTATTTTTTTAAATACCTCTCAACCTCAACTGAAAAGCATACTTAAAAAATTCATACCGATAATATCGTATCGTGTCCTTGAATTAAATTACATTTTTTTTTTATTTTATCTAACAAATATCTCAGACATCCATTACGTATACATTTGACATCACGACCAATTAAAAATAATCTAAACTCAAACTCAAACTCAAACTCAAAATATCTTTATTCAAGTAGGTAACCAAGTACACTTTTGAATCGTCAAGTTAAATTAATCGTAAATTTACATTTACTACCAGTTCGCAAGTCAAGGGCGTAGAGCGGGTAAGAAGAACTGGCAAGAAACTTTCCGCCACTCTTTTTTAATCGCCAAGTATTGTCATACAAATTGTTTGAACTGGAGCAATTCAATCCCAAGGATTAGGATCATTTAAGTAGTCCTCAAATTTATAAAAAGCTTTGTTGATTAATTTTCGTTTAACGAGGGCTTTGAATTTATTTAGTGATAATTCTCTAATTTCGCTTGGGAGCTTGTTGTAAAAACGAATACAATTTCCATATAAGGAGTGGTTTATCTTTTGGAGCCTGGTTGGTCGTACACTCAAATTAGTTCTATTTCGCGTATTATACTGGTGAAAGTCACCATTTGTTTTAAAATCGTTTATATTTTTTTGGACATACAACAAGGCTTCAAGAATATATTGACCAGATAGTGTCATAATATTTAATTCCTTAAACTTATTCCGTACCGACTCCCTCGGAGAAACACAACAAATACCCCGAACAGCCCGCTTCTGCAGCACAAATATGGATTGAACCTCTGCAGCAGCACCCCGTAGTAGCAACACCCCTCTTACTTTAAAGTAAGTACTTTAAAGTAAGAGGCAGTGTTTAAAAAAAAACAAATCCGTGGCACTACAACCGCATTAGGTCTTGGCCTCAGATTTCTGAATCTGTTTCATGATCATTTCTTAAATCTAATAGGCAAGTAGGGTATCAGCCTCCAGTGCCAACCACACGCCGTCGAGTTTTTGGGTCTAAGACATGTCGGTTTCCTCACGATGTTTTTCTTCACCGTTCGAGCAAATTTTAATTGCGCACATAGAAAGTCCATTGGTGCACAGCCGGGGATCGAACCTATGACCTCAGGTATGAGAGTCGCACGCTGAAGCCACTAGGCCAACACTGCTCAGTTTAAAAAATTATATCAGAAAATTTGTGTAAATATACAAATCATTGGCGTATATGCAATATCCAATTTATTTTTCTATAGATCTATCGAAGACAATGCAATGAGAACAAGAGAACACAATTCTTGATAGTACAATATTGTGAGATAGAGTATAATATAACGGTAATTAAATTTTTACGAAGACATCCATTTATCATATGTATTAATGTAAAGGAAAATGTTGGGCACACAAGGCTGATCTACTTGTATATTAAGACAATTATGACGAAACAGATAAAGAAGTCTGTGGCATAGATACATACAGAAATAAGTAGCGCAATGCTTTTTTTTACCTTGTTCCTAATGTACTTACTTGTAGTTGTTCGTTTGTTTGGGCTTTTCTTCATTATCGTTTCCTTCGTCCCTGTTGAGGAAATTTACTTTCAATATAATTAAAATTTAATTATCTCTAAACAGAGAAGTAATTATTTATCAATAAGATTTATTTGTTCTCGTTCTTGTTAATAAAATAAAGAATACATTATTAACAACAATAACTAAAGAAGCATGTCAAAATGAAAATAAACAAACTTAAGGGGAAATGGGCGGGGCACATGGCAAGAGGAACAAAAAAGTGGAGCAACAAAGTATTAAACTGGTGCCCAAATAAACGCAAAAGAGGAACACAAATTTAGAAGGTGGATAGACCTGATACATGGCAGAGAGTGGCACAGTACAGACAGAAATGGTGGGATTTGGAGAACACCTTTGCCAAAAAAAAACATAGATACCTAGGAATTAATGATATGATAAAAATATTGTATTTAAATGAATTATTAAAATTATTAATTATTAAATTTATCAAAAATAAAAGCCTTTTATTATTATTATATAGTATAATACTCACTCGTCAGAAGATTCTTCGGAGCCCGAGGAGGAATCGGAGGCAGAAGATGTAGACCCTGAGGCAGACTCACCTTCCGGTTCCGAGTAGAATGTTTTTTTGTTCTTCTGCATTACATAATTTTTCATTTATTAATAAAATTAGATTTATACATATAGATTACTTCAAAGTATTTAATATACGCTATCTATTAGAACATTGGATCCTTTACATATGACGTCATAAAACTAGTGCTTTATTTAAAAACAATACTGGACCTGGACTAAGGTGTACACGAGTATTTTTAGACAAAGATTTTTAAAGTGTTAAATTATTGACGAAAAAAGGAAAATAAAAATTATCTCGAACTTTTTTTTAAATTTTAACTATTGCTGATCAGTGTTGGCCTAGTGGCTAAATCGTGCGACTCCAAGACCTAAAGAGGTCGTAGGTTCGATCCACGGATTTATTTTTATTTTTGAACTATATGTAATTTATTTTATGTGAACATTTAGACATTATTGGTTATTTACGTACGGTATAACACGACAGCGTATTATAGGAAATTTTTACGTTTTAGACCAACATTTTCTACATGCTCGACGCTTTCATTGGTAGGCAATGGAGTTAAGAAACCAAGTTAGTGTTGCAATGCGAAAGTGTATCGATGAACTGTGGAATCGACTCCGGGAGGGGGGGTTACCTTCCCTCAGAGATACGACCTCTACGAGAACTGCCCTTTTTGGTCGTCCCGCAAGCTCGTTTGCCCCCCTATTATATAAAAAAAAAGAGGTGCGGCGGCGCCTACTGAATGCTGTCTAAGACACTATCGACATATTTATATGTTCGCAGAGTGAACTCAGTAGCGATATTGTGTATATTATGTGTTTAATATTACATATATACATTATTTTATTTTTCTGTCTGTAAGGATAATGTGTTTCTGTAAATAAATATAAATGAATAAAATAATAAAGTAACAAAAATGTTTTTTGTAGTAAGCTTTACGATAGACAAGTAAATACCTGAACAGGAGTAGGCTGCACTTCCGGTGGTGGCGGTTCTCGTAATTCAGCCGCCAATGCTTGCGCGGGAGCACTCGGTAATGACGTATACCCTCCCGCCGCACTTCCAATGTACTGGGACAGAGATCCTAACGTATATTGATCGCGATCTGAAAAAAAAAACAAAATAATAGTAACTTTAAATTCATAAAAAGAGGTTAAAACAATGTATGTTAGTTTTACCAAGCAAAAAATGTCACCTTGCCTTAGTCTTGTCGATGGCCTATCGTAAAATAGACCTGGTCACGTGACGTACAAATTCGATGAAAAAGGTTATTATTTAAATTAAATTCTTTAAACATATATTCATACAGGGTGTTTGGTGCATCGTTTGCCAAATCAAAATGGTGGATTGGAGGGGTCTTTATCTATTATCCCAGGCCTCACAAAGAGTTCTTGGGCCAACGGAATAATTTATGTCGATTTTTTTAATGTTTTCTTTAAATTATCCAAAATTTGACTTTCAAAGGTAAATAAAAAATAAATTATACAGTAAGTACACATAATGTTGTTTTGACGAAGTACATTCCACATTTTCCATGTCGATATTTCTAGCAATGAAGCTACGTCTCTGATACTTCTAGTCGGGTCTTCTTCAAAAAGCGCCCGAATCCTCTCGTCCACTTCAACATTATGGCGCACCACAATGCCCCTTGTAACATTGTCCAAACGACAATTGGGCTAACGGAATAAATTATTCCGTTGGCCCAAGAACTCTTTGTGAGGCCTAGGATAATAGATAAAGACCCTCCAATCCACCATTTTGATTTGGCAAACGATGCACCAAACACCAACATGTATATTTATTTAAATTGTATAATGATACCTTTCAAAACTATACTTTGTTTAAACAAAAATTATTATATAATTTCAGGTATTATATAATCATTTAAGGGAGGATGCCCTTTTTTATCAATTGGAGGTCGTATCTCCCAGGGAATGTAGGGAAGGGAGTCAATTCCACAGTTCGCAAAAGAAAATGTCTTGTAAAAAGACGAGGCAGGATCAAGCCAAACAACTTTTCAGTTCACCGTGACCACGCACGCTGTAAAGCACGCGAAACGTCGGATAAATTTAAAATTATGTTAAATAGTTGTAAATTTATAATAATACATAACTTCAATCCGGTCAAAATAGTTGTTTTATTAAACTTTTCAGTTCATTATTTAACAATCAACATTATTCAATTATATTCTATACTAATATTATGAAGAGGTGAAGTTATTAGGGGATGACTTCTAGAGAAAAGTTGTAGAACAATACCTAAATGAAAATCTCAGCGACCGAATATTAAGGCATATATTATATTAAAAAACCAAGTCTGTCTCTTAACTCTGAAGTTACTGTACGGAAGAAAGACTGGGAATATATATTTTTAGGTTTACGGATCAGACTTTTCCGTGCGAAGCCGGGTCGCTAGTAAACTATAAACCTGACTTAGTTAAAGAATGTTTTGTCTCATTTATTTTCGAAATATTCAATAGCTCCCTTTTAAAACTTACCCTTAAAATTACTCTGTATAGTGGGCTTCGGTTTATCCGGACAAAATATGTGCGACGCGTACTGTGCTAACAGCGATTCATTTTGGGGCTCAATAAACTTGCGAAGCATTCTAGCTCTGTCTCTCACATCATAACTTGCGTCGTAGCGAGCGAGATGCAAGACATATTTGCACATTGGTAATGTATCTGGCTGGGTTATGGATAGCTTTACCGCTAGCGACAAGAGTTGTAGTTTTACTAATTCTTCCTGAAAAATAAGGCAATTATAATTTAAAAAGATATGTTTTTAGGCCTGGAATGGTGGTAAATTTAAGACTCTGGGTTAATTAATAACGCATTGTTCTTTTAATTTTAATTCTTACGGGAAATAAAATCCGGGACATTCGGATTAGGGAGCGTTCAAGTATTACGTAACTAATTTTGGGGGAGGGGAGGGGGCCGGGGATTGAATTAAACCGTTATTGTTAAGATTATTTTCGACTTTCCAGTACTTTACACTACATAATGGTAACTTTTAGGTATAAAGAGTCACTAGGTGGTCACGAAACGTTTTACTATACTTGGGTACAGAAAAACGTTACGGCGCGTTACATGGGGGGGGGGGTCCAATAATCTCCATCTCATACACGCTATGCGCTATGAATAAGCTAGATATTGCTCAAATTTTTTAAATTATAAACAATAACGTTTCATTTCACACGTATTAAATAAATTTTAAAATACCTGGTCGGCGAAATTGGATACCATATGGGCTAAAATGGCAGCGGCTCGAGGGTGCTTCGCCCCGTGTTCCGCCACCAGCCACACAGCTGCCGCGCGTGCATTACCCGCTAATCTAAAAAATCAGTATTCAATATATAGTCTGTGCGAAAAGACAATCGTGGGATTTGGTCGCAGCAGGCCTTTTTTTCATTGACAACAGTGATACATAGTTCGACATTAATCATGTTAATGAAGGGGCCTCAAAGCCTAGCGGTCTTATTAAGTGGCAGCTAGGTGAGGGGTACCGGGTTCGATTCCCGGTTCGAGGGCAAGTTTTAATTTAATTTAAATTTGTTTTCGGCCTTTGGGAGGGTTGTGCGGTACCGGGCGAGTGCCTAAACCGTACATGGAGGACACTATCCTATACTTGACAGTGGCTAATGCACAAATCGTGCCAGAGCCATAAAAAAAAAATCATGTTAATATGAATAAATAACTGACAGCTGACGGCAAATAAGAATTATCTTAGTTGGCAAGACCGCCACGCCGGTTCTATATCCGCTCAGATACTCTACTTATGGAGACAGTTAGTTGCAGTATACAGTGTAAACTCTTTATAACGAATTTCAAAAGTCCCAGCATTTTTATTCCTTATAGGAACAATTATGTATGGATATTGGGTTAAACCAAATAAATTTAACTCATTTTTACGTTATAGAGACTTTTTCCTTATAACGAATCATGTTATAAAGAGTTTACACTGTATATGACTTTTGTTTTAAATTGGTGCTGAAGTATTATGTAACGTGGGCCATATTTAAACCCTTAATAGGGTTTCAAATGTTTAGCATAGTGCGTGTTAACCGGACTTACTGCAATATAAATAAATCAGAAAAAAGCGTTACAATATCGGTGCCAATTATTTAATGCACAATAATGTATTAATTAAATCTTTAAAGGATACAAATATTAGTAGGAGTAAGGATACAAATAATAATTAAAGATAAATCTCACCTTAGAGGTTCCAAAAACTAACAAAACACGATCATAACAACACTCAGCTACTCTCTCAAATACGTGCGCACACCCATTCACACACACACAAATTCACTTAGACTTAATGTCTTATAAGGAAGCGTTCAAGTATTACGTAACGCAATTTTTGGAGATTATTGACCCCCCCCCCCATGTAACTCGCCGTAACGTTTTTCAGTACCCAAGTATAGTAAAACGGTGACCACCTAGTGACGCTTCAGTTACTATTATGTGGTGTAAGTCTAAAATAATATTAACAATAACGTGTAATTCAATCCCCGCCTCGCATCGTAACGTTTTACAAAATGACCCCCCCCCCCCCCCCCCAAATTCGTTACGTAATACTTGAACGCTCCCTAAGACATAGTTGTAACATTAAAATTACTTTTTTTTAAACTGTTTTAAACATGTACCACGGTTTAAATTGATATCTAGTTACCCACAACACAACCCTAGTGTGGAGACTTGCGATATATGATTTTTGTAATAAATTATGTTTTTATTATTTTTTATTACCTATCCGAGCGCAGTAATTTCGCAGCTCGAGAAACAGCCGCACGCGCAGAACTAGCGCCACCGCCTACCACTCGTTTCACCACCACTACCGCCTCACATACCACCCATTCTGCAAAATATAGGTTAGGTATTATTTATTTATTAAAATATTTTTTTGTGTTATTAAATATATAGTTTACTAAATATCACTTAATTATATTACAAGGTTACAATGATAACTAGTTTTATTTTTCCAAGCAGACAATCATAAGTCATCATAAAAAATAATAATATAATAAAACCATAGTAGGATCAAGGATGTATGTAATGTAAAACATTCTATGACACATTTATACGATAATACACGATCAGTTTTCAATCTGTGGATACAAAGACGATAATGGAGCGATTTTTTTTATAGGTTTTTACATTTGTAACTTTATTCAATAAAAAATAATAATAATCGTGTCTTTTTGCCGACCACTTATTATTGCTCGGCTGTGTACATCTCAAGAATTCATAAAAAAATAATAAAAAAATTACCAGAAATCACTTTACGCGAATTGATTAACATTATTTTAAGTAACGTCGTCAGACAATTAAATTTTTATTTTAACTGAAATCGACCTAAGAACGTAAATTTCCTTAGATTCCTGTTTTTTGCAAAAGAGTTTATATAATAAGTTGAATACTCCGGTTATACCTCCGTTAATTCGACTTAATAATTCTTTAGTTCATAATAATATACATAGTATAACTTACCATCCTTACTCGACAGCAAATGAAGAAGACCATTCAAGCAGGTCTCAGTCTCAGTTTGTATGGCCACGGCTAGCCTTCCTATAGCCTGAATGGTAGCGGCCACGAATGCCTTATCACTGGAAGTGACATATGTCTGGTATTCACGTAAGACCACGGGAGCGCTGGCTTCAGTCGCTAGGTTCGTTAGTATTTCCAGTTTTAACAACTTTATGTGCGTGGGGTCCGAGTTACGCACGAAGAAAGATTTGAGGAATGGCTCAAAGAGTGACTGAAAATTGTTAATTTCTTATAATAATCCACGAGCAAAATTATAAACTGTATCATGGCGTATCTCTTATTTACGGCCTTTTACAAGTCGATCAAAAAACAAAGCTTTAAAATCTATTGGTATATGTATATCTGTTTAAATACTCCTTATTTAAGGAAATATATTTTCTAAGTGTACATACCCTCTTAGAGACAGTAAGCGCTGCAATAGAGTTGAGGACCACACTCTGAACTTCAACAGGAGCACGAAGCAAACGAACCATCGCCTTAGCCACGGGCGGGAGTTCTTGTACTAAAGAATATTGTTTTATTTTATTTTAAGCAGTATAGTATTTTGGCCAGTGTTGGCCAAGTGGCTTCACTTGACTCTCATACCTGAGGTCGTAGGTTCGATCCCCAGCTGTGCACCAATGGACTTTCTTTCTATCCGCATTTAACATTTGCTCTAACGGTGAAGGAAAACATCGTGAGGAAACCGACATGTCTTAGATCCAAAAAGTCGACGGCGTGTGTCAGGCACGGCTGATCACCTACTTGTCTATTACATTGAAAAATGATCATGAAACAGATTCAGAAATCTGAAGCCAAGACCTAAAGAGGTTGTAGCGCCAGTGATTTTTTTCTAAATATTTTATACATCACCATTTTACGTGGCCAAAATATATTATCTTAAACGATTCATCACAAAGTAAACACGATCTAAAGAGTGTGCAGTTTAATCACTTTAAAATACTTTAAGCGGAAGTCAAAATATTCATTTAAATAATTTTTGTGCGCTTTAGAACGTAAAATTTATGACTACATTTACAGTCACTCCTCAAATCTCTTTATTTAAACTTAACTTGACTTAAACTTTTTATTTCAATAGAAGGTGCAATTATTACACATGACAAGGAGTGAAGACTACTATAGAAAAAAAAGTTTGATATCTATATATATGATTTTAACACATGAAACCTCTACAAAAAATTTTAATTAGATTAAAACTCACTCGGGCCACAGTGATAAAATAATTGTGCGACCGCCATAACCACACCCGCGTTTCTGCTTTGCAAAAGAGGTTTTGCTGCTCGTAGGAGCAGTCGTAGATCAGGGTCCACTGATGGTGAGACAGTCCTTTTGTGATCACTGGTCTCACTCTCAGAGTCGTAGAATGGCTTTTCCTCACTGTCACTTGAGTAATTCTGTAAGGAAATTTAATAATTTTTCCATTGTGAATTCTTGTGTTTTTAATATGTACGTGTATAATTTTTATGCCGTACTCATAGAGTCTGGCTAATAAAAGAAGATAATTGAATTATTTGAAAACTTTCGGATGGCAATACAGAATGTCATTAATTACTTATTGTCTTGATACTTCATGCGATTATGCGATTTTTACTTCTATTATATATTTTTTCCAAATAGTTAACAGGTATAATAGCCTAATCTTTGTTTTATTTCATAGAATATTTCGTTTCTTTCGCAGGATTTGATTATTCCGAATAAAGTTGTGTTTTATAATAAATATACTTTTAGTTTTCCATGCAATGCTAGTCATTTTAAGTATCAAAAGTAAAAGACTAAATACGTATAGTATTTAATTTCATAGAAATACAGTTACTACGAGGGGAGGTCCAAAAGTTCGTGGAATGGAGGGGATGGAGTGGGGATAGGGGCGCTCGCTTAGTGTCATACTAATTGGGGACTCATAATTAGTATATAAATGGAGTTTCAGCCCTATTGCGTCATTCGTTTACGAACACTCGCCTGCTAAACACGTCAATCCGGAAGAAAACTGAAACTATGGAGAAAATTTAACACCGTGCTGTCATTAAATTCCTTACCAAGCAAGGAAAGAACGCTCAGACCATTTTGAATGAAATGGAAACTGTTTACGGGGAACAGTGCCCTAGTAAATCAATGATTTACAAATGGCATGGTCTTTTTAAACATGGTCGGGAGTCGATTGAAGACGACCCCCGCTCAGGAAGGCCAGTTGAGGCCACCACATCAGACATCGTCGAAAAAGTGGAAAAAATTGTACTGGAGGACACCCGTTTGAAGAAAAAACAGTTATCTGCATTAGTTGGAGTATCAGATACCACAATTTTGCGAATCCTACATGACTACCTGGGTATGACAAAAGTCAGTGCAAGATGGGTACCGAGAATGCTCACGCCGCTTCAAAAACAGCAGCGCGTCGAAGCGTCAAAACATTTTTTGGAGTTGTGTAGCGACGATCCTGGATCGATTTTGGAGCGAATTGTTACCGGCGATGAAACATGGGTTCATCACTTCGAGCCTGAGTCCAAACAAGAGTCCATGCAATGGCATAAAAAGGGGACACCACCGCCAAAGAAATTCAAAGTGTCGGAGTCGGCTGGAAAGTTGATGGCTACTGTTTTTTGGGATTGTGAGGGGATAATACTGATTGATTATAAAGAAAAGGGCAGGACCATAACCGGAGAATACTACGCAACAATACTAGAAAAATTAAAGGATGCCATCAAAGAAAAACGTCGGGGAAAATTGACCAAGGGTGTGTTGCTCTTGCAAGACAACGCGCCGGTTCACAAGAGCAAAGTTGCAATGGCTGCTCTACACACGCATGGCTTCGAATCACTAGTCCACCCACCCTATAGTCCAGATCTGGCCCCAAGTGATTTTTATTTGTTCCCCAATTTAAAAAAAAGACTTAAGGGGAAGGAAATTTTCCGACGACAATGAGGTAAAGGAGGCAATTTTGGCTCATTTTGAGGGAAAAGATAAAAAATATTTTTACGATGGTTTAGAAAAATTAATTCATAGATCTAATAAATGTATTCAGCTTAAGGGTGATTATATTGAAAAGGAAAAATAAATTTACTGTTTCATTTTTACTAAAACCCTTTCATTACACGAACTTTTGGACTTCCCCTCGGATCAATGTAAAAAATAATAAAATAAAATCAAGTATCAAGTAAGTTTAATCCACAAAATATATCAATCTTTAAGGGATACCATACAAATTTTTTTTTAA
Source organism: Pieris macdunnoughi (assembly GCA_905332375.1). Taxonomy (NCBI): domain Eukaryota; kingdom Metazoa; phylum Arthropoda; class Insecta; order Lepidoptera; family Pieridae; genus Pieris; species Pieris macdunnoughi. The sequence goes on from CAJOBZ010000019.1 coordinate 5,010,328, forward strand.
TTTGCTTGGCTTTTTCGTTATCTTCTTTCATTAGCCAGACTCTAGTCGTTATTAATCGACCAGTTAATATTAAATTTATAAAAAAAAGAACTAATCAAGGAAGAAAAGGGTTGTGAAACACCCTTTGTTTAATATACTAACAGTGATATATTCGCTAAAATACTGATTCTGTACAATATATTTTATATAATATGTAAAGTTAGTTACTTAAAGCTCAATAGGTTAAGTAAACAAAATTTTCTTACTTCAAGATTTGGATCCGGGAAGCACGTCTTAGCATATACAGTGAGAACGTTTAGTAAGGCCAGTTGACCCCACTCATCAACATCAGCTAATAGCGCACAAAGCTTCCTAAAACCAGTGTTTAATGTTTATTTTGGACTGTGGGAATAGTCTATAGTAATGTAGCTCTATACATCTGCCAGAGAGTGATTGTTCACTTTGGGTTCGGCATAAGGGCCACAGCATTGAGCAGTATTATATGAATATGTAATGGAATGATATTTTATTAATTTGAATTTGACGCGTCGGAGTGACACGCGATAAAATGGCGGATGACGTGTAAATTAATTTAGTGGATTATAGTGTAAAAAGATAGATTAAAGGGTAAGTGGACATTAAATGTCGTTTTTATGTATTTCAGGTAAGAATAATTATTATAGTTAGACCATAAGTGCATTATATTATAAAATGTGATAAATAAAATAAAAACTTTGTATTTCAGAGAAACAATTTTGTGTTTTCATTTAGAAAAAATCCTTAATAATATTTCTTATAAAACGACATTTTTGTTAATTAAAAGAAGATGGACCGGCTGCAATTTGAGTTTACGATGATAGCCTCAATCGATGGCAAATCTAATATATTGGCCATAACTTCAATATTGACAGAAGAAGGAAAATGTTATGTTTTACCTGATGAACTGAAGCCGGTGATTCATCATACATATATAGTTAAATTGAACACTTTTTCAAAAATAAAAAATAGTATAAAGAAAAGGCACCAAAGCAGAAAGATATGGGTAAAATTAGATGAAGATCTAAAGAAAACATATATAGATGAGGAAGGTAATATGCAATTTTTAGATCAATATTTAGAGGAAATGAGCACAAAACAACCAAGAGGCAATGATGATAATTTGCAACATATTCTGGAAAAATTAATAGAATCTACAACAAAAAAAGAAAATCAACATAATTTAAAACATGTTTCAGAGAAATTTATTATCGAAAAATTCACAAGTAAGAATCCTAATGCAGTGCAATGGATAGAGAATTTTGAAAAAGAGTGTGAGCGTTTTAATATAACAAAAGATGAAACAAAAATAGATATATTGAGATTATTTTTAGAAAACTCCAGTTTGGATTGGTATAGCTCGATGGTAATTAAACTATCAGTAAATTCTGAATGTAATGAATGGAAAGACAAATTTTTAGAAACTTTTAGGAACCAAGGAGAGAAGATAAGGAGATACATAGATTAGATTATCTAAAGTCTATATAGATTTTACACCTGCATTAAAATTTATAAATTACTGCGTTACTGTGGCTAAGGTTTTTGTTATATATTACATAGTTGAAAACTATTCAAGGGAAACGGTAGGAGAACTTATGTGAAAGGTAGATAGCTTATGTGAAACGTTGGTACTTTTAACACAGCGCCATCTGTTAGAATTGTATCAAATAATAAACAAATATTTGCAATAAAATAATATTGCGGGTGGGTTCCGGTTCCGGCGGTCAAACTGTCAACACGTACGTCAACGTCGTCCGCGGATTTTAATCGTAAAATTGTGTTTTAAAGTGACATTTTCGTGCTGTGAAACGTAAAAACATTAAAACGAAGTTCATTAAACACAACTAATAAAAGAACACAGTGAGAGTGCTTAAATATCGTGCGATAATTGTTGAAAAACTTCTTCAGAATTATAACCTCAAATTAATAACGGTCATAGACAATAGACTTGTCTCAGCTTAGCTTAATACCAATACCAACATTACGCCATTGTGACAGTGTCATTGACAATAGTAGTGTTGCCATTCAAAAAAAATAAAAGCTGACAACCAGTGCTACCACACAAGAAACGAAATTTCCCTAGTCATGGACAAGAACATGGAACTACTTCTAAACAAACTCGATGAGAAATTTAAAAATCAAACCGAACTTATTACATACTCCGTAACTAAGAGCGTCATGGAGGCTTTAGACGAGAAAATGAAAACTATCTCTGAGGAAAATACTAAACTCAAGAACAAAATTTCAGAACTGGAATTTAAACTCCAGAGAGCAGAGATAGAAAAGAGAAAAAACAACCTCGTCTTTTTTGGAATCAATGAAAATATTAAATTAGAAACGGAGTTAGTGGATTATATCAAAGAAATAATTGTGGATATGGGAGTTCATATGGATAGCCAAGAAATTAGCAAAGTATATAGAATTGGGCAGAAAACTGATAATAAAAACCGTCCAGTGATAGTTACCATCACAACTCAATGGAAAAAACATCTTATACTCAAAAATAAGCCTGACCTCCCACAAGGCGTCAACATAAAAGAGGACTACCCCAAAGAAATCCTAGACAAACGCAAACAACTGCAACCGCAAGTAGAAGAAGAAATAAAGAAAGGAAATATCGCCTATATAAAATACGACAAGCTCATTGTAAAGAAGCCGAAAGAAAATAGAGAGAAGAGGAAGAGAGAAACTTCCGACTCACCAAAGGCACCATTAGAAAAGAAAACTAACAAGAAAGCAATATTGAACAATCCATCATCCACACTACCCAAAACACATACCAAAGATATCTTAAGACCCAACATACTAAACTATGTAGAAAGAGCAAGCTCTGATCCACAAATAAATCTCTCAAAAAACTGAATATGCCCCAGGACCACCGGAACCATCATACACCAACAATTAATTATTTACACAAACAATTAAAAAAATATCTTCCACCACGGCTGGTCCCCGCGGAAGACTTAGACCATCACCCTCTAACAAGAACAAAAAACAAAAGGAATGAGAACAAATTATACATAGCAACTCTAAATACCAGAACTTTACGAACACCAGAATCTTTATCGGAACTTGAAGAAGCATTGAAGGACCTAAAATGGGACATTTTGGGAATCAGTGAAATGAGAAGAACAGGAGAATGTATTGAAGAGCACCAGGACTTCGTGCTATTTAACAAAGGAGACACCGAAGGACAAGGAGGGGTCGGATTCATAGTTAAAAAAGCACCTAAAAGAATACATAATAGAATTCATTGGAATTAATGACCGAACTGCTATACTCAACATCAAATTACCTAGCTTCAAAAAAACATGGACAATTATCCAAGCCTATGCTCCCACGGAACAAGCAAAAGAACTTGAACATGAATCTTTTTACAATGAACTATCCCAAGCTATTATAAGTAATTACTCAAAAAACATAATTGTACTAATGGGAGATTTTAATGCTCAAGTGGGAATAAAACAATGTAAAGAAGAATATGTGTTAGGAAACTTTGGCTACGGCAAAAGAAGCAAAAATGGACAAAGGCTGGTTGAACTCTTATTAGAACACAATCTAACCCTCCTAAATAGCATTTTTAAGAAAAACAAAAACAACAAGTGGACTTGGATCTCTCCAGGCGGGAATCATAGAAACGAAATAGACTATATTATAAGCAGCCACCCAAATCTATTTACGGACACAGCAGTTATATCAAAATTAAACTTTAATACCGACCACCGCATGGTAAGGGCGTCACTCAAGACTATACCACCCAAACAATCCAGAAAGTTTGCTATACATGACACACTCCCGACATGCAGCACAGAACCCAACAAAAGAATGGAGAATTCCTTGTAAAAACTCAGCAGAGAACTATTAGAAACAGATGCAATAGATGTAAAAACAAGTTACAACAAATTACAAAACAACATTACATGTCAAAAAGAACAAAAACGACCACAACATAAATATAATTTAAGTAACTCAACACTACAACTTATAAATGATAGAAAAAGTTTACTTGACTGTAAAGTAAGGAAACAGAACATCCAAAAAATAACTGACTTAAGCAAAAAAATCAAAGAAGGACAGGAAAGTTAAAAGGTTGCAAACTCTAGAAAAACATATAGCAAGGACAGGAGGAACTAGGAAAGCTTTAAAGGAACTCCGAGAATCAAACCAATGGATCCCGAAATTGAAAAACAACCAAAAAAATGTAACAGACCGAAAGAACATAAATAGAATAGCTACAAAATTCTACCGCAATCTATATTCTAACCAAGAACCCAATACACATGTAAGTCAAGAAACCCTAAATTATAATCTGCTCTTAGTGAACCCAGAACCTGACATATTACCCAGAGAAACTAGGAAAGCCATACTAAGCCAAAAGTTAGACAAAGCACCAGGTCCTGATAAAATCACAAACGAACTACTGAGAGGAACCATAGAAGAACTGGTCCCCATTCTAACTAAAATCTTCAACGGCATCCTGAGGTCGGGACAGGTTCCAGAACAATGGGAGACATCCCACATCATTCTCATACATAAGAAAGGAGAAAGAGATAACATAGGGAACTACAGACCGATAAGTCTGATGTCTAACATATATAAAATCTTTTCCAAAATAATTTTGAACCGAATAAGCAACACACTTGATGAAAACCAACCGAAGGAACAAGCTGGCTTTGAAAAACCCCACCACCACACAGTCAAGCAAATTATGGAAAAATATAATGAGCACAACAAACCGCTATATATGGCTTTTATCGATTATTCTAAGGCATTTGACAGCATTAGCCACACAGCCATATGGGAAAGCTTACAGAACCAAGGAATTCCGACAGTGTACATAAACACCATTAAAAACATTTACTCTAACAGTAAGGCAAGAGTACAAATGGAAACCTTGGGTGAAACATTCCAAGTAAAAAGAGGCGTCAGACAGGGCGACCCGATGTCTCCAAAGCTGTTCTCCGCGGTGCTGGAAAACATATTTCGGAAGCTAATATGGGACCAACATGGATTAAATATAGACGGTAAAAAACTAAACCATCTTAGATTCGCTGACGATATTGTTTTATTTGAAGAACAACCAGGGAGCCTAGAAAAAATGATACAAGAACTAAATACAGAGAGCAAAAAAGTGGGCTTATCTATGAATATAAACAAAACGAAGCTATTAACGAATTCAAACAAATATGAAATAAAAATTAACAACCAACCCGTTGAATATGTAGATGAATATATCTATTTAGGACAAATCATCTCACATACAGACACAACTACAAAAGAAATAAAAAGACGAATAGCTAACGGATGGAAGAGATATTGGTCACTGAAAGAGATCATGAAATCCACAGACTTGAGTACTGGTATCAAAAGGAATGTCTTCAATACCTGCATTCTCCCATGTATTACATATGGGTCTGAAACTTGGGCTCTCACAAAACATCACAGAAACATGCTGGAACACTGCCAAAGAGCTATGAACTTGAACGAAGTATGATAGGTATTAAGAAACAAGATAAGATACGAAACACTGTCATAAGAAGTAAGACAAAAGTCACAGACATACTCACTAGAATAGATAGCTTGAAGTGGAGATGGACTGGGCACATGATACGTGATAAACATGAAAAGTGGAGCAACATCATAACTGACTGGTACCCTAGAGATGGGAAAAGGAACAGAGGAAGACAAAGCAAGAGATGGGAAGACGAATTAAAATTAACAGCAGGCTCAAAATGGAGAAGGGTTGCAAGAGACAGAGTACAATGGAAATTGTTAGAGGAGGCCTTTGCCAAGAGGCACACTGAACTTAGAGATATTATATAACTTAAAGATAAGAGTCAACTAAAAGTCCAAGAAACAGTTCAGGATAAGAGGCTTATTATTATTATAATATTGCGGGTAAAAATTAAGATGTAAGCTATCCTATCTCTTAAGTTGGATCAAACCACACACGGTGTGCAAATTTGATTGATATCGTTTCGGTAGTTTTGGAGTCCATAGCGGACAAACAACGTGACACGTAATTTATATATGGGTCAAACTCATGGGCTAGTTCAGGTTGAGGATTGTTTAAAAATAATACTTTTTTATGCTGATATATATTTTGATATATTATTCACAAATATTCCTTCATTTACGTTTGCTAAATATGGAATTATTTAGTTACTAATTTGTTGAAAAAAAAAGAAAGTTTTAAAATGTCCCCTTCTGTGGACTGTTCGTGAACGCGGTAAGCACATTTTGACAAATTCTGTTCTTAATTAACAAGTGTTATCTCATAATAAATATTAATTATCGATAATATGTATACTGAATGTTAAAATGTTACCAAGTTATTCAATATATATCTAGCTAAACCTACACAATAAACAGTTGGTTACGCAAAATCACGTCTTTTCTGTAGACCTAAAATTCAATCGATTTTATCGAGCTAACTCAAAATACTATTTCACAATTATTTTTTTGTACTGGCCACACTACACGGCTGGCGTTTGCCAGTTTAGATTGAGTGACGGAGCGCTCGTAGTTTATTACAACAGTTTTTGTAAATTTTACTGAGTATTCATCAAAGATCAGTGTGTCTTTCCTGTTCCTGGTGTATATTAGAAAGTAATAAATGAATTTACCGATTAGCATGCAGCCTTCGTTTCTTATTAAGAGTGGTTTCGAAATGTTTTAAATTGTTAAGTATAAGCTCAAAACTGATCGAGCAATGCTTTCTTTTTTAATAAAAGTCCTTCCTGTGGACATCTTTTCTGTGGACTGAGATGTCCACACGAGAGACATTGTCCACAGAAAAGAGCAAGCTATGCCAAAAAACTATTAAAGAATCCGTTAAAACTACTCATTAATTACTCGTTAATATTTTTAAGACAAAATTACCTACATATTTTCAACATCTTGCAAATATAATAAACCAACACAGAGTTATTCGATCAATCAAACAAAACTTAATTCCAGCCAACAGATGGCTTACTTCATATTGATTTTTCAGAAAATTATTGCTGCAAATATGGATCAGAAATTCAATCAGCCCATTTTGGCGGATCTAAAGCACAACTTTCACTTCATACATGTGTGTACTACTCGTCAAATAATCAGCCAACAAACCTTACACAAACCACATGTCTTTGCACTGTATCAGAAAACTTAAGACACGATCCCGTGTTCATTTGTGCACATTTAAAACCTGTTATTCAAAGAATAAAGTTACTTACACCAGATTTGAAGCAGCTGCATGTACTCAGTGATGGGCCTACTACCCAGTATCGTAATAAAACAATGTTTCATTTAATAGCAAACTATCTTAGCAAAATTTCAAAAGCAGAAATCATTAACTGGCATTTCAGCGAGGCAGGACATGGCAAAGGTGCTCCTGATGGGGTAGGTGGATGCATAAAACGGACATGCGATAATGCAGTTGCGAATGGCCAAGATATATCGAACATTGATAGTTTTATTTCATGTTTAAAAGGTAACTGTAAAGGCATTGAAATTATTCGTATTGATAATGAAGTATCTAATATACAAGAAATTGCATTCAAACAAGATTCATCAGGTGGCATGGAGTGCAAAAGCACCTAACATTATACGTCAGACGATTGAGCTGCTTATTATGTGCAGCCCATATTGAATGTACCCATTTTGAAGTTGGACAAATAGAGGTTGAGGGCATTTCGTGTAATTTTATAGAAACACAACTTCTACAGAATTTTACATCTTCTTCAACCCTCAGTCCAGCAACCACTAATAACACTACATCAGCCTCTACAGCCACTGGACCGACAACCCCAACTCTGCTTGAACCCTTGTTTAATACACCATCATTGGAATCATCATCAAGCCCAACCCGTCAACCATTAACCCCACAAAAGCCAAATTTAATTAATACAGACTCTGATGACTCAGTAACTCCTAATAAATTCAGGTTCTGTCCAACCCTTGATGTAAGTGACTTGGAAAACTCAATTACACCACCAAAAGTAATACCCAAAAAATCCAGAGTCCGTGCATTCCCAGAATACAGTGACTTTGACGACTCAAATGCACCACAAAAGAAATGTAAAGGTCGTTCATTTTTTGATTCGAGTGATGATGATATCTTTTAAAATCCTTTTTTTACTTTGTATTGTTTATTATTAATAACTTTTTAAGACTAACTTAACGATTGTTTTTGTTTTTTTTGTTTTTGTTCGATTCTGTGGAAGTATGTCCCTTCAGTGGTCACAAAAAAAATTAAAAGTTTAATATTTCAGTCAAAACTGAAAAACGATCTTGTTTTATATTTTCATTAAAATGCTATGATTATAAGGTAATAAATAAGACTGATTTCGTAAAAGTTCTGACTATGTTTTTTTTTCACAAAATTCTGACTCGTTTTGTGTATGACCCATATATTAAAATTTGAATTTTCTAAAAATATTTTTTAAACAAAAACCAAAGGCTGTTTTACAACTATGTACTTTATATTTTCAATCATCAATGATTGATTGATTAAATTACATTATGTACTTACAATATGAGGTAACATAACATTGAACCATCGCGTCCCCATATGTTATCTAGTTAAGGCTACGTGAGGCATCGGTCAAATTAAGCTACTGTAGAAGCACGAGCGCTCCAACCAGAGGGCTATCGTACATGTCTATCAAATTCGCGTTCCTATGTGTACGTTGCGTGTACGCGTCTTGTAGTGTAGTAGTACTTTCGTTTATGGCTACGCGAGTCTGTCGCAAGAAAATTAAGTAAAAATATATCTAGATATACCTGTAACTCCGATGTATAAGGCTCATTCGATCAGCACACACCTCAGAAAAGGCCATTGCAGCAGAACCAACTACAAGGGGTGCTTTGTCAGACAACAGCTTGTCTATTATTCCCACCAACTCCTCTTTTTGCTCTGGGTCTAAGCTAAAGTAACAAGAAATATGATCTTTATCAACAGATAAATGTTTAAATGCAATTTGAATTATAATATGATTATATAACCAAACACTTACTTCAAGATATTAATATTATTAGTTTCAGAACTATATTTTCCTCATTTAATAAAACTGAACACTTTATAAAAAATACTAATCTTTTAATGCCTTATAAGATCACCCAACAACAAATAGGATTTAATGATATAAGCCCAAAAATGTTTACATTAAATATAATCTTACCTATACAATTTAGGTATGGCATGAGCAGCTGTCTTCCTCACGTAAGGACTCATATCGCTGGCTGAGTCTCGAATAGCTAACATCACTATGGGAACTATCATTGGAACACGGATTGATGACAGCACCCGCAAAGCACTGGCACGAATCAATTGATTTGGGTCCTGTACAATACATAAAAATATTTTGTTACTTGATGTTAAGGAAAAATATTTACTCACTTAATAAAACAATATTTTTTTTTGTTTATTATTCATTTATAATTAATTTTATAATACAGTATTTACAATTTTCTTAACCTACAAAGTAATAATAAAAATAATTAAAAATAAATAAAATGAAAATCAAAACAAAACAAATTAGACAAACTAGAACATTTTACAAAGTCATTTGTTAACATTCGTAGTGTAAAGTCGTACCAATAATATTTAAATCAGATACAATGAGCGGAATTGTAGCAGTTGGACCTGAGCCTAGCAGGATAGTTTGTCCGTCATGTCGGGCCACAATCGTCACTAGAATAGACCGCAAGGCTACTACTAAGACACATCTTATGGCGTGCTTTCTCTTTATATTCTTATGCTGGCCCTGTATTTGCGTTCCTTACTGTATGAATTCTTGTCAAAACGCCGATCACTACTGCCCGAATTGCAACGCTTACCTCGGAACATATCAAGGTTGATTATCTATAAAGATATGAATTCTACGATTTTAAGGTGTATGTTTATATATATTGCTATTATTCATAATATTTTCTAATACACAATAAATAAAACGTATTTAATACTATGATCGTTTATTGCAATATGTAGATTATAAGGCACTTAGATGTTCCATTGTTTGTGTACTAAGTACATCATGCTGTAAGTGTTTGAGTAATTTTATCATTACCCGAAAATCACGGCCCAGTGCTCAAATGATTTAAACTAGCCTAATGTAAGATTGCGTCAGCCCGAGCTTACTAAACGTACCAAAATTCAGTACAGTTTCACGTATTTCTCTTTGTGTGTGGCTTAAATTTACCAGACGCAGTAAAATATAAGTCCAGAGTGGAGTGAATAGAGGAAATGGAGCGGTTATCTAAAGTCGCGGTGCCGACCGCTGTTACGGTTGCCAGGGCAATTTGAAATTATTTGTTGTCTAATGTTAAAAAGAGGGATAAAAATTTGCAACACCGAGATACCAAGACTAAAACTCAAACGTTCTATTTATGATATTTACGAACTTATTAAAAAAACATTTATTGTGTTAATAAGCTTGCCGGGCTTCAAACTATGGATTAAAATGTAATCTCATTTTTATATATTAAAACTTTGAAATTGAAATTAAATGAAATTACGTTTTTGATCTTTGTACTTTTTGTAATTTGTGGTAAATGTTACCTTATTATTGCTTACTTTGTGTAGTATATAATCGAATAAAACTTAAAATAATTAGTTTGTTTTTTGTACTAAAACCATTTGGATTTTTCTTTAAAATAGGACAGAGATATAGGTACCACTCCTTGGATATTATTTTTGTAATGTAATCATATTTTAAGTAAATATTTACATATTAACGCCACCATACATACAGATTTGTCGGATTTATAAATGCCGCCAAACTACCAATTTTTTTTGCGACATATCTTAAAATAAAACACTTAAACTAACAATTCTCAAAAAATAGAAGAATTTAATCTAGTGGCGGTAGCATTAATACGTAAGTAGGTTCCTATACATCTTATGCGAAGAACCAAACAATATATGTATACGTTATTAGGTAGTTCTATTTACTATACATTTTAATATGTTATATTTATTTGGTGACCCTAACTGCAATGTGTTATCTAAGTTTATAAAAAGTTAATGTACAAAATATCTTCAATGGTTTTATTTTATTATGTAAATTATTTATCTTATTTAGATAGATTTTGTGTATTTTAATTTAATGATAAGATTTGCTACTTGATTTTATTATAGCCCTAATTTAAAATGGTTTGTATAGTACAATGTGTCCAATATTATTAATATTTGTAACGGGTAAAGTTAATTATGGTGTTTAAAATATACAATTTATATCAAATATCAATCTCGGAAAAATCGATCTATAATTTATCTGTCTATATGTGAGATGAATAACAATAAAGGTTTTTTAAATTATATTGAGTTTCGTACAAACTTATTAAATACCTTTTGTCTGTTATAATTGACTCTTTTTTAATCTAGGCAGTTGGAATCTAATATGCTTTAAGTAAATTAGTTATAAGCTTTCTCTAGTTGTTGTTCTCTTAAAGTTAAATTAAGTAATAAGATTACCTTAAGGGCTCTCTGGAAGGTGCTAATAGACAACAATGCTAAGTCCTGTTGCTCTTCTGCATACCGCACTAAGTACACATACACAAGTTTTTTCACCTCAATGTTTTTTGATACAACATTCTTAACTACCGCTGGAAACCTGTAATGTTAAAATTTTGAAGACAAAATGCTTTAAGATAAGATTATTAAAATTGCCTTTAAGGATTTTATTGGTTCATTGTAATAATGTATGTTATAAAACAACTTTTAATTTACTTTAGGTAATAATTTAATCTGTCATCTATCTGCAATGTCAGAGATTATAGCAATGATATACTTTGCATATTTGTTTTATTCCCATTAAAGCCCATTTCAGAATACTTACATGTCAGATGCATCCCTTCCTTTAGCAATCATCCCAATAATCCTTTTCATAGCTTCAAGTTTCAATGAATCTTTAGATCCATCTAACATTTGCTTTAGATCTTCATTTCTGAAATGTTCTCAAACAACTTTGAAACAAGCTCTTTTCTTATAAGTAAATGCATTAAAATTGAAAATGTGAAATGCATTAGTGACTAATTTGTAACTCAATTGTTGACTGTGTGCCAATTGACTTCTAGGTTTCATTTTTAAGATAGCCATAACTATTTTAGTTTTGAATGCACAAAAAACTATTTTCATGTATTGCTTAATTAGGAAAATTATAAAACATGGATATTATAACTCCTTAATACCCAGAGGGACTGACTAACTCCAATTTGACATAAATTAACGATATAAGAAATTATTAATGGTTTCTCGGTTTCATATATGTTTAAAGCAAATCATTAGAACATACTTTTTATAATCTGGTTGGAAGAAAGCTCCAGATGCTGGGTCACCTGCAGGGTATTCCACCTCCCCTGTCACCACTTTGTCGTTGTTATACGATGGCGTTGTAGCCATTATGAATAAACTCTCAAATTTTTTTGCTATTTTATTTTTTACGTGAAAGGCTAAAGCTAAACACTAGAAGAAACCCTAATCAAAATATAAGATATAATATTTTGAACATACTAAAACCATACACATGACAGAACCGCAGGCAGACTACATTTAACATTAAATTTTTTTTTTTTTTTTTTAAATAGCCTCACGCAGAGCGTATTGCCACAGACAAAGGTAAGGAAAACGGAATAGTAAAGAAAAATAATTTTACACCGAATGAACATTACATCGATAAAGGATAGGATCAGCAGGATATAAAACTATCTCTAATACAAAGTACTACATTATGGAAAGGAACAGTAATTAATAAAATATATATCATACAAAATACGATTTGTATACATATGTATGTACATATTTATAATTTTATATTATTTAGAGTAAGAAATAAACATAACTTTTTATATATATTATTATTTAAAGATGAAAGCAGAACAGGAACAGATGTAGGTAACGGGATACTAGAAGAAGGATGAGAATGATCGAATAACATGGAGTGGTTATACCGAGGACAGGACAGAATGATATGGTTTAAATCACCAATATTCAGCCCACACTCACACATTTCACTATCAATAATATGAAATCTGGAAAGGTGGGCTGGGGTACACACATGGCCCAATCTCATACGAATGAGAGACGATGTTTCCTTTTTATTAAATTTCATTTTAAAAAACCATGGCTTTAGTGGTATTGTGGGCTGTATACATGAAAAATATTTACCCTTAATTAAACTGCTCTGAATCCAAAGGTCAGTCCAAGATTGTCGAAGAAAAGAAGCAGGAAGTGAGGCCAAATCATGATAATAATTTTTATACGAGTTAGAATCGCCATCCTTAACAGCTTCATTTGCTAGTTGGTCTGCTATATCGTTACCAAAAATACCAGAATGTCCAGGTATCCAACCAAATGACACAGACAACCCCAATTGCTCACATTCATACAACAAACTCCTAATCTCAATAATGATAGGAAAAATTAATTTGTTTTTTAATGGATATTTTTGGAGAGCTTGAAGAGCACTAAGTGAATCTGTGAATATGATGGATTTCTTAAGTTTCTTACTCAAAACTAATTTTAAAGCTTTAAAGATACCGTAACATTCCCCTGTGAAGATTGAGGACTCTGGAGGAAACATTATTTTTATTGTAGTTTTACTTTGTAAGTGAAATACTCCTATGCCTACATTACCAGACGAACCGTGTTTAGAGGCATCTGTAAATATGTAATTGTACTCATGGCAGTGTTGTTCACAGAAATAATTAAAAGTAATCCTTGCGTGGGAATCGCCCTTGTTTATACCAATATTGAATCTAATGTCTGGAGAAATAATTAGAGATTCAAAGTTGGTTCCAAATAAAGGGTAAGTTGGTAAGGTATGAGTTGGAGCTTGAATATTGATAAATTTATTGAAGCTGACGATGAGACAAGGTGAAGATTTATTTGACCAGTACTTGGAAGATGTCAACAATTGAGATAGTTCTTGCAGCTTAGAACGGAGAGGATGGTTGGCATATTGAAGGGAGCGAAATATGAATTTATCAGATAAATATTGTCGTCTAAGATGTAATGGGGCTTCAACACATTCTACTTGTAAAGCATTAATTGGACTAGTTTTCATAGCTCCTGTGATTAATCTTAATGCCTTAGACTGTATATTATCTAATTTTTTTAAACGGGTTGCATTTCCAGGAGATAATAAAAAGGTACCATAGTCTAAAATACTTCGGATTAAAGCATTGTACATGAGTTTCATACAAAAGGGATGGGCACCCCACCATACACCGGATAAACATCTAAGAATGTTCAGGTTTCGCTCACACCTATTAAAAATGTAGTCACAATGATTTACACCAGAGAGCTTAGAATCTAAAAACACACCAAGGAACTTCACAGAGTTTTTAACAGGGATAATATTATTATCAAAATACACGTTGATTGGATGAGGGAGACGCATTCTAGAAAAAAGCATGGCAACACTTTTAGTGGGGGATATTTCAAGGCCATTAGTATCAAGCCAAGTTTTTAATAAATTAAGAGAATGAGACAGTAATGAGCAAGCAATGGCCGGTGATTGATGAATGGAATAAATTAAAAGGTCATCAGCATACTGGAGAATACAAATCCGATTACCCAAAGAAGCTTTCAAATCATGGGTATAAATATTATATAAGATGGGACTTAAGACTGATCCTTGAGGAAGACCTCTCCATAAGGTTCTGGTTACAACAGTGGAGTCTTGTGAAATTAGAGTGATGTGTCTTTCGTATAAAGTATTTATGATAAAATTTGATAACATTACAGGTACATTCAAATACTGTAGCTTTTTATGAAGAACTGACAACACTACATTGTCATAAGCGGATTGTACATCTAAAAATGTGGCAACAACAGAATCGTTCCTTGAAAATGCTAAAAAAAATGTCAGTTATAAAGATGGCAATACTGTCCATCGTACTCTTCCCCTCGACGGAAACCAAATTGACTGTCACAAAGTAATTTATTGCTTTCTACAAACCATTCAAGACGAGTTTTCACTAAATGTTCACAGAGTTTTATCAAGACCGAGGATAATGCAATAGGACGATATGAATTTGCGTTAGAGGGATTTTTATTAGATTTTAGAATTGGTATAATGATCTGGTTTTTCCAGCGTGGAGGGATAGAACCGGTTAACATAAGTGTATTTATCAATTTCAGGAAATATTCAAGAGTTTGGTCACCTAAATGAGAGATGAAGGAATATGGGATTCCATCGTCACCAGGAGCAGAGTCTATAACTGAAGATAGTATTCCTTTAATTTCATACATAGAAAATGGACTATTGAGACCAGAGGGGTTCAATGGCATCAGAGGTATAATTATTGTCTCAGGAACTGTAGTAGGAGCAAGTCTGTCAAGGAATTGATTTGTTAATGAATCGGGGAGAGAACCAGAAGTTTCAGTAAATGCACACCTGAATCTTCTAATATTACGCCATACCACAGAAGGACGGACATTAGGGGAGATGGAGAGACAAAAAGATTTCCAGCTATCTGTTTTTTTCTTTTTTGAATAATAAACTAGTGGCCTTGAAAGCATCTGTAACCAGATCAAAATTTTCAGATGTACAATTCTCACAATATTGGAGCTCAACTTGTTTTCTTTTTTAAATTGCATCTGAACATTCTTGATCCCACCAAGGTGGAGATGGAATAAAGCCCAGAGCACCGTTTTTAAGCGGAAAGGTTTTGTCTGCTACTTCTATAAATAATTTAGTTAATGCATCAGCACAAATTGATTCTGAACCATGTGAGATATTAGGAAGGGAAGTCATCTTTTGTTCTATACGGGATTTAAAGGTATCCCAATCAGCATTATTAAGTCGATGTTTTAATCTAGGTGAATGTCTAAATGTAAAATTAATGTGAAAAGGAAATCTAAGAAGTAAAGGGAAGTGGTCACTACCATATGAAGAAGAAAGTGTAGACCATGAAATAGTGGAAGCTAAACTAGGAGTACAAATGCTTAAATCAGGGACACTTGAGCCTTCATTGGGAGAGGTCCGCCGGGTCACAGAACCATCGTTAAGAAAGCAAAGATTATGAGAGTTTAACAGTTCCATCAATGAAACTCCGTATGTATTGGTTGTTGAACTGCCCCAAGAATTATGTTGACTGTTAAAGTCGCCTAATAAGATAAAAGGCTTAGGAAGAGTAGAAATGATAGAGTCAATTTCAACAAAGATAGAAGAACTAGGATGAGGAATATATATTGAAACATAGCAGATATTATTAACAATAGCAGCAATAATTGAAAAATCATTACTATGAGAAGGAATAGGAAAGTGAGAAAAAGGAAGATGATGTTTGACTAGTAAGGCAACTCCGCCATACCCGTCAATACGATCCTCACGGAGACAGGCATAGCCTGAGTACCTACAAGGAGCACCTGGTTTTAACCAGGTTTCCTGTAGAGCGAAGATAAAAGGTTTATATTTATTTATAAGATAAATAATATCACTTTTCTTAGACGAAGCACTTCTACAGTTCCACTGTAGAGCTTTGGCTTGCTTGTCCATTATTAATATAATTTGGTAAGCTAACAATAGTGTCAATTAAAGGAGCAGCGTTGGACGGTGAAAGAATATTTGACTGTGATAAAGTGTTAATGAGAATTTTTATTAGGTCTGCAATTGATTGTAATGTCAAATCATTATTGTTGTTTAAGTTTAATCCACAACCATTTCTGGGTGAGGGCATATCATAATCTTTAATTAATTGTTGTTGTGTATTTCTGTCATAACCTTTGGAAAGTTTAGGAATAGATTTAGGTTTGAGAAAAAAAGTCTTTTTTGTAAGAGTTACTCAAAGACTGTTTATGAGACTGTTCATTTTGAGGAGTAGAAATAGTAGAAGCACCTACATTGGAAGAAGAAAGTAAAGCATCAGCATAAGATATTTTTGAGATAGGTGCATGAATTTTAGATGCTTCAGCGTACGAAATACAGCTCTTGGCCATAGATTCTTTGATGGCTTTTTGGCGATCAAATTCTAAACATCTTTTACTTGTGGCAAAATGGGAACCTTGACATAAACAACAGTATGCATCTTCCTCTAGGATAGAGCACTGATCAGCCGAATGGTCTTGGCCACACTTGAAACACTTTGGTTTTGATCTACATAATGATTTAACATGACCAAATCTGCAACAATTATAGCACTGTATTGTGGGGAAAATGTAAAGATCAACTGGGAGGGAAGTGTAGCAAATAAAAATTCGCTTAGGTAGTATTTGTCCATCAAATGTAAGAACCACAGTTTCAGTAGGCTTAAACTCACTGCCATTACTAGTAATGATACGCCGTCTCATTCTTCTTATTTTTAAAATTGGACCGCATCCAACAGGTAAATTAATATTTTCCGTAACTTCTTCATCTGACCACTCAGCAGGTATGCCTATTACAACACCCATACGGGTAACAGTAAATGTTGGGATAAAAACCTTATACTCGACTGATTGTAAAGCAGAGTTATTTAGGAAAGAATTTGCGTCCTGGTAATTATTAAAAGACAGAGACAGTCTATTACGACCAATTCGTTTTAGGCTTCCGTTAACAATATTGTGTATAGAATTTCTTTTTAAGAAACGACCAAAAGCAATTGGGTGGACTGAAACGCTATCATTTGGAGTTTGCTGTACTCTTTGTATGTGAACAACATATGGTGCTGCATCACTTGGCTGGTATCTTAAACGTGCTACTGATTCTGGCTTTTATATTCATTAGAGGAATTAAGTTGTGACGGGTTGGATTGTGACTCATTGAACAAGGGAGCAGTGCTAATTTGGGTATTGGTTAAAGGAATGCAATGACATTCGTTTGGTTTGATTTCCTTGCCCTCATGTTTCCGACTACGTCTCTTTTTATTACAGTGGGTGCAATGTTTATGCACAGTGGCTCTCCGTTTTCGAGCACCACTGCTAGATTTTATAGATCCATCTGTTTCCATTCCAGACTCATCATTTGAAATCGTTACTATACAGCCCACCCCAGGGACTTCTCCGCCCCCAGGGTCATCAGGCGGCTCCATAAGGAGCAAAAGTATATTAAAATAACTTACCAATAAATCTTCTCTTTAATACACTATTAAATAAAACTAAGAAATAACAAAAATATATACATTAACTACACTAGACTACTGATCCAAACCCTAGAAATAAAATAAAATTTAATTAAATCGAAAAACGCGTCAGTCTACGATCGTATTTCCCGCGCTTCCCATTTAACATTAAATTGTAGTCTTGACGGATGACACTTGACCACAGAACAGCACTGATAACCTACCATGACTTTACTAGTATAGTACATATTATACAGTAATCGACAGGTTACTTATGATACTAAAATATTATATACTGCTCAAAACAATTAGCGGAACAAGATTCAATTTGTATTTTTTTAAATTAAAATAAAATAAAAATGTGCATTGTAGACGAAAAACTAATTGGTGATAAAAAAGGTCCCTCAAAGAAATATTCTTATATCGTTTGAATATTCGCCTTTAGTGACTTTCAGTAACGTGTGTGGCCTCCATGAGCCCTAATCACGGCTTGACAACGACGCGGCATGCTTCGTATGATCCTCCGAATATCTTCTTGTGGAATTCGCTCTCATTCTTCAATCAACGCTTCAGTGAGCTGCTGCAGTGTTTGAGGTGCAATCGGACGCTTCCGGATGCGCCTGTCAAGCAAGTCCCAAATGTGTTCAATTGGATTTAGGTTCAGGGCTCATGGAAGGCCACTCCATTACACGGATTTCCTGCTGTCGTAAGTAATCTGACGTGATGGCCGCATAGGCCTGGCATTATCTTGCATTAAAAGAAAATCTGGGCCCATACCATATGCTGCGGGCCAAACATGATCTTCGAGCACATTTTCAATGTAAGTTTGAGCACACAAGCGCCCGGGAACAACGACGAGATCTGTGCGCTCGTCCAAACTAACTCCGCCCCAAACCATCACAGAGCCACATCCAAATTTGTCATATTCCTGGACTGCTGCTGCACTGTATCGCTCGCCTGGGCGTCTGTAAACACGGAGACGACCATCGCAACGTGTTAGACGGAATCGTGATTCGTCAGTAAAAAGCACTGGCCTCCAATGTCGAAGTTGATGATGATCCAATGATTTTGCGCGAACTGTCGGCGAGCTTGTCTATGTTGAATTGTTAGACGCACACCCCGAACTGGTCGGCGTGATCTCAAATTGGCTTCCAACAACCTATTTCTTAAGGTGCACTTACACGGGCAACTAAAATTGCTCAATTCCAGTCAATACTCGTCAATTATGACGTCACGACTACATCAAGCAATTTACGGCAACGGCAACAAGCATCAATTCTGCGCAATACAATATTGAGCGATATGGCGCAACTTCATCAACTAGGCAATACTGTCATACACGAGCATTTCAGTATTCGCTCGCTATGGACGACATTCTTCTTGCTGCGGCGGCTTGTAGCGCTTTTTTTATTATTAATCAAAAACAAAAAGAAAGAAAAGGAATAGGCGTATCTGGGTGCGATCGTTTTTGGCCGCAAAAAGAAAGAATTAGATGATATATTATTCAAAAACTTTACTAGGATGTCACGAACAGACTTTGAATTACTTTTGAATAAAGTAATTAGAAAGTATTATTATTTAGACCTCTCGCTCTCCCCGCGGAAGTAAGACGGCAAGCCGCAAAACAAACAAGTGCGAATGAGACATATACAAAAATTGCTAGAAATTTCCAAGTCCATTGGATATTCGTCAATTCGTATCTGCGACATTGAGCGATATGAAATATCTGGAGCAATTAGAAACAATATCGCCGAAATAATTTATTGAATTTATTGAAATTGCTCCATTAATTGCTCCAGATCGGTCCATTCGTGTCGCCGAGCAATTATTGCCCTCGTGTAAGCGCACCTTTACCGTCTGGTCGGAAATTTCTACACCAGTATTCTCCCGTCTCACGGTATCGCTTCCAAAGTCTGTAGATAATAGAAGGGGCTACTCCTAGATCATTTCCTACATAACGCATAGTTCGACCCTCTTCAAGCAAAGCGATAGCTCGGGAGACATGCAATTCAGTCAGATCTGGCATTATGACCTAAACTCACTCGCTTCAATGAATAACAATACTCAAAAGGCTCACATCAATTTCTATTAATACTCAAAAGATTGGAAAAAACTACTTAAAATGTGTTTTCTGTGATTAGAAAGTAATGAAAATTCAAAGACGTCACTATGTTTTTAGGTATTTCTAGACACACTGCCACTTTATTATAGGACTACTAACTAAAACGCCGATGCTCTTTTGTTTTTTATTTTCTTCGACAATGCCTTAACACTATCTAGTGGCCAGTAATAATTAAAACCTTAAGTAAAAAGTTTAGTTCTACTTTAAAGTTTTGTTCCCGTAATTGTTTTGAGCAGTATATATATAGGTATCACGCTATCTTTAGTTTAGAAGCTAATCTAAAATGAGCAAACTAACTTTACCAGGTTAAGTAGTTAGTTCTAAGACAATGATTGTTCAAATTTCATCATTTGAACATCAACAAACTGCTGGCATGGATCCGGTGTGCCGTGTGTGCTAAATATTAGCAGCTGAAGAGCAATTTTAATTATATTTTATTTAAATATTGATCATCTGCTGACACGGCTCATATGTGTTCCAATCTTAACAGCTGAGGTTGCGCGATACACCAACAGCTCACTAGGAAAATATCATGTATGTGTGAATAGGTGTAATTAGTATTTAAGGTATTGTTTTATAACAATAAATGAGATTTGAATATTGCTCTGTCTTGTTCATTTCTCGCTTCCTCTCAAAGTGGCGAAGACTACTTCAAGCCCTTAATTATCGTGGTGAGCCTGCCCGGTAGCTTTGAGATAATCCCACCACCTCGAACCTTTGATCCTACCCGCAGGGCTCCGTCTGTTACCTTAGGTCTCTTGGTGCAGACATCCCGTACTTATTTATATGTTTATATATTCACTATTTATGTGTTAGGGTACGTCTGTAGGGCTTAGGGATCCGTAGGGTTGTTAGGTTCTTACGTCTCACCCTCTCATATATTTAGTCATCTAGTGCAGCTTGCTTATACATACATTACATATACTATTCAGATACTCCTGACATTAAATACATATAAAATTTAAACACACTTTTCACAGTCCACTAACTGGCAAGCTGTTTAATGATGTTAAATGAAAATACAAAATATTTAAGATTTTATATACTTACTTTATTTGTTCCAGTATAAAATACTAACAAAAAACTTACTTCAATTAAAATAACAAACTATGAATTTCCTTGGTGCCCGCATCATAATATTCACTATTCACAATGGATGCTAACTGTTAAGATTAAGTAATCTGCAATGTACAAGTCGTCGGAAATATCTGCGAACCTGGCTTAATGACGTCATACAAACTGGAGAGATAGCAAAAAAAATGAAGATGTAAAAATAAAAAATATTTTATTTGTGTACTTATTTTTATTGATACTCGTACCTACCCATCTTACATACAGCACTAAATAGGTAGTTTATGTAATATTTCACCAAACAGAGAAACAATAAACACTAAAATGCGATTACGAAAGCAAGAATAATACACGTGCGGCGTCGGTGATTGCGTTGGCAACGGTACTGGATAGGCGAAAACGGGGCGGGGTGCGGGGGCGCCAGGGGAAGCGCATTCCAGCGAGGTTCGCAGATATTTCCGACGGCTTGTATCTACATTTATAACGTTGGTTCTAAGTTTGATTATTATGTTGGCAACACTACTTTTGTCATTGACTATTGAATAATGAGTCCGGTAAAATAAACATCTTGTTTAAGAAATATATCTTTTATTATTAAATCACTTCAGGTTATGGGCCCAGGTGCGCCTAGACACGAAACCGTAACTGTGATTTAATAATATGCGCCAAATGTTAATATCGGCGTTAAAATATCGGCGTGAAGAAAAGTAAGGTTAAGTAAGTGTACCTAACAACGCGACACGCGTACCCGTCGAGAAGGAAGAATACTTGCCCTAGCAGGTCAAGGCAGGAAGGCAAGATGGAGGGAAGCAACAACAGCAGTGTTATTAAGCTGGAAGGCTCCAGAAACTGGAACATCTGGAAATTTCAAACAACCGTACTCTTGCGAGGTTATGGTTGGCTGGACATAGTCGAAGGAACAATTTTAAAACCAGAGGAAGCTGGTCAAAAAGCTGCCTGGGAAGCAAAGGATGCTAAAGCTCAAACGTTGTTGGTGACAAGAATGAGCGAAGATGTTATGCTACACATCATTTCTTGTACAACCTCGGCTGACATGTGGACAAAACTACAAAGTGTATTCGAGCAAAAGTCAGAGACCAGTATTCATATTGTACAGCAGAGATTTTTTCAATATAAATATGAAGCGGGGACTGAGATGTCAGTATTTTTGTCAAGGATTCAAGAAATGCAAAACAAGTTAAAGCAATTGGGTGAAGAGATCTCCGACAAGCTTGTTATAACAAAAATATTAATGTCTCTGCCGGACCAATACAAACATTTTGTCTCAGCGTGGGAGTCTGCACCTGACCATAAGCAAACATTTGACAATTTAGTGGCCAGGTTGTTAGTTGAAGAAGAAAGGGTGAAGGAGAAGAATTATGATCCAGAGCAGGCATCATCATCTGCATTTGTTGCCCGGAACAGGAGTGGTGTAAAATGTTTCAACTGTGGGAGGCTTGGACATGTTCAAAGTGAGTGTAGAAGTAAGAACAATAAAAATAACAGTGAAGAAAAAAATGAACAATAATAACTGTTTTTATTGTGGCAAAGCTGGACATTGTAAGGCGCAGTGCTGGTTCAGGAAGAATAAAATAATGACAAAAGACAATAAGAATAGTAAAAAGAGTAAAGAAAGTAATGCATTTGTTGTGTCGAGTGGACAAAATCTAGAATCCAAGTGGCTGGTGGACTCTGGGGCAAGTGAACATATGTGTTACGACCGTGCTTTATTTATGTCTTATTCAAGTTTTTCAAGTGATTCTCAAAGATCCGTTATCGTGGGTAATGGAGCGGCGATAAGTGTGTTGGGCTGCGGACAGATGGCGGTGCAAGTGCATAATGGCACTGAATGGATTGACACTACGTTAGATGGCGTTTTGTTCGTTCCGGAATTGAAAACCAATTTGTTCTCTGTAAATCGTGCCATAGACAAAGGATACGTTATGATGACAGATGACGGTTCGTGCAAGTTTTACAAAAACGATAGTGTTTGTGCGATTGCAAAACGTGTTGGGAACTCTTATTACATGGTTTTACGCTATAAATGCGAGGTGGCGAGCGTCGCTAAAATAGTAAACAATGATTTAAATGAGTGGCACGAAAAATTTGCACATCAGAATTTCGATCATGTGAGAAAAGTATTGCAGCAAAAGGACATAAACACAGAACTAACCTCTTCTGTATGTGAGAGCTGCTTGAAGGGTAAAATACACCGGTTACCGTTTGGTAAAAGCGATCATGTCAGCACAAAAACCTGCGAGCTCATTCATGCTGACACCTGCGGTCCAATGGAGGAGGTGTCTGTTGGTGGCTCCAGATATTTCGTTGAGGTTGGGTGTTCAAATACCGTTGTGTTTTTTTAGACAAAAGACCAGAGAAAGGATTTTTTTTAATTTTTTTTTTATAAGGGAGAAAATTTTTATTGGGGATAAAAAAAAAATTTTTTTAAATATGATTTTTTTTTTTTTTTTTCAAAAGGGGTTTTAA
Organism: Pieris macdunnoughi; assembly: GCA_905332375.1. Classification (NCBI taxonomy): domain Eukaryota; kingdom Metazoa; phylum Arthropoda; class Insecta; order Lepidoptera; family Pieridae; genus Pieris; species Pieris macdunnoughi. The sequence continues at coordinate 5,034,050 of CAJOBZ010000019.1, forward strand.
AGGGTTTTTTTTAAAAAGGGGTTTTTTTTCAAAAAAAAATTTTATAAAAAAATTAAAAAAAAGGGGAGGGGGGGGGGGGGAAAAAGAAAATTGGGGGGAAAAGGAAAAAAATTTTTTTTTAAAAAAAATTTTAAAAAAAAAATTTTGGGGGAGGGGGATAAAAAATATGTTTTTTTTTTTTTATAGGGGGGGGGGGGAAAAAAAAAGGGGGGAATTTTTTTTTTTTTTTGGTAATTAAATTTTTTTTTTTTTTTTTTTTTTTTATTTTTTTTTTTTTTTTTTTTTTTTTTAAAAAAAAAAAGGGGGGGGGGGGGGGGGGGGGGGGGGGGGGGAAGGGGGGTTTGTTTGGGGGGGGGGGGGGGGTAGGGGTGTTTTTTTTTTTTTTTTTTGGGGGGGTTTTTTTTTGATAGGGGGGGGGGGGGTTTTTTTGGGGAAGGGGAGGGGAAAAAAGGGGGGGAAAAATGATTTTTTTTTTTTGAGGGGGGGAGGGGGGGGGGGGGGGGGGGGAACACAAAACCCCCCAATTTTTTACCGCACTTTTTTGACGATACTTAAATTATCTTAAGGAGTGTCCGTAGGGGACCTTTTTTGAAATGAAGAGGGGGGCATTGGAACACAAACCTCTCTACAAGTGTAATAATGTATACAGTGAAGAAAGTGAGCCAGTGACATACAAGGATGCTATGAGTAGAAAAGACGCTAGCAAATGGAGTGAAGCTATAGCTATAGAGTTGCAAACCTTAAAAGCGAACAATACTTGGGACTATTGTGATGCACCAGTGAACACGAAGGTGGTGAGTAGCAAATGGGTTTTTAAACTGAAAGGTGTAAGTAGTGTTAAACAATATAAGGCTAGATTAGTGGCTAGAGGGTTTGAACAAGAAGATGTGTTTGATTATTATGATATTTATGCACCAGTAGCAAGATTATCAACCTTTAGAGTGTTTGTTGTAATAGCAACTAAATTAAACAAGCCTATATACCAAATGGATGTAACTGGGGCATTTTTGTATGGGGAAATAACTGAAGATGTTTACATTAGGTTGCCAGAAGGAGCCTATTCTGGTGACAATAATATAGTTAAGCTAAACAAATCCTTATATGGGCTTAAAAATTCGCCAAAATGTTGGAATGTTAAATTTAATTTTGTAGTAACAAGGGAAGGTTTTGTAAAGTCTAACTGTGATTCATGTTTATATAAAAGGTGTAATGGGGATGATAAAACTTTTATATTATTGTATGTTGATGATTTATTAATTTTTGGAACAAATGTAAAGGAAATTATACAGCTCAAAAGTGTACTAAATAAGGAATTTGACATGAAGGATTTGGGTCTGGTTTCTGATTTTCTCGGAATACATGTAAATCAAAATTTGGAAACTGGTATTACCAAACTAACTCAAAGAGATTATTTGAAAAATGTTCTTGAAAGATTTAACAAGTAAACCCATGATGACCCCTATGGACCCCAATTTCAATGCAAAAATATTAGATAGTAGCAGTGATATTATAGATAAAAATACTGAGAAGTTATGTAGACAGATGATAGGTTGCTTGATGTATGCTGTGTCGGGCACTAGGCCTGATTTGTGTTTTCAGTGTCTATGTTGAGTAGATTCCAGAAATGTGCAAATGATGCATTACTAGCTGCATTAAAGAGAGTGTTTCGTTATGTCAAATGTACTCTAGACTATAAATTAACTTATAACTGTAAAGATATAGTTCTGGAGGGCTATTGCGATGCTGATTGGGGCGGTGACTTCCAGGACAGAAAGTCCACCTCGGGCTATATGTTTATGCTCTCAAACTGTATGGTAGTGTGGTCCTCAAAGAAACAAGCATCTGTAAGTTTGTCTTCAACAGAGTCGGAATACATTGCATTGAGTATGGCTGCTAGTGAAGCTTGTTGGCTAATAAATTTATTAAATGATTTTAATTTCCAAAATATTTGCCCAGTAAATATTTCCTGTGACAATCAGTCAGCCATAATAAATGCAAGAACCGAGTCTGTTAAGCGTTTAAAACATATAGATATTCGTTATCATTTTGTTAGAGAAATGATAAAAGATAATAAAATATGTGTTAAGTATGTTCAAACTAGCGAACAACCTGCAGACATGTTCACAAAAGCCTTGGGTAGAGAGATTATCTTAAGGCATCTTTTTAAATGTCATGTTGGGTAATGGTATCATAAACTGAATTTCTGTCTTGATACAAATAGAGAGGCTATTAAGTTGTATTAAGTTTTTTATTTTTTGTAGAGATAAATGTAGACATTGAGAGGGGGTGTTAAGATTAAGTAATCTGCAATGTATCTACATTTATAACGTTAGTTCTAAGTTTGATTTGTTATGTTGGCAACACAGCTTTTGTCATTGACTATTGAGTAATGAGTCCGGTAAAATAAACATCTTGTTTAAGAAATATATCTTTTATTATTAAATCACTTCACTAACTAAAGTCTAAAACTTTAATCACGCGTCCCTTTCTTTCTTGATGCGGGGTGTTTTTAAATATGGTGCAGTGAAGCAGTAGTGGAGTTGAAGATTGATAACAAAATCCATATCATAGGCAAAAATATTTTTTTTTTGAAGTTATTGAAGTTATACTTCTCTAGGCGCGTTATGAAAAATTGATGAGTGTGAAATTTTACGATGCGCGCGCACCTGAGACACAACATTATCAGTGTGATTATAGCCGGCGCGAGCGAGATGGGAATAAGACAATCTACAAGTAAAAAGAAATAGAATATGCGTGAAGTTAGCAGCTATGCCAAGAATTTTATTTTATATGTGCGTCTGAATTATAATCAGAAGTGATTTAAATTGAATATTTAAATCAATACTAATCAATATTAGAAAATATTTGTGAAAAAAACTGTGCTCATCAACCTTCCTAAGTGCTTCAATACAATTGAGGCTAACTATCCGTATGTATTATTATTATAGAGTATTATTGTTGAGTAAAACTGAAACATGGTTATTCATTGCTTTTGTTTATTGCGTTTGTTACAGAAACTTTTTAAGAAATATTCTACAACCCTATATATCAATAATTGAGAACAAAGATTTAAGCACGAATACTAATAAGGAGAAAATGAAGGCTTGGAGCGATATAACAAAGATGTAAACATTTTAATAAGTACCTGCATCTCAAAAAAATGACCACATTGTTTAATCAAAACATGTAATTTTTCAGATTTAATCTAGCAAATATAAGGACAAGAGATAAAAAACAATTGATGAACAACAGTGACAACATAACTTAACAATTTCATTATTTTGAAGGATTATAATCCAAAGGTTAAAGAAAATCAGGTCAAACTGAACAACAAGAATCCCCAAACAATTCCAAAGAAACCTTCAAGGAAGACACAGGTATTATATTTAAATTATCTCTATCACTAAATAGAAAAAAAGAAAGTTGCTATCCAGGTCTGTAGCATGTGCGATTAGTTTTTCTAAACTACACAACGGATTTAGATCTGACTAATATTAGGTCCTTACATATGAAATTGGCGTATTTCGTACTGGCCACTTTAATCACGATGTTCTCCTCTTTGGTAAGGAATTCCAAATTCAAATTTGTACAGCTATTTACTCATGTATTTGTGCTTCGATGACCGTCATTCATTTGTTTTTTTCTGTTTGCGTCACTCATTTTACAAAATGGAAAACTTAAAGTATCGCATTATTTACGAGTACGAGTTCCGCCGTGGCACTAGTGCTGCAGAGACGACTCGAAGGGTGAATGATGTGTATGGCGGTCATGTTGCAAAAGAAAACAAAGTTTGTTTTTGGTTCCAACGTTTATTTGCAGAACAAGCCCCGTGGACGGCCTCAGACCCAAGTTGATAATGAAGTATTGAAGGCTATTGTGGAAGCGGATCCATCGCAAACCACGTCCGAGTTAGGTGCAGGCTGCAGTGTTAGTGATAAAACTGTTTTAATTCACTTGAAGCAAATTGGGAAGATTAAAAAGCTTGAAAGATGGGTACCTCACGAATTGACTGAAGCAAACCGGCAAACGCGCGTCGACTGCTGCGTTACATTACTGAACCGGCACAATAATGAAGGTATTTTAAACCGAATCATTACCTGTGATGAAAAATGGATTCTTTACGATAATCGGAAGCGCTCAGCGCAATGGTTGGATCCTGGCCAGCCAGCCAAATCCTGCCCAAAGCGAAAATTAAGCCCAAAAAGTTACTTGTCTGCGCCTGATATGTGTTCAAAGAACACATCATTCGGGACAGCGCCCGTAATACTCTCAAAAGAGCACCAGCACTAAGGCTGTCAGGACTGCGCCTGATATGCGTTCAAAGAACACATCATTCGGGACAGCGCCCATAATACTCATAAAAGAGCACCAGCACTAAGGCTGTCAGGACTGCGACTGATATGTGTTCAACGAACACATCTTCCGGGACAGCGCCCATAATACTCATAAAAGAGCACCAGCACTAAGGCTGTCAGGACTGCGCCTGATATGTGTTCAAAGAACACATCATTCGGGACAGCGCCCGTAATACTCATAAAAGAGAACCAGCACTAAGGCTGCCAGGTCTGCGCCTGATATGTGTTCAAAGAACACATCTTCCGGGACAGCACCCGTAATACTCATAAAAGAGCAACAGCACTAACGCTGCCAGGCCTGCGCCTGATATGTGTTCAAAGAACACATCATTCGGGACAGCGCCCGTAATACTCTCAAAGAGCAACAGCACTAAGGCTGTTAGGACTGCGCCTGATATGTGCTCAAAGAACACATCATTCGGGACAGCACCCGTAATACTCATAAAAGAGCACCAGCACTAAAGCTGTCAGGACTGCGACTGATATGTGTTCAAAGAACACATCTTCCGGGACAGCGCCCGTAATACTCTCAAAAGAGCACCAGCACTAAGGCTGTCAGGACTGCGCCTGATATGTGTTCAAAGAACACATCATTCGGGACAGCGCCCGTAATACTCATAAAAGAGCACCAGCACTAAGGCTGTCACGACTGCGCCTGATATGTGTTCAAAGAACACATCATTCGGGACAGCGCCCGTAATACTCTTAAAGAGCAACAGCACTAAGGCTGTCAGGACTGCGCCTGATATGTGTTCATAGAACACATCTTCCGGGACAGCGCCCGTAATACTTTCAAAAGAGCACCAGCACTAAGGCTGTCAGGACTGCGCCTGATATGTGTTCAAAGAACACATCATTCGGGACAGCGCCCGTAATATTCATAAAAGAGCATCAGCACTAAGGCTGTCAGGACTGCGCCTGATATGTGTTCAAAGAACACATCATTCGGGACAGCACCCGTAATACTCATAAAAGAGCAACAGCACTAAGGCTGTCAGGCCTTAGTAGATAATAGCTTATTCAGTGCATATGAGGAGTTTCCACGCAAAAGGTTATATCTATGGCGCGTCTAAACGGGCCATGTTTTGCTGCAATTGATGGCTGCACTGTTGGCCACTAATTGCCCGGCCATTACAAAAATATTTTAATGCAGCTGATGGCCGAACAATCTATGGCTGGGCAATGTGTTGCAATATGTCTGCAATAGTATGGCCCATGATGCAGACTCCTAAACGGGCTACACAAAACGGCAACAATGGCTGACGAAATCACACTTGTCGCAGCAGCTTATATTGTTTTAAAAAAGAAACAGAAAAAGAAGAGATTGTGGATTCAACCTTACTTAAATAGGCGTGAAACTGTAGACAATTTGAGTCTAGAAATAAGTCTTGATAATAAATTATTCAAGAACTAGAATATCAAAAGTAGTCAATTTTACGTAGTAATCTAACGTCAAATACAGCTGATCGCAAAACACAGAATAAAGCAACACGCACACTTCACTCAAAGCAAACGTCATGTCGCGTAGAAAAGGATACACTATGCCATAACAAAGAGAGTGACTGAAACAACAAGAGAACTGGCTGTGCAATATTGCAGTTGAATTCGATAGCCTAGCGATCGTCCGGCCACCCATCGGGGCAACATCGGTCATATGTGGCTATACAAAACATGTTTGGCTATATGGCCGGAACATTACTGCAATATTGCATAGTGTGGCTGCTATTGTTTGCAATGTTGCCGGCCACAGTGTTGCAGCCATCAATTGCAGCAAAACATGGCAAAAATAGAAATATGTTTTTTCTTGATTCTGGGTCAGTACATTAAAAAGTACAATCCCAACTAAATAAAATTCTTCCAAAACGCTTTCTTTATTATATAAAATGTGACTTAAAGACAGTATGACTGACCAAAACGCTGTAACTTTTTAACTTTTTTGCAAAAGATTTAAATTTTGACCAAAAAGCTTTTAATTTTCATACAAATTCATAAACTCGCAAATAAAACCGTACAAAAGGTTACCATTTGTCTAAAAAAACGTATTGCTAAAACACATTCAAACAATATTTATATAACGGTTCTTGGTCGTTTTTTTGAGTTTTTTGTACTCATTTCTGATTGAGCTAGACATACCTGACCATGTAAGAACACTCAGATTATTTTGTGATGGCTGTGGGGGCCAGAACAAAAATAGTCATTTAATTCATCTTTTAATGTACTGGCTCATGAATAATAATAACAACATAAAGGATATTGTCATTGTTTTTCCAGTTAGGGGACACAGTTTTCTTCCAGCTTATAGTGTCTTTGGAAAGTTAGAAAAAGAAATCAGACAAATACCCATTATCATAAACAAAGAAGAATACTATAAAATATTTGCAAAACATGGAAAGCACATGATCCTGGGAGAAAACTGGTTCCTCTATGATGTCAAAGGTTGAGAGAGTTATTATAAAAAACTAACTGATATACAGTCTTAAACGCATACAATTTAAAAAAAATAAGAGTTCTCAGGGTAGAACTCTTGATTGTAAAATAAAACCTTATGAACACTATAGGTTTGAGAGTAATGAAAACTTTTTGTCATTGTGTAAGAAAGCTAAAAGTCATTCTACCGCACTAGAAAAACTTAATGTCGGTGATTCTATACTTAATTCTAATAAAAAAATAGATGTCTCTAATCTTTTAACTAAACAGTTTGGTGATGATTGGATGACTGTACCAGAATAAGAATGGTATAATCGTTTAATCAATGATAGTAGAAGCAATGTCAGAGAAGTTAATGAAAATTGTGAACATAGGGATGACGATAATGAATCTTGTCAGTGTTTGGAACAAGATATAGGTCAATTGAGGGTGTACATTTAAGTATGTTGCCTGCACAGATTCGCTTTTTTTTCATTTGTTGAAGAATACATTGTACCTATTAAAATAATTTAGAAGGATTTATTAAGTAACCAACTTAGTAGTAATTAGGCTTAGTTTATAATATGTATAAGTAAATTTCGTTTGATAAGAGAAATAAATACTTATTAAGCTTAAATTAAGCTATATTTACAAATAAGTCCAATCATAAGGTTATATTTACAATTGAATCCAACCATAAGGTTATATTTTATTAGGTGTCTGACCATAAGACAATAGATACAAGAAACTTTTTTTTATTCTCTTAAAATTCTGTGTGTAGAGGGTAAAAAATTGTACTACGGGTAACTTAGTTCCCTCCTTCAAACATAGAGAAAAAAAAACGATTACATTTATAGCTTGGTTCTTTATTCTCTTTATTCTCTATTCTATTGTTTCCTGAAATTTTACTTAACATGTAGATATAACTTTTTAGGTAGACACTCCTCATATGCCCTTAATAGATAATATTATAGCTTATTCAGTGCATACGACTGCAATAGGTAAAGTTAAAGCTTATTCATTGCATATGCCCTTAATAGATGATATTAAAGCTTATTCAGTGCATATGACTGCAATAGATAGTTAAAGCTTGTTCAGTGCATATGCCCTAAAAAGATAATATTAAAGCTTATTCAGTGCGTTTGCCCTTAATAGATAAGCTTGTTCAGTGCATATTCCCTTAATAGATAATAGCTTATTCAGTGCATATGCCCTTAATAGATAATATTAAAGCTTATTATGTGCGTTTACCCTTAATAGATAAGCTTGTTCAGTGCATATGCCCTTAATAGATAAGCTTGTTCAGTGCATATTCCCTTAATAGAAAAGCATTCAGGCAATGCCCAAAAGAAAATAAAAGCTTGTCGTGCAATGCCCTAAAAGAAGCTTGTAGCAAGCCCAAATAGAAAAAGCTATCATGCAATGCCCTAATAGAATATAAGCTTACTGCATATGACTGCAATAGATAGAAAGCTTGTTCAGTGCATATGCCCTAAAAAGTATTAAGTTATTCTCGTTTGCCCTTAATAGATAAGCTTGTTCAGTGCATATTCCCTTAATAGATAATAGCTTATTCAGTGCATATGCCCTTAATAGATAATATTAAAGCTTATTAAGTGCGTTTACCCTTAATAGATAAGCTTGTTCAGTGCATATGCCCTTAATAGATAAGCTTGTTCATTGCATATTCCCTTAATAGATAATAGCTTATTCAGTGCATATGCCCTAAATAGATAATATAAAGGCTTGTTCAGTGCATATGCCCTTAAAAGATAAGCTTGTTCAGTGCATATGCCCTAAATAGATAATATTAAAGCTTATTCAGTGCATATGCCCTTGATAAGCTTATTCAGTGCATATGCCCTAAATAGATAATATTAAAGCTTATTCAGTGCATATGCCCTAAATAGATAATATTAAAGCTTATTCAGTGCATATGCCCTAAATAGATAATATTTAAGCTTATTCAGTGCGTTTGCCCTTAATATATAAGCTTTTTTAGTGCGTTTGCCCTTAATAGATAAGCTTGTTTAGTGCATATGCCCTTAATAGATAAGCTTATTCAGTGCATATTATGCCCTAAATAGATAATATAAAAGCTTATTAAGTGCGTTTGTCCTTAATAGATAAGCTTTTTTAGTACGTACTTAAAAGATAAGAATAAGCTTTAATATTATCTATTTAGGGCATAATATGCACTGAATAAGCTTATCTATTAAGGGCATATGCACTAAACAAGCTTATCTATTAAGGGCAAACACACTAAAAAAGCTTATCTATTAAGGGCAAACGTACTAAAAAAGCTTATCTATTAAGGACAAACGCACTTAATAAGCTTTTATATTATCTATTTAGGGCATAATATGCACTGAATAAGCTTATCTATTAAGGGCATATGCACTAAACAAGCTTATCTATTAAGGGCAAACACACTAAAAAAGCTTATCTATTAAGGGCAAACGCACTAAAAAAGCTTATATATTAAGGGCAAACGCACTGAATAAGCTTAAATATTAATTGCATATGCATTGAATAAGCTTATCTATTAAGGGCATATGCACTGAACAAGCTTATCTATTTAGGGTAAACGCACTTAATAAGCTTTAATATTATCTATTAAGGGCATATGCACTGAACAAGCTTCTTTATTAAGGGAAATGCACTGAATAAGCTTAAATATTATCTATTAAGGGCATATGCACTGAATAAGCTTATCTATTAAGGGCATATGCACTGAACAAGCTTATCTTTTAAGGGCAAACGCACTTAATAAGCTTAAATATTATCTATTTAAGGCATTTGCACTGAATAAGCTTATCTATTAAGGGATATGCACTGAACAAGCTATCTATTAAGGGCAAACGCACATAAGCTTTAAAATTATCTATTTAGGGCATATGCACTGAATAAGCTATTATCCATTTAATGCATATGCACTGAACAAGCTTATCTATTAAGGGCAAACACACTAAAAAACCTTATCTATTAAGGGCAAACGCACTAAAAAAGCTTATCTTTTAAGGGCAAACGCACTTAATAAGCTTTTATTTTATCTATTAAGGGCATATGCACTGAAAAAGCTATTATCTATTAAGGGAATATGCACTGAACAAGCTTATCTATTAAGGGCAAACGCACTGAATAAGCTTTAATATTATCTATTTAGGGCATAATATGCACTGAATAAGCTTATCTATTAAGGGCATATGCACTAAACAAGCTTATCTATTAAGGGCAAACACACTAAAAAAGCTTATCTATTAAGGGCAAACGCACTAAAAAAGCTTATCTATTAAGGACAAACGCACTTTATAAGCTTTTATATTATCTATTAAAAGCATATGCACTGAATAAGCTATTATCTATTAAGGGAATATGCACTGAACAAGCTAATCTATTAAGGGCAAACGCACTGAATAAGATTTAATATTATCTATTAAGGGCATATGCACTGAATAAGCTTATCTATTAAGGGCATATGCACTGAACAAGCTATCTATTAAGGGCAAACCCGCTGAATAAGCTTTAATATTATCTATTTATCTTTATCTATTGCAGTCATATGCACTGAATAAGCTATTATCTATTAAGGGCATATGAACTGAACAATCTTATCTATTTAGGGCAAACGCACTGAATAAACTTTAATATTATCTATTTAGGGCATATGCACTGAATAAGCTTATCTATTAAGGACATATGCACTGAACAAACTTATCTATTAAGGGCAAACGCACTGAATAAGCTTTAATTTTATCTATTAAGGGCATATGCACTGAATAAGCTTTAATATTATCTATTTAGGGCATATGCACTGAACAAGCTTATCTTTTAAGGGCATATGCACTGAACCAACTTTAATATTATCAGCTATTTAGGGCATATGCACTGAACAAGCTTATCTATTTAGGGTAAACGCACTTAATACGCTTTAATATTATCTTTTAAGGGCATATGCACTAAACAAGCTATCTATTAAAGGCAAACGCACTGAATAAGCTTTAATATTTTCTATTAAGGGCATATGCACTGAATAAGCTTTAATATTAACTATTTAGGACATATGCACTGAACAAGCTTATATATTAAGGGCAAACACACTAAAAAAGCTTATCTATTAAGGGCAAACGCACTAAAAAAGCTTATCTATTAAGGACAAACGCACTTAATAAGCTTTTATATTATCTATTAAAAGCATATGCACTGAATAAGCTATTATCTATTAAATGAATATGCACTGAACAAGCTAATCTATTAAGGGCAAACGCACTGAATAAGATTTAATATTATCTATTAAGGGCATATGCACTGAATAAGCTTATCTATTAAGGGCATATGCACTGAACAAGCTATCTATTAAGGGCAAACCCGCTGAATAAGCTTTAACATTATCTATTTATCTTTATCTATTGCAGTCATATGCACTGAATAAGCTATTATCTATTAAGGGCATATGAACTGAACAAGCTTATCTATTTAGGGCAAACGCACTGAATAAACTTTAATATTATCTATTTAGGGCATATGCACTGAATAAGCTTATCTATTAAGGACATGTGCACTGAACAAGCTTATCTATTAAGGGCAAACGCACTGAATAAGCTTTAATATTATCTATTTAGGGCATATGCACTAAATAAGCTTATCTATTAAGGGCATATGCACTAAACAAGCTTATCTATTAAGGGCAAACACACTAAAAAAGCTTATCTATTTAGGGCAAACGCACTGAACAAGCTTATATATTAAGGGCAAACGCACTGAATTAGCTTAAATATTAAGGGCATATGCACTTAATTAGCTTATCTATTAAGGGCATATGCACTGAAAAAGCTTATCTATTTAAGGTAAACGCACTTAATAAGCTTTAATATTTTCTATTAAGGGCATATGCACCGAATAAGCTTTAATATTAATTTTTTAGGGCATATGCACTGAACAAGCTTATCTATTAAGGGCAAACGCACTTAATAAGTCTAAAAATTTAGCCGAGCTTATCTATTAAGGGGCACTAAGGGCAAACGCCTGTTTTTATTATCTATTAAGGGCATATGCACTGAATAAGCTATTATCTATTAAGGGAATATGCACTGAACAAGCTTATCTATTAAGGGCAAACGCACTGAATAAGATTTAATATTATCTATTAAGGGCATATGCACTGAATAAGCTTATCTATTAAGGGCATATGCACTGAACAAGCTATCTATTAAGGGCAAACCCGCTGAATATGCTTTAATATTATCTATTTATCTTTATCTATTGCAGTCATATGCACTGAATAAGCTTTTATCTATTAAGGGCATATGAACTGAAGAAGCTTATCTATTTATTTATTTATTTATTTATTCAGAAGATTCACAGCACAATACAGAAATAGAAATATTTATGGGCCAATTAAAAATCTTCACATATAGTTTTTTTTTTTACAACAAGAATGTATACCACATGCCAAATATTTTTTAGTTTATAATACAAAAAAGAAAAAAATACAGAATCTAAATCTCAATGCATTTCATTCATCCTGGTTGAAGTAATTTTGTGTTAAAGCTTTCCTGGCTGTCACGACACTGTCAGCGAACATATCGATGTCAATCTTTAAGTTATTAAATTTGTTCGCCGCCCTAACCATAAAGTTGTTCCCTCTATAATTTGTGCTTACTTTGGGTACATGTAATAGGTTTATGATTCTAAGTGGCTTACGATGTGTTTGAAGGTTTATTTTGCATACTAGCTCGGTACAATCGACCGAACCAGTAGCAATTTTCATGAGGTATATAGTGTCCGCAATATCCCGTCGTATAGATAATAGCAACATGTGAAAATGTTTACACCGAGCTCTGTAGTCAAGCAGCGAAATTTTGGTCTTAAATTGCAAGTGTTTAAGAAATTTATTTAGAATATTTTCGATTCGATTATTGTAAATAGCATACGGAGGGTTCCAAATTTGCGATGCATACTCTAAGTTGCTTCTAACATACGAACAATATAGAATTTTCAATGTCTTTACTAGAGTAAAACTAGATGATGTTCTTAAAATAAAGCCAAGCATTTTGGTTGCTTTCCGTACGATACTATCTATATGTAAATCAAATATTAGCTTATTATCATGCAAAACACCAAGATCCCTAATAACATCGACATTCGACAGCCTCTAAGGCAGAATTTTTAAGCTTGTAAGTTGTATTGATTTTATTACTTTTCCTAGTGAATGTCATACAAAAGCATTTCGAGACATTCAAGTCTAACTTGTTACGAAGACAGTAATCCTCAAATCGATTTAAATCTTCCTGTAGATCTTATGTATCCTGCCTGGTTGATATTAATTTCATAATTTTCATATCCTCCGCATATAGAAATATTTTAGAATATTTAAAACATGATAGTATATCGTTCACAAATAATAAAAAAGAGGGGTCCTAATAAGGAGCCCTGGGGAACACCTGAAGGAATAGACATCCAATTAGATGTATATCCTTGTAAAACGACAGCTTGTGAACGATTGTCGACGTATGACTTGATCCAGCGAAACAGGTCGCCGTGTTTACCCATGGATGTCAACTTGTTAAGCAAAATGTCATGATCTATACGATCAAAACATTTGCTGTAATCCGTGTAGACGACGTCGACCTGCACTCGCCGATCCATGCCAATCGATATACTAAGTAGTATTATTATTTATTATTTCATTTCATTTATTTATTTATTTAATATTATTTTAAATCGCTTTTATATCGCTAATAAATATCCCACCAATGAATGTAGTTCACTAACTAATATCTATAAAAAAAATACACATCAATCATAAAATTAAAACCGACTCTCAACGCTCTACGAGAAACATTCGGCGGTCGCGCGCTGCGCCCGTTCCAATGCCGACGTGGACTATTGCTCTCGGTATATCCACATCTGGTATTCGCGTAATCGCAGGGACCATTTGTGTCAGGTCGTAGGCTAAAGCAAAGTCGTGAAAGGATCTTCCCGCGTGATCGGTGGTTTCAGAGCCGAGCCAATCGGCATGGTGGGCGTTAAAATCGCCAAGTATCACGATTTCAGCGGTAAGAACCCTTTCGAGCAGGGAATCTGTAGCCATTTGGATGTGCTCAATGAGTCGGTCAGTTTCGGTATTTCCGCTATGGGACCTATACAGGCATGCGTAGAATCGCGGATGGTCATCGCAGTCTACGCGCAGCCAGAGGTTAGATAGGTCCCTTCCTTCAAGCGTCCCGAGGCGACGAGAGCAGATATCCTCTCTGACGTACACGCAAACTCCAGCCCGCGGCACAAATGAATGTTCCAATTTGTACCCCGGGTAGGATAGGTGGGAAGTATCAGCCGGGGAGGATATCTGAGTCTCGGTAAGAAAGAGCAAGGCCGGCTTCGCAGTCTCTAGATGATAGTGGACAGCGTTGATGTTAGAATTAAGCCCCCTAACATTTGTGAAGTCCACGGCGAGTGTGGACGGGGGTGCCTTTGTATAATTGCTCCGTTTGCCCCGAGGACGATTACTATTTTTGTAGAGCGCAGAATTGCCCCCCCCAGAATACGAAGGGCAGCCTGTGCGTCCACCACCGGGTGCTGACTGTCCCGGTGGTGGACGCCCAGAGGGGGTTTCTCCACCGCGAGCGCGTGTGGTACCCCCCTGGGGTAGATTCTGTTTTTTCTGCACCTTCATATTTCTTGTGTGGGGGGGGGGGGGGGGGGATGGGCTCGGGAATCTCTCTCACCGCACGAAACGCGAGTACAAGAAGGCGAACCTTTTGCATCACTTCACGCCGGTTTTCTGAGAGACAGTGGTACTGCCCCGGTCGTGCCTGCCCATTTGGCTGAAGCCCGAAGGCAACAGCATGGCACTCCCACTATGAAACCCCACGTGTTTTTTTAACACATATCAGGTATGGTCCTGACAGCCTTAGTGCTGGTGCTCTTTTATGAGTATAACGGGTGCTGTTCCGAAAGATGTGTTTTTTTAACACATATCAGGCATAGTCCTGACAGCCTTAAGTCCTGACAGCCTTAGTGCTGGTGCTCTTTTATGAGTATAACGGGCGCTGTCCCGAAAGATGTGTTTTTTTAACACATATCAGGTATGGTCCTGACAGCCTTAGTGCTGGTGCTCTTTTATGAGTATAACGGGTGCTGTTCCGAAAGATGTGTTTTTTTAACACATATCAGGCATAGTCCTGACAGCCTTAGTGCTGGTGCTCTTTTATGAGTATAACGGGCGCTGTCCCGAATGATGTGTTTTTTTAACACATATCAGGCATTTTCTAATTACGACTTTAACTAGAAACGTATCGCGATTTAACGATTTTTATATGTTTCTAGTAGTGCAACAAAAACACAAGTAGCGTAGCGATCTTGTACGAGAAACATACGCGCCATTTGTGCGTGCGTCGTTCTTGTACTAGAAACATTTCGAATGCGAAATTTGATTGATTTGGAGTCGCAAGTATAACACGGAATTTTTTGATGATTTTTTTTAATATATTGGTAGTGGGCGTGTGATCATGCAAATGAAAGTACCGCTTTCTTTGCAAATAAACGATGCACGATCGTTTATTTCAATTGACAATTAAATATTTGGAGCGAGTGCGGCGAGCTTCTACGAGAAACATTAATGTGCTCAGTGACTCGAACGACCGACGACGGCCTCCGGTGCGCCCGCGCGCACGTTGTACTAGAAACCCGACCGGTGCTATGTGTGTACGTACGTAACTAAGTATATATTATTATTTATTATTTCATTTCATTTATTTATTTAATATTATTTTAAATCGCTTTTATATCGCTAATAAATATCCCACCAATGAATGTAGTTCTCTAACTAATATCTATAAAAAAAATACACATCAATCATAAAATTAAAACCGACTCTCAACGCTCTACGAGAAACATTCGGAGGTCGCGCGCTGCGCCCATTCCAATGCCGACGTGGACTATTGCTCTCGGTATATATGTGGAACGAAACCGTCGAGCGCACTACGCCGGCCGGTTCACGTTGATGACAGCCTTAGTGCTGGTGCTCTTTTATGAGTATAACGGGCGCTGTCCCGAATGATGTTTTTTTAACACATATCAGGCATAGTCCTGACAGCCTTAGTGCTGGTGCTCTTTATGAGTATAACGGGCGCTGTCCCGAAAGATGTGTTTTTTTAACACATATCAGGCATAGTCCTGACAGCCTTAAGTCCTGACAGCCTAGTGCTGGTGCTCTTTATGAGTATAACGGGCGCTGTCCCGATGATTTTTTTAACACATATCAGGCATAGTCCTGACAGCCTTAGTGCTGGGCCTTTATGAGATAACGGGCGCTGTCCCGAAAGTGTGTTTTTTTAACACATATCAGGCATAGTCCTAAGCCTTAAGTCCTGACAGCCTTAGTGCTGGTGCTCTTTTATGAGTATAACGGGCGCTGTCCCGAAATATGTGTTTTTTTTAACACATATCAGGCGCAGTCCTGACAGCCTTAGTGCTGGTGCTCTTTTATGAGTATAACGGGCGCTGTCCCGAATGATGTGTTTTTTTAACACATCAGGCATTTTCTATTTACGACTTAAACTAGAAACGTATCGCGATTTAACGATTTTTATATGTTTCTAGTAGTTTTTTTAACAAATATCAGGCATAGTCCTGACAGCCTTAGTGCTGGTGCTCTTTTATGAGTACAACGGGCGCTGTCCCGAAAGATGTGTTTTTTTAACAAATATCAGGCATAGTCTTGACAGCCTTAAGTCCTGACAGCCTTAGTGCTGGTGCTCTTTTATGAGTATAATGGGCGCTGTCCCGAAAGATGTGTTTTTTTAACACATATCAGGCGCAATCCTGACAGCCTTAGTGCTGGTGCTCTTTTATGAGTACAACGGTTGCTGTCCCGAAAGATGTGTTTTTTTAACACATATCAGGCATAGTCCTGACAGCCTTAGTGCTGGTGCTCTTTTATGAGTACAACGGGCGCTGTCCCGAAAGATGTGATTTTTTAACACATATCAGGCATAGTCCTGACAGCCTAAAGTCCTGACAGCCTTAGTGCTGGTGCTCTTTTATGAGTATAACGGGCGCTGTCCCGAAAGATGTGTTTTTTTAACACATATCAGGCATAGTCCTGACAGCCTTAGTGCTGGTGCTCTTTTATGAGTATAACGGGCGCTGTCCCGAATGATGTGTTTTTTTAACACATATCGGGCATTTTCTAATTACGACTTTAACTAGAAACGTATCGCGATTTAACGATTTTTATACGAGGGGAGGTCCAAAAGTTCGTGGAATGGAGGGGATGGAGTGGGGATAGGGGCGCTCGCTTAGTGTCATACTAATTGGGGACTCATAATTAGTATATAAATGGAGTTTCAGCCCTATTGCGTCATTCGTTTACGAACACTCGCCTGCTAAACACGTCAATCCGGAAGAAAACTGAAACTATGGAGAAAATTGATCACCGTGCTGTCATTAAATTCCTTACCAAGCAAGGAAAGAACGCTCAGACCATTTTGAATGAAATGGAAACTGTTTACGGGGAACAGTGCCCTAGTAAATCAATGATTTACAAATGGCATGGTCTTTTTAAACATGGTCGGGAGTCGATTGAAGACGACCCCTGCTCGGGAAGGCCAGTTGAGGCCACCACATCAGACATCGTAGAAAAAGTGGAAAAAATTGTACTGGAGGACACCCGTTTGAAGAAAAAACAGTTATCTGCATTAGTTGGAGTATCAGATACCACAATTTTGCGAATCCTACATGACCACCTGGGTATGACAAAAGTCAGTGCAAGATGGGTACCAAGAATGCTTACGCCGCTTCAAAAACAGCAGCGCGTCGAAGCGTCAAAACATTTTTTGGAGTTGTGTAGCGACGATCCTGGATCGATTTTGGAGCGAATTGTTACCGGCGATGAAACATGGGTTCATCACTTCGAGCCTGAGTCCAAACAAGAGTCCATGCAATGGCATAAAAAGGGGACACCACCGCCAAAGAAATTCAAAGTGTCGGAGTCGGCTGGAAAGTTGATGGCTACTGTTTTTTGGGATTGTGAGGGGATAATACTGATTGATTATAAAGAAAAGGGCAGGACCATAACCGGAGAATACTACGCAACAATACTAGAAAAATTAAAGGATGCCATCAAAGAAAAACGTCGGGGAAAATTGACCAAGGGTGTGTTGCTCTTGCAAGACAACGCGCCGGTTCACAAGAGCAAAGTTGCAATGGCTGCTCTACACACGCATGGCTTCGAATCACTAGTCCACCCACCCTATAGTCCAGATCTGGCCCCAAGTGATTTTTATTTGTTCCCCAATTTAAAAAAAGACTTAAGGGGAAGGAAATTTTCCGACGACAATGAGGTAAAGAAGGCAATTTTGGCTCATTTTGAGGGAAAAGATAAAACATATTTTTACGATGGTTTAGAAAAATTTATTCATAGATCTAATAAATGTATTCAGCTTAAGGGTGATTATATTGAAAAGGAAAAATAAATTTACTGTTTCATTTTTACTAAAACCCTTTCATTCCACGAACTTTTGGACCTCCCCTCGTATGTTTCTAGTAGTGCAACAAAAACACAAGTAGCGTAGCGATCTTGTACGAGAAACATACGCGCCATTTGTGCGTGCGTCGTTCTTGTACGAGAAACATTTCGAATGCGAAATTTGATTGATTTGGAGTCGCAAGTATAACACGGAATTTTTTGATGATTTTTTTTAATATATTGGTAGTGGGGGGGGGGTCTGGGGGGGAAAGCCGCTTTTGCAATAAACTATCGATGGTTTATTTCAATTGACAATTAAATATTTGGAGGGGGGGGGGGGGGCTTCTACGAGGAAAATTAATGTTTTAACGACCGAACGACCGGCCTCCGGTGCGCCCGCGCGCACGTTGTACTAGAAACCCGACCGGTGCTATGTGTGTACGTACGTAACAAAGTATATATTATTATTTATTATTTCATTTCATTTCATTTATTTATTGAATATTATTTTAAATCGCTTTTATATCGCTAATAAATATCCCACCAATGAATGTAGTTCTCTAACTAATATCTATAAAAAAAATACACATCAATCATAAAATTAAAACCGACTCTCAACGCTCTACGAGAAACATTCGGAGGTCGCGCGCTGCGCCCATTCCTATGCCGACGTGGACTATTGCTCTCGGTATATATGTGGAGCGAAACCGTCGAGCGCACTGCGCCGGCCGGTTCACGTTGATGACAGCCTTAGTGCTGGTGCTCTTTTATGAGTATAACGGGCGCTGTCCCGAATGATGTTTTTTTAACACATATCAGGCATAGTCCTGACAGCCTTAGTGCTGGTGCTCTTTATGTGTATAACGGGCGCTGTATCGAAAGATGTGTTTTTTTAACACATATCAGGCGCAGTCCTGACAGCCTTAGTGCTGGTGCTCTTTTATGAGTATTACGGGCGCTGTCCCGAATGATGTGTTCTTTGAACGCATGTCAGGCTTAGTCCTGACAGCCTTAGTCCTGGTGCTCTTTTATGAGTATAACGGGCGCTGTCCCGAATGATGTGTTTTTTTAACACATATCAGGCATAGTCCTGACAGCCTTAGTGCTGGTGCTCTTTTATGAGTATAACGGGCGCTGTCCCGAAAGATGTGTTTTTTTAACATATATCAGGCGCAGTCCTGACAGCCTTAGTGCTGGTGCTCTTTTATGAGTATTACGGGCGCTGTCCCGAATGATGTGTTCTTTGAACGAATATCAGGCTTAGTCCTGACAGCCTTAGTGCTGGTGCTCTTTTATGAGTATAATGGGCGCTGTCCCGAAAGATGTGTTTTTTTAACACATATCAGGCGCAGTCCTGACAGCCTTAGTGCTGGTGCTCTTTTATGAGTACAACGGGTGCTGTCCCGAAAGATGTGTTTTTTTAACACATATCAAGCACTACATTCATTGGTGGGATATTTATTAGCGATATAAAAGCGATTTAAAATAATATTCAATAAATAAATGAAATGAAATGAAATAATAAATAATAATATATACTTAGTTACGTACGTACACACATAGCAACGGTCGGGTTTCTAGTACAACGTGCGCGCGGGCGCACCGGAGGCCGTCGTCGGTCGTTCGAGTCACTGAGCGCACTCATAAAAGAGCACCAGCACTAAGGCTGTCAGGACCGCGCCTGATATGTGTTCAAAGAACACATCATTCGGGACAGCGCCCGTTATACTCATAAAAGAGCACCAGCACTAAGGCTGTCAGGACTGCGCCTGATATGTGTTCAAAGAACACATCATCGGCAGCCGGGCTGCGCCGTTTGTGTTCTTTCAGGTCAGCGCCCGTAACACTCATAAAAGAGCACCAGCACTAAGGCTGTGTCAGGGACTGCGCCTGATTTGTGTTCAAAACATTTCGGGACAGCGCCCGTAATACTCATAAAAGAGCACCAGCACTAAGGCTGTGTCAGGGACTGCGCCTGATTTGTGTTCACACTATTCGGGACAGCGCCCGTAATACTCTTAAAAGAGCACCAGCACTAAGGCTGTGTCAGGGACTGCGCCTGATTTGTGTTCTTAAAGAACACACATTCGGACCCCAGGTAACACTCTTAAAAGAGCTCCAGCACTAAGGCTGTGTCAGGGACTGCGCCTGATATGTGTTCAAAGACATATTCGGGACAGCGCCCGTTATACTCATAAAAGAGCACCAGCACTAAGGCTGTGTCAGGGACTGCGCCTGATTTGTGTTCAAAACTATTCGGGACAGCGCCCGTAACACTCATAAAAGAGCACCAGCACTAAGGCTGTGTCAGGGACTGCGCCTGATATGTGTTCAAACACATTTCGGGACAGCGCCCGTAATACTCATAAAAGAGCACCAGCACTAAGGCTGTGTCAGGTACTGCGCCTGATATGTGTTCAAAGAACCTCTTCGGGTCAGCGCCCGTAACACTCATCAAAAGAGCACCAGCACTAAGGCTGTCGGGCGGCGCCGCATAAGTGTGTTCAAAGACTACACATCTTTCGGGTCAGCGCCCGTAACACTCATAAAAGAGCACCAGCACTAAGGCTGTGTCAGGGACTGCGCCTGATTTGTGTTCAAGACCCTCTTTCGGGTCAGCGCCCGTAATACTCACTCTAAAAGAGCACCAGCACTAAGGCTGTGTCAGGGACTGCGCCTGATTTGTGTTCAAACATCTTCGGGTCAGCGCCCGTAACACTCATAAAAGAGCACCAGCACTAAGGCTGTGTCAGGACTGCGCCTGATATGTGTTCAAGAACAATATTCGGGTCAGCGCCCGTAACACTCATAAAAGAGCACCAGCACTAAGGCTGTGTCAGGGACTGCGCCTGATTTGTGTTCAAAAACACTTTCGGGTCAGCGCCCGTAACACTCATAAAAGAGCACCAGCACTAAGGCTGTGTCAGGGACTGCGCCTGATTTGTGTTCAAAAATTTCGGGACAGCGCCCGTAATACTCATAAAAGAGCACCAGCACTAAGGCTGTGTCAGGGACTGCGCCTGATTTGTGTTCAAAACAATCTTCGGGTCAGCACCCGTTAACACTCATAAAAGAGCTCCAGCACTAAGGCTGTGTCAGGGACTGCGCCTGATTTGTGTTCTTTCAGGTCAGCGCCCATAACACTCTCAAAAGAGCTCCAGCACTAAGGCTGTGTCAGGGACTGCGCCTGATTTGTGTTCGAACACTCTTTCAGGTCTGCACCCGTTAACACTCATCAAAAGAGCTCCAGCACTAAGGCTGTGTCAGGGACTGCGCCTGATTTGTGTTCCACGGGCTTTCCGTCTGCCTGTACTCCCAAAACTCCAAAAAAGCTCCAGCACTAAGGCTGTGTCAGGGACTGCGCCTGATTTGTGTTCTTTCAGGTCAGCACCCGTAATACTCTCAAAAGAGCTCCAGCACTAAGGCTGTGTCAGGGACTGCGCCTGATTTGTGTTCTTTCAGGTCAGCACCCATAACACTCTCAAAAGAGCTCCAGCACTAAGGCTGTGTCAGGGACTGCGCCTGATTTGTGTTCTTTCAGGTCAGCACCCATAACACTCTCAAAAGAGCTCCAGCACTAAGGCTGTGTCAGGGACTGCGCCTGATTTGTGTTCTTTCAGGTCAGCACCCATAACACTCTCAAAAGAGCTCCAGCACTAAGGCTGTGTCAGGGACTGCGCCTGATTTGTGTTCTTTCAGGTCAGCACCCATAACACTCTCAAAAGAGCTCCAGCACTAAGGCTGTGTCAGGGACTGCGCCTGATTTGTGTTCTTTCAGGTCTGCACCCATAACACTCTCAAAAGAGCTCCAGCACTAAGGCTGTGTCAGGGACTGCGCCTGATTTGTGTTCTTTCAGGTCTGCACCCATAACACTCTCAAAAGAGCTCCAGCACTAAGGCTGTGTCAGGGACTGCGCCTGATTTGTGTTCTTTCAGGTCTGCACCCATAACACTCTCAAAAGAGCTCCAGCACTAAGGCTGTGTCAGGGACTGCGCCTGATTTGTGTTCTTTCAGGTCAGCACCCATAACACTCTCAAAAGAGCTCCAGCACTAAGGCTGTGTCAGGGACTGCGCCTGATTTGTGTTCTTTCAGGTCTGCACCCATAACACTCTCAAAAGAGCTCCAGCACTAAGGCTGTGTCAGGGACTGCGCCTGATTTGTGTTCTTTCAGGTCAGCACCCATAACACTCTCAAAAGAGCTCCAGCACTAAGGCTGTGTCAGGGACTGCGCCTGATTTGTGTTCTTTCAGGTCTGCACCCATAACACTCTCAAAAGAGCTCCAGCACTAAGGCTGTGTCAGGGACTGCGCCTGATTTGTGTTCTTTCAGGTCAGCACCCATAACACTCTCAAAAGAGCTCCAGCACTAAGGCTGTGTCAGGGACTGCGCCTGATTTGTGTTCTTTCAGGTCTGCACCCATAACACTCTCAAAAGAGCTCCAGCACTAAGGCTGTGTCAGGGACTGCGCCTGATTTGTGTTCTTTCAGGTCTGCACCCATAACACTCTCAAAAGAGCTCCAGCACTAAGGCTGTGTCAGGGACTGCGCCTGATTTGTGTTCTTTCAGGTCTGCACCCATAACACTCTCAAAAGAGCTCCAGCACTAAGGCTGTGTCAGGGACTGCGCCTGATTTGTGTTCTTTCAGGTCAGCACCCATAACACTCTCAAAAGAGCTCCAGCACTAAGGCTGTGTCAGGGACTGCGCCTGATTTGTGTTCTTTCAGGTCAGCACCCATAACACTCTCAAAAGAGCTCCAGCACTAAGGCTGTGTCAGGGACTGCGCCTGATTTGTGTTCTTTCAGGTCTGCACCCATAACACTCTCAAAAGAGCTCCAGCACTAAGGCTGTGTCAGGGACTGCGCCTGATTTGTGTTCTTTCAGGTCTGCACCCATAACACTCTCAAAAGAGCTCCAGCACTAAGGCTGTGTCAGGGACTGCGCCTGATTTGTGTTCTTTCAGGTCAGCACCTCTAACACTCTCAAAAGAGCTCCAGCACTAAGGCTGTGTCAGGGACTGCGCCTGATTTGTGTTCTTTCAGGTCTGCACCCATAACACTCTCAAAAGAGCTCCAGCACTAAGGCTGTGTCAGGGACTGCGCCTGATTTGTGTTCTTTCAGGTCAGCACCCATAACACTCTCAAAAGAGCTCCAGCACTAAGGCTGTGTCAGGGACTGCGCCTGATTTGTGTTCTTTCAGGTCTGCACCCATAACACTCTCAAAAGAGCTCCAGCACTAAGGCTGTGTCAGGGACTGCGCCTGATTTGTGTTCTTTCAGGTCAGCACCCATAACACTCTCAAAAGAGCTCCAGCACTAAGGCTGTGTCAGGGACTGCGCCTGATTTGTGTTCTTTCAGGTCAGCACCCATAACACTCTCAAAAGAGCTCCAGCACTAAGGCTGTGTCAGGGACTGCGCCTGATTTGTGTTCTTTCAGGTCAGCACCCATAACACTCTCAAAAGAGCTCCAGCACTAAGGCTGTGTCAGGGACTGCGCCTGATTTGTGTTCTTTCAGGTCAGCACCCATAACACTCTCAAAAGAGCTCCAGCACTAAGGCTGTGTCAGGGACTGCGCCTGATTTGTGTTCTTTCAGGTCTGCACCCATAACACTCTCAAAAGAGCTCCAGCACTAAGGCTGTGTCAGGGACTGCGCCTGATTTGTGTTCTTTCAGGTCTGCACCCATAACACTCTCAAAAGAGCTCCAGCACTAAGGCTGTGTCAGGGACTGCGCCTGATTTGTGTTCTTTCAGGTCTGCACCCATAACACTCTCAAAAGAGCTCCAGCACTAAGGCTGTGTCAGGGACTGCGCCTGATTTGTGTTCTTTCAGGTCAGCACCCATAACACTCTCAAAAGAGCTCCAGCACTAAGGCTGTGTCAGGGACTGCGCCTGATTTGTGTTCTTTCAGGTCAGCACCCATAACACTCTCAAAAGAGCTCCAGCACTAAGGCTGTGTCAGGGACTGCGCCTGATTTGTGTTCTTTCAGGTCAGCACCCATAACACTCTCAAAAGAGCTCCAGCACTAAGGCTGTGTCAGGGACTGCGCCTGATTTGTGTTCTTTCAGGTCAGCACCCATAACACTCTCAAAAGAGCTCCAGCACTAAGGCTGTGTCAGGGACTGCGCCTGATTTGTGTTCTTTCAGGTCAGCACCCATAACACTCTCAAAAGAGCTCCAGCACTAAGGCTGTGTCAGGGACTGCGCCTGATTTGTGTTCTTTCAGGTCAGCACCCATAACACTCTCAAAAGAGCTCCAGCACTAAGGCTGTGTCAGGGACTGCGCCTGATTTGTGTTCTTTCAGGTCAGCACCCATAACACTCTCAAAAGAGCTCCAGCACTAAGGCTGTGTCAGGGACTGCGCCTGATTTGTGTTCTTTCAGGTCAGCACCCATAACACTCTCAAAAGAGCTCCAGCACTAAGGCTGTGTCAGGGACTGCGCCTGATTTGTGTTCTTTCAGGTCTGCACCCATAACACTCTCAAAAGAGCTCCAGCACTAAGGCTGTGTCAGGGACTGCGCCTGATTTGTGTTCTTTCAGGTCAGCACCCATAACACTCTCAAAAGAGCTCCAGCACTAAGGCTGTGTCAGGGACTGCGCCTGATTTGTGTTCTTTCAGGTCTGCACCCATAACACTCTCAAAAGAGCTCCAGCACTAAGGCTGTGTCAGGGACTGCGCCTGATTTGTGTTCTTTCAGGTCAGCACCCATAACACTCTCAAAAGAGCTCCAGCACTAAGGCTGTGTCAGGGACTGCGCCTGATTTGTGTTCTTTCAGGTCAGCACCCATAACACTCTCAAAAGAGCTCCAGCACTAAGGCTGTGTCAGGGACTGCGCCTGATTTGTGTTCTTTCAGGTCAGCACCCATAACACTCTCAAAAGAGCTCCAGCACTAAGGCTGTGTCAGGGACTGCGCCTGATTTGTGTTCTTTCAGGTCAGCACCCATAACACTCTCAAAAGAGCTCCAGCACTAAGGCTGTGTCAGGGACTGCGCCTGATTTGTGTTCTTTCAGGTCAGCACCCATAACACTCTCAAAAGAGCTCCAGCACTAAGGCTGTGTCAGGGACTGCGCCTGATTTGTGTTCTTTCAGGTCTGCACCCATAACACTCTCAAAAGAGCTCCAGCACTAAGGCTGTGTCAGGGACTGCGCCTGATTTGTGTTCTTTCAGGTCAGCACCCATAACACTCTCAAAAGAGCTCCAGCACTAAGGCTGTGTCAGGGACTGCGCCTGATTTGTGTTCTTTCAGGTCTGCACCCATAACACTCTCAAAAGAGCTCCAGCACTAAGGCTGTGTCAGGGACTGCGCCTGATTTGTGTTCTTTCAGGTCAGCACCCATAACACTCTCAAAAGAGCTCCAGCACTAAGGCTGTGTCAGGGACTGCGCCTGATTTGTGTTCTTTCAGGTCAGCACCCATAACACTCTCAAAAGAGCTCCAGCACTAAGGCTGTGTCAGGGACTGCGCCTGATTTGTGTTCTTTCAGGTCAGCACCCATAACACTCTCAAAAGAGCTCCAGCACTAAGGCTGTGTCAGGGACTGCGCCTGATTTGTGTTCTTTCAGGTCAGCACCCATAACACTCTCAAAAGAGCTCCAGCACTAAGGCTGTGTCAGGGACTGCGCCTGATTTGTGTTCTTTCAGGTCAGCACCCATAACACTCTCAAAAGAGCTCCAGCACTAAGGCTGTGTCAGGGACTGCGCCTGATTTGTGTTCTTTCAGGTCTGCACCCATAACACTCTCAAAAGAGCTCCAGCACTAAGGCTGTGTCAGGGACTGCGCCTGATTTGTGTTCTTTCAGGTCAGCACCCATAACACTCTCAAAAGAGCTCCAGCACTAAGGCTGTGTCAGGGACTGCGCCTGATTTGTGTTCTTTCAGGTCAGCACCCATAACACTCTCAAAAGAGCTCCAGCACTAAGGCTGTGTCAGGGACTGCGCCTGATTTGTGTTCTTTCAGGTCTGCACCCATAACACTCTCAAAAGAGCTCCAGCACTAAGGCTGTGTCAGGGACTGCGCCTGATTTGTGTTCTTTCAGGTCAGCACCCATAACACTCTCAAAAGAGCTCCAGCACTAAGGCTGTGTCAGGGACTGCGCCTGATTTGTGTTCTTTCAGGTCTGCACCCATAACACTCTCAAAAGAGCTCCAGCACTAAGGCTGTGTCAGGGACTGCGCCTGATTTGTGTTCTTTCAGGTCTGCACCCATAACACTCTCAAAAGAGCTCCAGCACTAAGGCTGTGTCAGGGACTGCGCCTGATTTGTGTTCTTTCAGGTCTGCACCCATAACACTCTCAAAAGAGCTCCAGCACTAAGGCTGTGTCAGGGACTGCGCCTGATTTGTGTTCTTTCAGGTCAGCACCCATAACACTCTCAAAAGAGCTCCAGCACTAAGGCTGTGTCAGGGACTGCGCCTGATTTGTGTTCTTTCAGGTCAGCACCCATAACACTCTCAAAAGAGCTCCAGCACTAAGGCTGTGTCAGGGACTGCGCCTGATTTGTGTTCTTTCAGGTCAGCACCCATAACACTCTCAAAAGAGCTCCAGCACTAAGGCTGTGTCAGGGACTGCGCCTGATTTGTGTTCTTTCAGGTCAGCACCCATAACACTCTCAAAAGAGCTCCAGCACTAAGGCTGTGTCAGGGACTGCGCCTGATTTGTGTTCTTTCAGGTCTGCACCCATAACACTCTCAAAAGAGCTCCAGCACTAAGGCTGTGTCAGGGACTGCGCCTGATTTGTGTTCTTTCAGGTCTGCACCCATAACACTCTCAAAAGAGCTCCAGCACTAAGGCTGTGTCAGGGACTGCGCCTGATTTGTGTTCTTTCAGGTCAGCACCCATAACACTCTCAAAAGAGCTCCAGCACTAAGGCTGTGTCAGGGACTGCGCCTGATTTGTGTTCTTTCAGGTCTGCACCCATAACACTCTCAAAAGAGCTCCAGCACTAAGGCTGTGTCAGGGACTGCGCCTGATTTGTGTTCTTTCAGGTCTGCACCCATAACACTCTCAAAAGAGCTCCAGCACTAAGGCTGTGTCAGGGACTGCGCCTGATTTGTGTTCTTTCAGGTCAGCACCCATAACACTCTCAAAAGAGCTCCAGCACTAAGGCTGTGTCAGGGACTGCGCCTGATTTGTGTTCTTTCAGGTCTGCACCCATAACACTCTCAAAAGAGCTCCAGCACTAAGGCTGTGTCAGGGACTGCGCCTGATTTGTGTTCTTTCAGGTCTGCACCCATAACACTCTCAAAAGAGCTCCAGCACTAAGGCTGTGTCAGGGACTGCGCCTGATTTGTGTTCTTTCAGGTCTGCACCCATAACACTCTCAAAAGAGCTCCAGCACTAAGGCTGTGTCAGGGACTGCGCCTGATTTGTGTTCTTTCAGGTCTGCACCCATAACACTCTCAAAAGAGCTCCAGCACTAAGGCTGTGTCAGGGACTGCGCCTGATTTGTGTTCTTTCAGGTCTGCACCCATAACACTCTCAAAAGAGCTCCAGCACTAAGGCTGTGTCAGGGACTGCGCCTGATTTGTGTTCTTTCAGGTCTGCACCCATAACACTCCAAAAGAGCTCCAGCACTAAGGCTGTGTCAGGGACTGCGCCTGATTTGTGTTCTTTCAGGTCTGCACCCATAACACTCTCAAAAGAGCTCCAGCACTAAGGCTGTGTCAGGGACTGCGCCTGATTTGTGTTCTTTCAGGTCTGCACCCATAACACTCTCAAAAGAGCTCCAGCACTAAGGCTGTGTCAGGGACTGCGCCTGATTTGTGTTCTTTCAGGTCTGCACCCATAACACTCTCAAAAGAGCTCCAGCACTAAGGCTGTGTCAGGGACTGCGCCTGATTTGTGTTCTTTCAGGTCTGCACCCATAACACTCTCAAAAGAGCTCCAGCACTAAGGCTGTGTCAGGGACTGCGCCTGATTTGTGTTCTTTCAGGTCTGCACCCATAACACTCTCAAAAGAGCTCCAGCACTAAGGCTGTGTCAGGGACTGCGCCTGATTTGTGTTCTTTCAGGTCTGCACCCATAACACTCTCAAAAGAGCTCCAGCACTAAGGCTGTGTCAGGGACTGCGCCTGATTTGTGTTCTTTCAGGTCTGCACCCATAACACTCTCAAAAGAGCTCCAGCACTAAGGCTGTGTCAGGGACTGCGCCTGATTTGTGTTCTTTCAGGTCTGCACCCATAACACTCTCAAAAGAGCTCCAGCACTAAGGCTGTGTCAGGGACTGCGCCTGATTTGTGTTCTTTCAGGTCTGCACCCATAACACTCTCAAAAGAGCTCCAGCACTAAGGCTGTGTCAGGGACTGCGCCTGATTTGTGTTCTTTCAGGTCTGCACCCATAACACTCTCAAAAGAGCTCCAGCACTAAGGCTGTGTCAGGGACTGCGCCTGATTTGTGTTCTTTCAGGTCTGCACCCATAACACTCTCAAAAGAGCTCCAGCACTAAGGCTGTGTCAGGGACTGCGCCTGATTTGTGTTCTTTCAGGTCAGCACCCATAACACTCTCAAAAGAGCTCCAGCACTAAGGCTGTGTCAGGGACTGCGCCTGATTTGTGTTCTTTCAGGTCTGCACCCATAACACTCTCAAAAGAGCTCCAGCACTAAGGCTGTGTCAGGGACTGCGCCTGATTTGTGTTCTTTCAGGTCTGCACCCATAACACTCTCAAAAGAGCTCCAGCACTAAGGCTGTGTCAGGGACTGCGCCTGATTTGTGTTCTTTCAGGTCTGCACCCATAACACTCTCAAAAGAGCTCCAGCACTAAGGCTGTGTCAGGGACTGCGCCTGATTTGTGTTCTTTCAGGTCTGCACCCATAACACTCTCAAAAGAGCTCCAGCACTAAGGCTGTGTCAGGGACTGCGCCTGATTTGTGTTCTTTCAGGTCTGCACCCATAACACTCTCAAAAGAGCTCCAGCACTAAGGCTGTGTCAGGGACTGCGCCTGATTTGTGTTCTTTCAGGTCTGCACCCATAACACTCTCAAAAGAGCTCCAGCACTAAGGCTGTGTCAGGGACTGCGCCTGATTTGTGTTCTTTCAGGTCTGCACCCATAACACTCTCAAAAGAGCTCCAGCACTAAGGCTGTGTCAGGGACTGCGCCTGATTTGTGTTCTTTCAGGTCTGCACCCATAACACTCTCAAAAGAGCTCCAGCACTAAGGCTGTGTCAGGGACTGCGCCTGATTTGTGTTCTTTCAGGTCTGCACCCATAACACTCTCAAAAGAGCTCCAGCACTAAGGCTGTGTCAGGGACTGCGCCTGATTTGTGTTCTTTCAGGTCTGCACCCATAACACTCTCAAAAGAGCTCCAGCACTAAGGCTGTGTCAGGGACTGCGCCTGATTTGTGTTCTTTCAGGTCTGCACCCATAACACTCTCAAAAGAGCTCCAGCACTAAGGCTGTGTCAGGGACTGCGCCTGATTTGTGTTCTTTCAGGTCTGCACCCATAACACTCTCAAAAGAGCTCCAGCACTAAGGCTGTGTCAGGGACTGCGCCTGATTTGTGTTCTTTCAGGTCTGCACCCATAACACTCTCAAAAGAGCTCCAGCACTAAGGCTGTGTCAGGGACTGCGCCTGATTTGTGTTCTTTCAGGTCTGCACCCATAACACTCTCAAAAGAGCTCCAGCACTAAGGCTGTGTCAGGGACTGCGCCTGATTTGTGTTCTTTCAGGTCTGCACCCATAACACTCTCAAAAGAGCTCCAGCACTAAGGCTGTGTCAGGGACTGCGCCTGATTTGTGTTCTTTCAGGTCTGCACCCATAACACTCTCAAAAGAGCTCCAGCACTAAGGCTGTGTCAGGGACTGCGCCTGATTTGTGTTCTTTCAGGTCTGCACCCATAACACTCTCAAAAGAGCTCCAGCACTAAGGCTGTGTCAGGGACTGCGCCTGATTTGTGTTCTTTCAGGTCTGCACCCATAACACTCTCAAAAGAGCTCCAGCACTAAGGCTGTGTCAGGGACTGCGCCTGATTTGTGTTCTTTCAGGTCTGCACCCATAACACTCTCAAAAGAGCTCCAGCACTAAGGCTGTGTCAGGGACTGCGCCTGATTTGTGTTCTTTCAGGTCTGCACCCATAACACTCTCAAAAGAGCTCCAGCACTAAGGCTGTGTCAGGGACTGCGCCTGATTTGTGTTCTTTCAGGTCTGCACCCATAACACTCTCAAAAGAGCTCCAGCACTAAGGCTGTGTCAGGGACTGCGCCTGATTTGGGGTTCTTTCAGGTCTGCACCCATAACACTCTCAAAAGAGCTCCAGCACTAAGGCTGTGTCAGGGACTGCGCCTGATTTGTGTTCTTTCAGGTCTGCACCCATAACACTCTCAAAAGAGCTCCAGCACTAAGGCTGTGTCAGGGACTGCGCCTGATTTGTGTTCTTTCAGGTCTGCACCCATAACACTCTCAAAAGAGCTCCAGCACTAAGGCTGTGTCAGGGACTGCGCCTGATTTGTGTTCTTTCAGGTCTGCACCCATAACACTCTCAAAAGAGCTCCAGCACTAAGGCTGTGTCAGGGACTGCGCCTGATTTGTGTTCTTTCAGGTCTGCACCCATAACACTCTCAAAAGAGCTCCAGCACTAAGGCTGTGTCAGGGACTGCGCCTGATTTGTGTTCTTTCAGGTCTGCACCCATAACACTCTCAAAAGAGCTCCAGCACTAAGGCTGTGTCAGGGACTGCGCCTGATTTGTGTTCTTTCAGGTCTGCACCCATAACACTCTCAAAAGAGCTCCAGCACTAAGGCTGTGTCAGGGACTGCGCCTGATTTGTGTTCTTTCAGGTCTGCACCCATAACACTCTCAAAAGAGCTCCAGCACTAAGGCTGTGTCAGGGACTGCGCCTGATTTGTGTTCTTTCAGGTCTGCACCCATAACACTCTCAAAAGAGCTCCAGCACTAAGGCTGTGTCAGGGACTGCGCCTGATTTGTGTTCTTTCAGGTCTGCACCCATAACACTCTCAAAAGAGCTCCAGCACTAAGGCTGTGTCAGGGACTGCGCCTGATTTGTGTTCTTTCAGGTCTGCACCCATAACACTCTCAAAAGAGCTCCAGCACTAAGGCTGTGTCAGGGACTGCGCCTGATTTGTGTTCTTTCAGGTCTGCACCCATAACACTCTCAAAAGAGCTCCAGCACTAAGGCTGTGTCAGGGACTGCGCCTGATTTGTGTTCTTTCAGGTCTGCACCCATAACACTCTCAAAAGAGCTCCAGCACTAAGGCTGTGTCAGGGACTGCGCCTGATTTGTGTTCTTTCAGGTCTGCACCCATAACACTCTCAAAAGAGCTCCAGCACTAAGGCTGTGTCAGGGACTGCGCCTGATTTGTGTTCTTTCAGGTCTGCACCCATAACACTCTCAAAAGAGCTCCAGCACTAAGGCTGTGTCAGGGACTGCGCCTGATTTGTGTTCTTTCAGGTCTGCACCCATAACACTCTCAAAAGAGCTCCAGCACTAAGGCTGTGTCAGGGACTGCGCCTGATTTGTGTTCTTTCAGGTCTGCACCCATAACACTCTCAAAAGAGCTCCAGCACTAAGGCTGTGTCAGGGACTGCGCCTGATTTGTGTTCTTTCAGGTCTGCACCCATAACACTCTCAAAAGAGCTCCAGCACTAAGGCTGTGTCAGGGACTGCGCCTGATTTGTGTTCTTTCAGGTCTGCACCCATAACACTCTCAAAAGAGCTCCAGCACTAAGGCTGTGTCAGGGACTGCGCCTGATTTGTGTTCTTTCAGGTCTGCACCCATAACACTCTCAAAAGAGCTCCAGCACTAAGGCTGTGTCAGGGACTGCGCCTGATTTGTGTTCTTTCAGGTCTGCACCCATAACACTCTCAAAAGAGCTCCAGCACTAAGGCTGTGTCAGGGACTGCGCCTGATTTGTGTTCTTTCAGGTCTGCACCCATAACACTCTCAAAAGAGCTCCAGCACTAAGGCTGTGTCAGGGACTGCGCCTGATTTGTGTTCTTTCAGGTCTGCACCCATAACACTCTCAAAAGAGCTCCAGCACTAAGGCTGTGTCAGGGACTGCGCCTGATTTGTGTTCTTTCAGGTCTGCACCCATAACACTCTCAAAAGAGCTCCAGCACTAAGGCTGTGTCAGGGACTGCGCCTGATTTGTGTTCTTTCAGGTCTGCACCCATAACACTCTCAAAAGAGCTCCAGCACTAAGGCTGTGTCAGGGACTGCGCCTGATTTGTGTTCTTTCAGGTCTGCACCCATAACACTCTCAAAAGAGCTCCAGCACTAAGGCTGTGTCAGGGACTGCGCCTTGTGTTCTTTCAGGTTTGCACCCAAAAAACCCAGAGAAAGGCGCAGGGGCTGATTTGTGTTCTTTCAGGTCTGCACCCATAACACTCTCAAAAGAGCTCCAGCACTAAGGCTGTGTCAGGGACTGCGCCTGATTTGTGTTCTTTCAGGTCTGCACCCATAACACTCTCAAAAGAGCTCCAGCACTAAGGCTGTGTCAGGGACTGCGCCTGATTTGTGTTCTTTCAGGTCTGCACCCATAACACTCTCAAAAGAGCTCCAGCACTAAGGCTGTGTCAGGGACTGCGCCTGATTTGTGTTCTTTCAGGTCTGCACCCATAACACTCTCAAAAGAGCTCCAGCACTAAGGCTGTGTCAGGGACTGCGCCTGATTTGTGTTCTTTCAGGTCTGCACCCATAACACTCTCAAAAGAGCTCCAGCACTAAGGCTGTGTCAGGGACTGCGCCTGATTTGTGTTCTTTCAGGTCTGCACCCATAACACTCTCAAAAGAGCTCCAGCACTAAGGCTGTGTCAGGGACTGCGCCTGATTTGTGTTCTTTCAGGTCTGCACCCATAACACTCTCAAAAGAGCTCCAGCACTAAGGCTGTGTCAGGGACTGCGCCTGATTTGTGTTCTTTCAGGTCTGCACCCATAACACTCTCAAAAGAGCTCCAGCACTAAGGCTGTGTCAGGGACTGCCCTTCGGCCGCGGGGGCAGGACTGCGCCTGATTTGTGTTCTTTCAGGTCTGCACCCATAACACTCTCAAAAGAGCTCCAGCACTAAGGCTGTGTCAGGGACTGCGCCTGATTTGTGTTCTTTCAGGTCTGCACCCATAACACTCTCAAAAGAGCTCCAGCACTAAGGCTGTGTCAGGGACTGCGCCTGATTTGTGTTCTTTCAGGTCTGCACCCATAACACTCTCAAAAGAGCTCCAGCACTAAGGCTGTGTCAGGGACTGCGCCTGATTTGTGTTCTTTCAGGTCTGCACCCATAACACTCTCAAAAGAGCTCCAGCACTAAGGCTGTGTCAGGGACTGCGCCTGATTTGTGTTCTTTCAGGTCTGCACCCATAACACTCTCAAAAGAGCTCCAGCACTAAGGCTGTGTCAGGGACTGCGCCTGATTTGTGTTCTTTCAGGTCTGCACCCATAACACTCTCAAAAGAGCTCCAGCACTAAGGCTGTGTCAGGGACTGCGCCTGATTTGTGTTCTTTCAGGTCTGCACCCATAACACTCTCAAAAGAGCTCCAGCACTAAGGCTGTGTCAGGGACTGCGCCTGATTTGTGTTCTTTCAGGTCTGCACCCATAACACTCTCAAAAGAGCTCCAGCACTAAGGCTGTGTCAGGGACTGCGCCTGATTTGTGTTCTTTCAGGTCTGCACCCATAACACTCTCAAAAGAGCTCCAGCACTAAGGCTGTGTCAGGGACTGCGCCTGATTTGTGTTCTTTCAGGTCTGCACCCATAACACTCTCAAAAGAGCTCCAGCACTAAGGCTGTGTCAGGGACTGCGCCTGATTTGTGTTCTTTCAGGTCTGACCCATAACACTCTCAAAAGAGCTCCAGCACTAAGGCTGTGTCAGGGACTGCGCCTGATTTGTGTTCTTTCAGGTCTGCACCCATAACACTCTCAAAAGAGCTCCAGCACTAAGGCTGTGTCAGGGACTGCGCCTGATTTGTGTTCTTTCAGGTCTGCACCCATAACACTCTCAAAAGAGCTCCAGCACTAAGGCTGTGTCAGGGACTGCGCCTGATTTGTGTTCTTTCAGGTCTGCACCCATAACACTCTCAAAAGAGCTCCAGCACTAAGGCTGTGTCAGGGACTGCGCCTGATTTGTGTTCTTTCAGGTCTGCACCCATAACACTCTCAAAAGAGCTCCAGCACTAAGGCTGTGTCAGGGACTGCGCCTGATTTGTGTTCTTTCAGGTCTGCACCCATAACACTCTCAAAAGAGCTCCAGCACTAAGGCTGTGTCAGGGACTGCGCCTGATTTGTGTTCTTTCAGGTCTGCACCCATAACACTCTCAAAAGAGCTCCAGCACTAAGGCTGTGTCAGGGACTGCGCCTGATTTGTGTTCTTTCAGGTCTGCACCCATAACACTCTCAAAAGAGCTCCAGCACTAAGGCTGTGTCAGGGACTGCGCCTGATTTGTGTTCTTTCAGGTCTGCACCCATAACACTCTCAAAAGAGCTCCAGCACTAAGGCTGTGTCAGGGACTGCGCCTGATTTGTGTTCTTTCAGGTCTGCACCCATAACACTCTCAAAAGAGCTCCAGCACTAAGGCTGTGTCAGGGACTGCGCCTGATTTGTGTTCTTTCAGGTCTGCACCCATAACACTCTCAAAAGAGCTCCAGCACTAAGGCTGTGTCAGGGACTGCGCCTGATTTGTGTTCTTTCAGGTCTGCACCCATAACACTCTCAAAAGAGCTCCAGCACTAAGGCTGTGTCAGGGACTGCGCCTGATTTGTGTTCTTTCAGGTCTGCACCCATAACACTCTCAAAAGAGCTCCAGCACTAAGGCTGTGTCAGGGACTGCGCCTGATTTGTGTTCTTTCAGGTCTGCACCCATAACACTCTCAAAAGAGCTCCAGCACTAAGGCTGTGTCAGGGACTGCGCCTGATTTGTGTTCTTTCAGGTCTGCACCCATAACACTCTCAAAAGAGCTCCAGCACTAAGGCTGTGTCAGGGACTGCGCCTGATTTGTGTTCTTTCAGGTCTGCACCCATAACACTCTCAAAAGAGCTCCAGCACTAAGGCTGTGTCAGGGACTGCGCCTGATTTGTGTTCTTTCAGGTCTGCACCCATAACACTCTCAAAAGAGCTCCAGCACTAAGGCTGTGTCAGGGACTGCGCCTGATTTGTGTTCTTTCAGGTCTGCACCCATAACACTCTCAAAAGAGCTCCAGCACTAAGGCTGTGTCAGGGACTGCGCCTGATTTGTGTTCTTTCAGGTCTGCACCCATAACACTCTCAAAAGAGCTCCAGCACTAAGGCTGTGTCAGGGACTGCGCCTGATTTGTGTTCTTTCAGGTCTGCACCCATAACACTCTCAAAAGAGCTCCAGCACTAAGGCTGTGTCAGGGACTGCGCCTGATTTGTGTTCTTTCAGGTCTGCACCCATAACACTCTCAAAAGAGCTCCAGCACTAAGGCTGTGTCAGGGACTGCGCCTGATTTGTGTTCTTTCAGGTCTGCACCCATAACACTCTCAAAAGAGCTCCAGCACTAAGGCTGTGTCAGGGCGCCTCGGCCCGCCCAGACTAAGGCTGTGTCAGGGACTGCGCCTGATTTGTGTTCTTTCAGGTCTGCACCCATAACACTCTCAAAAGAGCTCCAGCACTAAGGCTGTGTCAGGGACTGCGCCTGATTTGTGTTCTTTCAGGTCTGCACCCATAACACTCTCAAAAGAGCTCCAGCACTAAGGCTGTGTCAGGGACTGCGCCTGATTTGTGTTCTTTCAGGTCTGCACCCATAACACTCTCAAAAGAGCTCCAGCACTAAGGCTGTGTCAGGGACTGCGCCTGATTTGTGTTCTTTCAGGTCTGCACCCATAACACTCTCAAAAGAGCTCCAGCACTAAGGCTGTGTCAGGGACTGCGCCTGATTTGTGTTCTTTCAGGTCTGCACCCATAACACTCTCAAAAGAGCTCCAGCACTAAGGCTGTGTCAGGGACTGCGCCTGATTTGTGTTCTTTCAGGTCTGCACCCATAACACTCTCAAAAGAGCTCCAGCACTAAGGCTGTGTCAGGGACTGCGCCTGATTTGTGTTCTTTCAGGTCTGCACCCATAACACTCTCAAAAGAGCTCCAGCACTAAGGCTGTGTCAGGGACTGCGCCTGATTTGTGTTCTTTCAGGTCTGCACCCATAACACTCTCAAAAGAGCTCCAGCACTAAGGCTGTGTCAGGGACTGCGCCTGATTTGTGTTCTTTCAGGTCTGCACCCATAACACTCTCAAAAGAGCTCCAGCACTAAGGCTGTGTCAGGGACTGCGCCTGATTTGTGTTCTTTCAGGTCTGCACCCATAACACTCTCAAAAGAGCTCCAGCACTAAGGCTGTGTCAGGGACTGCGCCTGATTTGTGTTCTTTCAGGTCTGCACCCATAACACTCTCAAAAGAGCTCCAGCACTAAGGCTGTGTCAGGGACTGCGCCTGATTTGTGTTCTTTCAGGTCTGCACCCATAACACTCTCAAAAGAGCTCCAGCACTAAGGCTGTGTCAGGGACTGCGCCTGATTTGTGTTCTTTCAGGTCTGCACCCATAACACTCTCAAAAGAGCTCCAGCACTAAGGCTGTGTCAGGGACTGCGCCTGATTTGTGTTCTTTCAGGTCTGCACCCATAACACTCTCAAAAGAGCTCCAGCACTAAGGCTGTGTCAGGGACTGCGCCTGATTTGTGTTCTTTCAGGTCTGCACCCATAACACTCTCAAAAGAGCTCCAGCACTAAGGCTGTGTCAGGGACTGCGCCTGATTTGTGTTCTTTCAGGTCTGCACCCATAACACTCTCAAAAGAGCTCCAGCACTAAGGCTGTGTCAGGGACTGCGCCTGATTTGTGTTCTTTCAGGTCTGCACCCATAACACTCTCAAAAGAGCTCCAGCACTAAGGCTGTGTCAGGGACTGCGCCTGATTTGTGTTCTTTCAGGTCTGCACCCATAACACTCTCAAAAGAGCTCCAGCACTAAGGCTGTGTCAGGGACTGCGCCTGATTTGTGTTCTTTCAGGTCTGCACCCATAACACTCTCAAAAGAGCTCCAGCACTAAGGCTGTGTCAGGGACTGCGCCTGATTTGTGTTCTTTCAGGTCTGCACCCATAACACTCTCAAAAGAGCTCCAGCACTAAGGCTGTGTCAGGGACTGCGCCTGATTTGTGTTCTTTCAGGTCTGCACCCATAACACTCTCAAAAGAGCTCCAGCACTAAGGCTGTGTCAGGGACTGCGCCTGATTTGTGTTCTTTCAGGTCTGCACCCATAACACTCTCAAAAGAGCTCCAGCACTAAGGCTGTGTCAGGGACTGCGCCTGATTTGTGTTCTTTCAGGTCTGCACCCATAACACTCTCAAAAGAGCTCCAGCACTAAGGCTGTGTCAGGGACTGCGCCTGATTTGTGTTCTTTCAGGTCTGCACCCATAACACTCTCAAAAGAGCTCCAGCACTAAGGCTGTGTCAGGGACTGCGCCTGATTTGTGTTCTTTCAGGTCTGCACCCATAACACTCTCAAAAGAGCTCCAGCACTAAGGCTGTGTCAGGGACTGCGCCTGATTTGTGTTCTTTCAGGTCTGCACCCATAACACTCTCAAAAGAGCTCCAGCACTAAGGCTGTGTCAGGGACTGCGCCTGATTTGTGTTCTTTCAGGTCTGCACCCATAACACTCTCAAAAGAGCTCCAGCACTAAGGCTGTGTCAGGGACTGCGCCTGATTTGTGTTCTTTCAGGTCTGCACCCATAACACTCTCAAAAGAGCTCCAGCACTAAGGCTGTGTCAGGGACTGCGCCTGATTTGTGTTCTTTCAGGTCTGCACCCATAACACTCTCAAAAGAGCTCCAGCACTAAGGCTGTGTCAGGGACTGCGCCTGATTTGTGTTCTTTCAGGTCTGCACCCATAACACTCTCAAAAGAGCTCCAGCACTAAGGCTGTGTCAGGGACTGCGCCTGATTTGTGTTCTTTCAGGTCTGCACCCATAACACTCTCAAAAGAGCTCCAGCACTAAGGCTGTGTCAGGGACTGCGCCTGATTTGTGTTCTTTCAGGTCTGCACCCATAACACTCTCAAAAGAGCTCCAGCACTAAGGCTGTGTCAGGGACTGCGCCTGATTTGTGTTCTTTCAGGTCTGCACCCATAACACTCTCAAAAGAGCTCCAGCACTAAGGCTGTGTCAGGGACTGCGCCTGATTTGTGTTCTTTCAGGTCTGCACCCATAACACTCTCAAAAGAGCTCCAGCACTAAGGCTGTGTCAGGGACTGCGCCTGATTTGTGTTCTTTCAGGTCTGCACCCATAACACTCTCAAAAGAGCTCCAGCACTAAGGCTGTGTCAGGGACTGCGCCTGATTTGTGTTCTTTCAGGTCTGCACCCATAACACTCTCAAAAGAGCTCCAGCACTAAGGCTGTGTCAGGGACTGCGCCTGATTTGTGTTCTTTCAGGTCTGCACCCATAACACTCTCAAAAGAGCTCCAGCACTAAGGCTGTGTCAGGGACTGCGCCTGATTTGTGTTCTTTCAGGTCTGCACCCATAACACTCTCAAAAGAGCTCCAGCACTAAGGCTGTGTCAGGGACTGCGCCTGATTTGTGTTCTTTCAGGTCTGCACCCATAACACTCTCAAAAGAGCTCCAGCACTAAGGCTGTGTCAGGGACTGCGCCTGATTTGTGTTCTTTCAGGTCTGCACCCATAACACTCTCAAAAGAGCTCCAGCACTAAGGCTGTGTCAGGGACTGCGCCTGATTTGTGTTCTTTCAGGTCTGCACCCATAACACTCTCAAAAGAGCTCCAGCACTAAGGCTGTGTCAGGGACTGCGCCTGATTTGTGTTCTTTCAGGTCTGCACCCATAACACTCTCAAAAGAGCTCCAGCACTAAGGCTGTGTCAGGGACTGCGCCTGATTTGTGTTCTTTCAGGTCTGCACCCATAACACTCTCAAAAGAGCTCCAGCACTAAGGCTGTGTCAGGGACTGCGCCTGATTTGTGTTCTTTCAGGTCTGCACCCATAACACTCTCAAAAGAGCTCCAGCACTAAGGCTGTGTCAGGGACTGCGCCTGATTTGTGTTCTTTCAGGTCTGCACCCATAACACTCTCAAAAGAGCTCCAGCACTAAGGCTGTGTCAGGGACTGCGCCTGATTTGTGTTCTTTCAGGTCTGCACCCATAACACTCTCAAAAGAGCTCCAGCACTAAGGCTGTGTCAGGGACTGCGCCTGATTTGTGTTCTTTCAGGTCTGCACCCATAACACTCTCAAAAGAGCTCCAGCACTAAGGCTGTGTCAGGGACTGCGCCTGATTTGTGTTCTTTCAGGTCTGCACCCATAACACTCTCAAAAGAGCTCCAGCACTAAGGCTGTGTCAGGGACTGCGCCTGATTTGTGTTCTTTCAGGTCTGCACCCATAACACTCTCAAAAGAGCTCCAGCACTAAGGCTGTGTCAGGGACTGCGCCTGATTTGTGTTCTTTCAGGTCTGCACCCATAACACTCTCAAAAGAGCTCCAGCACTAAGGCTGTGTCAGGGACTGCGCCTGATTTGTGTTCTTTCAGGTCTGCACCCATAACACTCTCAAAAGAGCTCCAGCACTAAGGCTGTGTCAGGGACTGCGCCTGATTTGTGTTCTTTCAGGTCTGCACCCATAACACTCTCAAAAGAGCTCCAGCACTAAGGCTGTGTCAGGGACTGCGCCTGATTTGTGTTCTTTCAGGTCTGCACCCATAACACTCTCAAAAGAGCTCCAGCACTAAGGCTGTGTCAGGGACTGCGCCTGATTTGTGTTCTTTCAGGTCTGCACCCATAACACTCTCAAAAGAGCTCCAGCACTAAGGCTGTGTCAGGGACTGCGCCTGATTTGTGTTCTTTCAGGTCTGCACCCATAACACTCTCAAAAGAGCTCCAGCACTAAGGCTGTGTCAGGGACTGCGCCTGATTTGTGTTCTTTCAGGTCTGCACCCATAACACTCTCAAAAGAGCTCCAGCACTAAGGCTGTGTCAGGGACTGCGCCTGATTTGTGTTCTTTCAGGTCTGCACCCATAACACTCTCAAAAGAGCTCCAGCACTAAGGCTGTGTCAGGGACTGCGCCTGATTTGTGTTCTTTCAGGTCTGCACCCATAACACTCTCAAAAGAGCTCCAGCACTAAGGCTGTGTCAGGGACTGCGCCTGATTTGTGTTCTTTCAGGTCTGCACCCATAACACTCTCAAAAGAGCTCCAGCACTAAGGCTGTGTCAGGGACTGCGCCTGATTTGTGTTCTTTCAGGTCTGCACCCATAACACTCTCAAAAGAGCTCCAGCACTAAGGCTGTGTCAGGGACTGCGCCTGATTTGTGTTCTTTCAGGTCTGCACCCATAACACTCTCAAAAGAGCTCCAGCACTAAGGCTGTGTCAGGGACTGCGCCTGATTTGTGTTCTTTCAGGTCTGCACCCATAACACTCTCAAAAGAGCTCCAGCACTAAGGCTGTGTCAGGGACTGCGCCTGATTTGTGTTCTTTCAGGTCTGCACCCATAACACTCTCAAAAGAGCTCCAGCACTAAGGCTGTGTCAGGGACTGCGCCTGATTTGTGTTCTTTCAGGTCTGCACCCATAACACTCTCAAAAGAGCTCCAGCACTAAGGCTGTGTCAGGGACTGCGCCTGATTTGTGTTCTTTCAGGTCTGCACCCATAACACTCTCAAAAGAGCTCCAGCACTAAGGCTGTGTCAGGGACTGCGCCTGATTTGTGTTCTTTCAGGTCTGCACCCATAACACTCTCAAAAGAGCTCCAGCACTAAGGCTGTGTCAGGGACTGCGCCTGATTTGTGTTCTTTCAGGTCTGCACCCATAACACTCTCAAAAGAGCTCCAGCACTAAGGCTGTGTCAGGGACTGCGCCTGATTTGTGTTCTTTCAGGTCTGCACCCATAACACTCTCAAAAGAGCTCCAGCACTAAGGCTGTGTCAGGGACTGCGCCTGATTTGTGTTCTTTCAGGTCCGCACCCATAACACTCTCAAAAGAGCTCCAGCACTAAGGCTGTGTCAGGGACTGCGCCTGATTTGTGTTCTTTCAGGTCTGCACCCATAACACTCTCAAAAGAGCTCCAGCACTAAGGCTGTGTCAGGGACTGCGCCTGATTTGTGTTCTTTCAGGTCTGCACCCATAACACTCTCAAAAGAGCTCCAGCACTAAGGCTGTGTCAGGGACTGCGCCTGATTTGTGTTCTTTCAGGTCTGCACCCATAACACTCTCAAAAGAGCTCCAGCACTAAGGCTGTGTCAGGGACTGCGCCTGATTTGTGTTCTTTCAGGTCTGCACCCATAACACTCTCAAAAGAGCTCCAGCACTAAGGCTGTGTCAGGGACTGCGCCTGATTTGTGTTCTTTCAGGTCTGCACCCATAACACTCTCAAAAGAGCTCCAGCACTAAGGCTGTGTCAGGGACTGCGCCTGATTTGTGTTCTTTCAGGTCTGCACCCATAACACTCTCAAAAGAGCTCCAGCACTAAGGCTGTGTCAGGGACTGCGCCTGATTTGTGTTCTTTCAGGTCTGCACCCATAACACTCTCAAAAGAGCTCCAGCACTAAGGCTGTGTCAGGGACTGCGCCTGATTTGTGTTCTTTCAGGTCTGCACCCATAACACTCTCAAAAGAGCTCCAGCACTAAGGCTGTGTCAGGGACTGCGCCTGATTTGTGTTCTTTCAGG
The DNA here is from genome assembly GCA_905332375.1 of Pieris macdunnoughi. Taxonomy (NCBI): domain Eukaryota; kingdom Metazoa; phylum Arthropoda; class Insecta; order Lepidoptera; family Pieridae; genus Pieris; species Pieris macdunnoughi. The sequence continues at coordinate 5,075,920 of CAJOBZ010000019.1, forward strand.
TCCGCACCCATAACACTCTCAAAAGAGCTCCAGCACTAAGGCTGTGTCAGGGACTGCGCCTGATTTGTGTTCTTTCAGGTCTGCACCCATAACACTCTCAAAAGAGCTCCAGCACTAAGGCTGTGTCAGGGACTGCGCCTGATTTGTGTTCTTTCAGGTCTGCACCCATAACACTCTCAAAAGAGCTCCAGCACTAAGGCTGTGTCAGGGACTGCGCCTGATTTGTGTTCTTTCAGGTCTGCACCCATAACACTCTCAAAAGAGCTCCAGCACTAAGGCTGTGTCAGGGACTGCGCCTGATTTGTGTTCTTTCAGGTCTGCACCCATAACACTCTCAAAAGAGCTCCAGCACTAAGGCTGTGTCAGGGACTGCGCCTGATTTGTGTTCTTTCAGGTCTGCACCCATAACACTCTCAAAAGAGCTCCAGCACTAAGGCTGTGTCAGGGACTGCGCCTGATTTGTGTTCTTTCAGGTCTGCACCCATAACACTCTCAAAAGAGCTCCAGCACTAAGGCTGTGTCAGGGACTGCGCCTGATTTGTGTTCTTTCAGGTCCGCACCCATAACACTCTCAAAAGAGCTCCAGCACTAAGGCTGTGTCAGGGACTGCGCCTGATTTGTGTTCTTTCAGGTCTGCACCCATAACACTCTCAAAAGAGCTCCAGCACTAAGGCTGTGTCAGGGACTGCGCCTGATTTGTGTTCTTTCAGGTCTGCACCCATAACACTCTCAAAAGAGCTCCAGCACTAAGGCTGTGTCAGGGACTGCGCCTGATTTGTGTTCTTTCAGGTCTGCACCCATAACACTCTCAAAAGAGCTCCAGCACTAAGGCTGTGTCAGGGACTGCGCCTGATTTGTGTTCTTTCAGGTCTGCACCCATAACACTCTCAAAAGAGCTCCAGCACTAAGGCTGTGTCAGGGACTGCGCCTGATTTGTGTTCTTTCAGGTCTGCACCCATAACACTCTCAAAAGAGCTCCAGCACTAAGGCTGTGTCAGGGACTGCGCCTGATTTGTGTTCTTTCAGGTCAGCACCCATAACACTCTCAAAAGAGCTCCAGCACTAAGGCTGTGTCAGGGACTGCGCCTGATTTGTGTTCTTTCAGGTCAGCACCCATAACACTCTCAAAAGAGCTCCAGCACTAAGGCTGTGTCAGGGACTGCGCCTGATTTGTGTTCTTTCAGGTCTGCACCCATAACACTCTCAAAAGAGCTCCAGCACTAAGGCTGTGTCAGGGACTGCGCCTGATTTGTGTTCTTTCAGGTCAGCACCCATAACACTCTCAAAAGAGCTCCAGCACTAAGGCTGTGTCAGGGACTGCGCCTGATTTGTGTTCTTTCAGGTCTGCACCCATAACACTCTCAAAAGAGCTCCAGCACTAAGGCTGTGTCAGGGACTGCGCCTGATTTGTGTTCTTTCAGGTCTGCACCATAACACCAAAACACTCTCAAAAGAGCTCCAGCACTAAGGCTGTGTCAGGGACTGCGCCTGATTTGTGTTCTTTCAGGTGAGCACCCATAACACTCTCAAAAGAGCTCCAGCACTAAGGCTGTGTCAGGGACTGCGCCTGATTTGTGTTCTTTCAGGTCTGCACCCATAACACTCTCAAAAGAGCTCCAGCACTAAGGCTGTGTCAGGGACTGCGCCTGATTTGTGTTCTTTCAGGTCAGCACCCATAACACTCTCAAAAGAGCTCCAGCACTAAGGCTGTGTCAGGGACTGCGCCTGATTTGTGTTCTTTCAGGTCTGCACCCATAACACTCTCAAAAGAGCTCCAGCACTAAGGCTGTGTCAGGGACTGCGCCTGATTTGTGTTCTTTCAGGTCTGCACCCATAACACTCTCAAAAGAGCTCCAGCACTAAGGCTGTGTCAGGGACTGCGCCTGATTTGTGTTCTTTCAGGTCTGCACCCATAACACTCTCAAAAGAGCTCCAGCACTAAGGCTGTGTCAGGGACTGCGCCTGATTTGTGTTCTTTCAGGTCTGCACCCATAACACTCTCAAAAGAGCTCCAGCACTAAGGCTGTGTCAGGGACTGCGCCTGATTTGTGTTCTTTCAGGTCTGCACCCATAACACTCTCAAAAGAGCTCCAGCACTAAGGCTGTGTCAGGGACTGCGCCTGATTTGTGTTCTTTCAGGTCTGCACCCATAACACTCTCAAAAGAGCTCCAGCACTAAGGCTGTGTCAGGGACTGCGCCTGATTTGTGTTCTTTCAGGTCTGCACCCATAACACTCTCAAAAGAGCTCCAGCACTAAGGCTGTGTCAGGGACTGCGCCTGATTTGTGTTCTTTCAGGTCTGCACCCATAACACTCTCAAAAGAGCTCCAGCACTAAGGCTGTGTCAGGGACTGCGCCTGATTTGTGTTCTTTCAGGTCTGCACCCATAACACTCTCAAAAGAGCTCCAGCACTAAGGCTGTGTCAGGGACTGCGCCTGATTTGTGTTCTTTCAGGTCTGCACCCATAACACTCTCAAAAGAGCTCCAGCACTAAGGCTGTGTCAGGGACTGCGCCTGATTTGTGTTCTTTCAGGTCTGCACCCATAACACTCTCAAAAGAGCTCCAGCACTAAGGCTGTGTCAGGGACTGCGCCTGATTTGTGTTCTTTCAGGTCTGCACCCATAACACTCTCAAAAGAGCTCCAGCACTAAGGCTGTGTCAGGGACTGCGCCTGATTTGTGTTCTTTCAGGTCTGCACCCATAACACTCTCAAAAGAGCTCCAGCACTAAGGCTGTGTCAGGGACTGCGCCTGATTTGTGTTCTTTCAGGTCTGCACCCATAACACTCTCAAAAGAGCTCCAGCACTAAGGCTGTGTCAGGGACTGCGCCTGATTTGTGTTCTTTCAGGTCTGCACCCATAACACTCTCAAAAGAGCTCCAGCACTAAGGCTGTGTCAGGGACTGCGCCTGATTTGTGTTCTTTCAGGTCTGCACCCATAACACTCTCAAAAGAGCTCCAGCACTAAGGCTGTGTCAGGGACTGCGCCTGATTTGTGTTCTTTCAGGTCTGCACCCATAACACTCTCAAAAGAGCTCCAGCACTAAGGCTGTGTCAGGGACTGCGCCTGATTTGTGTTCTTTCAGGTCTGCACCCATAACACTCTCAAAAGAGCTCCAGCACTAAGGCTGTGTCAGGGACTGCGCCTGATTTGTGTTCTTTCAGGTCTGCACCCATAACACTCTCAAAAGAGCTCCAGCACTAAGGCTGTGTCAGGGACTGCGCCTGATTTGTGTTCTTTCAGGTCTGCACCCATAACACTCTCAAAAGAGCTCCAGCACTAAGGCTGTGTCAGGGACTGCGCCTGATTTGTGTTCTTTCAGGTCAGCACCCATAACACTCTCAAAAGAGCTCCAGCACTAAGGCTGTGTCAGGGACTGCGCCTGATTTGTGTTCTTTCAGGTCTGCACCCATAACACTCTCAAAAGAGCTCCAGCACTAAGGCTGTGTCAGGGACTGCGCCTGATTTGTGTTCTTTCAGGTCAGCACCCATAACACTCTCAAAAGAGCTCCAGCACTAAGGCTGTGTCAGGGACTGCGCCTGATTTGTGTTCTTTCAGGTCAGCACCCATAACACTCTCAAAAGAGCTCCAGCACTAAGGCTGTGTCAGGGACTGCGCCTGATTTGTGTTCTTTCAGGTCTGCACCCATAACACTCTCAAAAGAGCTCCAGCACTAAGGCTGTGTCAGGGACTGCGCCTGATTTGTGTTCTTTCAGGTCTGCACCCATAACACTCTCAAAAGAGCTCCAGCACTAAGGCTGTGTCAGGGACTGCGCCTGATTTGTGTTCTTTCAGGTCAGCACCCATAACACTCTCAAAAGAGCTCCAGCACTAAGGCTGTGTCAGGGACTGCGCCTGATTTGTGTTCTTTCAGGTCAGCACCCATAACACTCTCAAAAGAGCTCCAGCACTAAGGCTGTGTCAGGGACTGCGCCTGATTTGTGTTCTTTCAGGTCTGCACCCATAACACTCTCAAAAGAGCTCCAGCACTAAGGCTGTGTCAGGGACTGCGCCTGATTTGTGTTCTTTCAGGTCTGCACCCATAACACTCTCAAAAGAGCTCCAGCACTAAGGCTGTGTCAGGGACTGCGCCTGATTTGTGTTCTTTCAGGTCTGCACCCATAACACTCTCAAAAGAGCTCCAGCACTAAGGCTGTGTCAGGGACTGCGCCTGATTTGTGTTCTTTCAGGTCTGCACCCATAACACTCTCAAAAGAGCTCCAGCACTAAGGCTGTGTCAGGGACTGCGCCTGATTTGTGTTCTTTCAGGTCTGCACCCATAACACTCTCAAAAGAGCTCCAGCACTAAGGCTGTGTCAGGGACTGCGCCTGATTTGTGTTCTTTCAGGTCAGCACCCATAACACTCTCAAAAGAGCTCCAGCACTAAGGCTGTGTCAGGGACTGCGCCTGATTTGTGTTCTTTCAGGTCTGCACCCATAACACTCTCAAAAGAGCTCCAGCACTAAGGCTGTGTCAGGGACTGCGCCTGATTTGTGTTCTTTCAGGTCTGCACCCATAACACTCTCAAAAGAGCTCCAGCACTAAGGCTGTGTCAGGGACTGCGCCTGATTTGTGTTCTTTCAGGTCTGCACCCATAACACTCTCAAAAGAGCTCCAGCACTAAGGCTGTGTCAGGGACTGCGCCTGATTTGTGTTCTTTCAGGTCTGCACCCATAACACTCTCAAAAGAGCTCCAGCACTAAGGCTATGTCAGGGACTGCGCCTGATTTGTGTTCTTTCAGGTCAGCACCCATAACACTCTCAAAAGAGCTCCAGCACTAAGGCTGTGTCAGGGACTGCGCCTGATTTGTGTTCTTTCAGGTCTGCACCCATAACACTCTCAAAAGAGCTCCAGCACTAAGGCTATGTCAGGGACTGCGCCTGATTTGTGTTCTTTCAGGTCAGCACCCATAACACTCTCAAAAGAGCTCCAGCACTAAGGCTGTGTCAGGGACTGCGCCTGATTTGTGTTCTTTCAGGTCAGCACCCATAACACTCTCAAAAGAGCTCCAGCACTAAGCTGGCTGTCAAGGGACTGCGCCTGATTTGTGTTCTTTCAGGTCAGCACCCATAACACTCTCAAAAGAGCTCCAGCACTAAGGCTGTGTCAGGGACTGCGCCTGATTTGTGTTCTTTCAGGTCTGCACCCATAACACTCTCAAAAGAGCTCCAGCACTAAGGCTGTGTCAGGGACTGCGCCTGATTTGTGTTCTTTCAGGTCTGCACCCATAACACTCTCAAAAGAGCTCCAGCACTAAGGCTGTGTCAGGGACTGCGCCTGATTTGTGTTCTTTCAGGTCTGCACCCATAATACTCTCAAAAGAGCTCCAGCACTAAGGCTGTGTCAGGGACTGCGCCTGATTTGTGTTCTTTCAGGTCTGCACCCATAACACTCTCAAAAGAGCTCCAGCACTAAGGCTGTGTCAGGGACTGCGCCTGATTTGTGTTCTTTCAGGTCAGCACCCATAACACTCTCAAAAGAGCTCCAGCACTAAGGCTGTGTCAGGGACTGCGCCTGATTTGTGTTCTTTCAGGTTGCACCCATAACACTCTCAAAAGAGCTCCAGCACTAAGGCTGTGTCAAGGACTGCGCCTGATTTGTGTTCTTTCAGGTCAGCACCCATAACACTCTCAAAAGAGCTCCAGCACTAAGGCTGTGTCAGGGACTGCGCCTGATTTGTGTTCTTTCAGGTCTGCACCCATAACACTCTCAAAAGAGCTCCAGCACTAAGGCTGTGTCAGGGACTGCGCCTGATTTGTGTTCTTTCAGGTCTGCACCCATAATACTCTCAAAAGAGCTCCAGCACTAAGGCTGTGTCAGGGACTGCGCCTGATTTGTGTTCTTTCAGGTCTGCACCCATAACACTCTCAAAAGAGCTCCAGCACTAAGGCTGTGTCAGGGACTGCGCCTGATTTGTGTTCTTTCAGGTCAGCACCCATAACACTCTCAAAAGAGCTCCAGCACTAAGGCTGTGTCAGGGACTGCGCCTGATTTGTGTTCTTTCAGGTCAGCACCCATAACACTCTCAAAAGAGCTCCAGCACTAAGGCTGTGTCTGGGACTGCGCCTGATTTGTGTTCTTTCAGGTCTGCACCCATAACACTCTCAAAAGAGCTCCAGCACTAAGGCTGTGTCAGGGACTGCGCCTGATTTGTGTTCTTTCAGGTCTGCACCCATAACACTCTCAAAAGAGCTCCAGCACTAAGGCTGTGTCAGGGACTGCGCCTGATTTGTGTTCTTTCAGGTCTGCACCCATAACACTCTCAAAAGAGCTCCAGCACTAAGGCTGTGTCAGGGACTGCGCCTGATTTGTGTTCTTTCAGGTCTGCACCCATAACACTCTCAAAAGAGCTCCAGCACTAAGGCTGTGTCAGGGACTGCGCCTGATTTGTGTTCTTTCAGGTCTGCACCCATAACACTCTCAAAAGAGCTCCAGCACTAAGGCTGTGTCAGGGACTGCGCCTGATTTGTGTTCTTTCAGGTCTGCACCCATAACACTCTCAAAAGAGCTCCAGCACTAAGGCTGTGTCAGGGACTGCGCCTGATTTGTGTTCTTTCAGGTCTGCACCCATAACACTCTCAAAAGAGCTCCAGCACTAAGGCTGTGTCAGGGACTGCGCCTGATTTGTGTTCTTTCAGGTCTGCACCCATAACACTCTCAAAAGAGCTCCAGCACTAAGGCTGTGTCAGGGACTGCGCCTGATTTGTGTTCTTTCAGGTCTGCACCCATAACACTCTCAAAAGAGCTGCAGCACTAAGGCTGTGTCAGGGACTGCGCCTGATTTGTGTTCTTTCAGGTTAGCACCCATAACACTCTCAAAAGAGCTCCAGCACTAAGGCTGTGTCAGGGACTGCGCCTGATTTGTGTTCTTTCAGGTCTGCACCCATAACACTCTCTAAAGAGCTCCAGCACTAAGGCTGTGTCAGGGACTGCGCCTGATTTGTGTTCTTTCAGGTCAGCATCCATAACACTCTCAAAAGAGCTCCAGCACTAAGGCTGTGTCAGGGACTGCGCCTGATTTGTGTTCTTTCAGGTCTGCACCCATAACACTCTCAAAAGAGCTCCAGCACTAAGGCTGTGTCAGGGACTGCGCCTGATTTGTGTTCTTTCAGGTCAGCACCCATAACACTCTCAAAAGAGCTCCAGCACTAAGGCTGTGTCAGGGACTGCGCCTGATTTGTGTTCTTTCAGGTCAGCACACATAACACTCTCAAAAGAGCTCCAGCACTAAGGCTGTGTCAGGGACTGCGCCTGATTTGTGTTCTTTCAACACTTCATTCGGGACAGCGCCCGTAATACTCATAAAAGAGCACCAGCACTAAGGCTGTGTCAGGACTGCGCCTGAATTGCGTTCAAAGAACACATCATTTGGGACAGCGCCCGTAATACTCATAAAAGAGCACCAGTACTAAGGCTGTGTCAGGACTGCGCCTGATATGCGTTCAAACAACACACCATTTGGGACAGCGCCCGTAATACTCATAAAAGAGCACCAGCACTAAGGCTGTCAGGACTGCGCCTGATATGTGTTCAAAGAACACATCATTCGGGACAGCGCCCGTTATACTCTCAAAAGAGCACCAGCACTAAGGCTGTCAGGACTGCGCCTGATATGCGTTCAAAGAACACATCATTTGGGACAGCGCCCGTAATACTCATAAAAGAGCACCAGCACTAAGGCTGTCAGGACTGCGCCTGATATGTGTTCAAAGAACACATCATTCGGGACAGCGCCCGTTATACTCTCAAAAGAGCACCAGCACTAAGGCTGTCAGGACTAAGCCTGATATGCGTTCAAAGAACACATCATTCGGGACAGCGCCCGTTATACTCATAAAAGAGCACCAGCACTAAGGCTGTCAGGACTATGCCTGATATGTGTTAAAAAAACACATAATTCGGGACAGCGCCCGTTGTACTCATAAAAGAGCACCAGCACTAAGGCTGACAGGACTATGCCTGATATGTGTTAAAAAAACACATCTTTCGGGACAGCGCCCGTTATACTCATAAAAGAGCACCAGCACTAAGGCTGTCAGGACTAAGCCTGATATGCGTTCAAAGAACACATCTTTCGGGACAGCACCCGTTATACTCATAAAAGAGCACCAGCACTAAGGCTGTCAGGACTATGCCTGATATGTGTTAAAAAAACACATCATTCGGGACAGCGCCCGATATACTCTCAAAAGAGCACCAGCACTTAGGCTGTTTCAGGACTGCGCCTGATATGCGTTCAAAGAACACATCATTCGGGACACAGCCCGTAATACTCTCAAAAGAGCACCAGCACTAAGGCTGTCAGGACTGCGCCTGATATGCGTTCAAAGAACACATAATTCGGGACAACGCCCGTAATACTCATAAAAGAGCACCAGCACTAAGGCTGACATAAGTATCACAAAAAAAATTTAAATATAAATTAAAAATTAAAGAAAAAATACAATTAAAATACTTACATACATGCTTATACGGCCTCTAACGACCGTGCACCGTCCTCGGATGCATTGGTGATCTCTTCTTCGGGAGAACGACATGCTCGCCATGGTCACCAATGTGTGGTTCGTATGTTCTTGAGGAAGCAGAAGGATCAGTACACGCAGCTGAAGGCTCACCAACGTCATCAGGGTATTCGTCATCGCAATCTGTGCAAAATAAATCCTGTTAGTTAATCACGACGACATTTCGTTAGTGCCTAGTCTATCATACATCACGCATCCAAAGCCCTCATACAAAATCACACTACCACAACTTTAGTTAAAACACTTCACTTTCAAAAGTAATGCATACATCATCTCACACATTCTCATACTTGAACTTGTACAATATGTTCCCACGTTAGTAACGTGCACCAGGACTGCGCCTGATGTGTTCAAAGAACACATCTTCCGGGACAGCGCCCTCCACGCGCACAGGATGCACGTCTGCCAAGGCCCGCTTCTCAAGGTTGCTGGCCTCAGGAACACACCATGACCGCACTACATTGGCAGTCAGTTTCAACCAGCAAGGCACACACTAGCCTGTTAACATAAATTTCACAAAAAATTTAAATAGAAATTAATAGTTAAAAAAAATACAATTAAAATACTTACAAACATGCTTATACGGCCTCTCCTGACCGTGCACCGTCCTCGGATGCACTGGTGATCTCTTCTTCAGGAGAACGGCATCTTGCTCACCATAGTCACCAATATGTGGTTCGTGTGATCTTGAAGAAGCAGAAGGATCAGTACACGCAGCTGAGGGCTCACCAACGTCATCAGGGTATTATTAAGCTTACAACATCACACACAGTACAAAATCTACTAATTATTTTACAAAATCTTACACCTGAAATGTGTGACAATGTAAATATAAGTTTCACAAAAAAATTTTAAATAGAAATTAATAATTAAAGAAAAAAATACAATTAAAATACTTACATACATGCTTATACGGCCTCTCCTGACCGTGAACCGTCCTCGGATGCACTGGTGATCTCTTCTTCAGGAGAACGGCATCTTGCTCACCAAAGTCACCAATATGTGGTTTGTGTGATCTTGAAGAAGCAGAAGGATCAGTACACGCAGCTAAGGGCTCACCAACGTCATCAGGGTATTATTAAGCTTACAACATCACACACAGTACAAAATTTACTAATTATTTTACAAAATCTTTCATCTGAAATGCGTGACAATTAATGTAAACATAAAATTCACACAAAAAATTTTAATAGAAATTAAAAATTAAAGATAAAAAATACAATTAAAATACTTACATACATGCTTATACGGCCTCTCCTGACCGTGCACCGTCCTCGGATGCACTGGTGATCTCTTCTTCAGGAGAACGGCACCTTGCTCGCCATAGTCACCAATATGTGGTTCGTGTGATCTTGAAGAAGCAGAAGGATCAGTACACGTAGCTGAAGGCTCACCAACGTCATCGGGGTATTCGTCATCGCAATCTCAAAAGTTATCCTGTTAGTTAATCACGACGACATTTCGTTAGTTCCTAGTCTATCATACATCACGCATCCAAGGCCCTCATACAAAATCACACTACCACAACTTTAGTTAAAACACTTCACTTTCAAAAGTAATGCATACATCATCTCGCAACACATCTCACACATTCTCATACTTGTACTTGTACAAGTTCCCACGTTAGTAACGTGAACCAGGACTGCGCCTAATTTGTTCAAAGAACACATCTTCCGGGACAGCGCCCGCCACGCGCACAGGATGCACGTCTGCCAAGGCCCGCTTCTCAAGGTTGCTGGCCTCAGGAACACACCATGACCGCACTACATTGGCAGTCAGTTTCAACCAGCAAGGCACAAACATAAATTTCACAAAAAGATTTAAATAGAAATTAATAGTTAAAAAAATACAATTAAAATACTTACAAACATGCTTATACGGCCTCTCCTGACCGTGCACCGTCCTCGGATGCACTGGTGATCTCTTCTTCAGGAGAACGGCATCTTGCTCACCATAGTCACCAATATGTGGTTCGTGTGATCTTGAAGAAGCAGAAGGATCAGTACACGCAGCTGAGGGCTCACCAACGTCATCAGGGTATTATTAAGCTTACAACATCACACACAGTACAAAATTTACTAATTATTTTACAAAATCTTACATCTGAAATGCGTGACAATTAATGTTAACATAAAATTCACAAAAAAAATTGAATAGAAATTAAAAATTAAAGAAAAAAAATACAATTAAAATACTTACATACATGCTTATACGGCCTCTCATGACCGTGCACCGTCCTCGGATGCACTGGTGATCTCTTCTTCAGGAGAACGGCATCTTGCTCACCATAGTCACCAATATGTGGTTCGTGTGATCTTGAAGAAGCAGAAGGATCAGTACACGCAGCTGAGGGCTCACCAACGTCATCAGGGTATTATTAAGCTTACAACATCACACACAGTACAAAATTTACTAATTATTTTACAAAATCTTACATCTGAAATGCGTGACAATTAATGTAAACATAAGTTTCACAAAAAAAAATTTAAATAGAAATTAAAAATTAAAGAAAAAAAATACAATTAAAATACTTACATGCTTATACGGCCTCTCCTGACCGTGCACCGTCCTCGGATGCACTGGTGATCTCTTCTTCAGGAGAACAGCACCTTGCTCGCCATAGTCACCAATATGTGGTTCGTGTGATCTTGAAGAAGCAGAAGGATCAGTACACGTAGCTGAAGGCTCACCAACGTCATCGGGGTATTCGTCATCGCAATCTGTGCAAAAGTTATCCTGTTAGTTAATCACGACGACATTTTGTTAGTTCCTAGTCTATCATACATCACGCATCCAAGGCCCTCATACAAAATCACACTACCACAACTTTAGTTAAAACACTTCACTTTCAAAAGTAATGCATACATCATCTCACACATTCTCATACTTGAACTTGTACATGTTTCCACGTTAGTAACGTGCACCAGGACTGCGCCTGATGTGTTCAAAGAACACATCTTCCGGGACAGCGCCCTCCACGCGCACAGGATGCACGTCTGCCAAGGCCCGCTTCTCAAGGTTGCTGGCCTCAGGAACACACCATAACCGCACTACATTGGCAGTCAGTTTCAACCAGCAAGGCACACACTAGCCTGTTAACATAAATTTCACAAAAAAATTTAAATAGAAATTAATAGTTAAAAAAAATACAATTAAAATACTTACATACATGCTTATACGGCCTCTCCTGACCGTGCACCGTCCTCGGATGCACTGGTGTTCTCTTCTTCAGGAGAACGGCATCTTGCTCGCCATAGTCACCAATATGTGGTTCGTGTGTTCTTGAGGAAGCGGAAGGATCAGTACACGCACTTGAGGGCTCACCAACGTCATCAGGGTATTATTAATCTTACAAAATCACACACAGTACAAAATCTAAAATCTACAATGTGTGACAATTAATGTAAACAAGTTTCACAAAAAAATTTTAAATAGAAATTAAAAATTAAAGAAAAAAATACAATTAAAATACTTACATACATGCTTATACGGCCTCTCCTGACCGTGCACCGTCCTCGGATGCACTGGTGATCTCTTCTTCAGGAGAACGGCATCTTGCTCGCCATAGTCACCAATATGTGGTTCGTGTGTTCTTGAGGAAGCAGAAGGATCAGTACACGCAGCTGAAGGCTCACCAACCTCATCGGGGTATTCGTCATCGCAATCTGTGCAAAATAAATCCTGTTAGTTAATCACGACGACATTTCGTTAGTGCCTAGTCTATCATACATCACGCATCCAAGGCCCTCATACAAAATCACACTACCACAACTTTAGTTAAAACACTTCACTTTCAAAAGTAATGCATACATCATCTCACACATTCTCATACTTGAACTTGTACATGTTCCCACGTTAGTAACGTGAACGAGGACTGCGCCTGATGTGTTCAAAGAACACATCTTCCGGGACAGCGCCCTGCACGCGCACAGGATGCACGTCTGCCAAGGCCCACTTCTCAAGGTTGCTGGCCTCAGGAACACACCATGACCGCACTACATTGGCAGTCAGTTTCAACCAGCAAGGCACACACTAGCCTGTTAACATAAATTTCACAAAAAAATTTAAATAGAAATTAATAGTTAAAAAAATACAATTAAAATACTTACATACATGCTCATACGGCCTCTCCTGACCGTGCACCGTCCTCGGATGCACTGGTGATCTCTTCTTCAGGAGAACGGCATCTTGCTCGCCATAGTCACCAATATGTGGTTCGTGTGTTCTTGAGGAAGCGGAAAGATCAGTACACGCACTTGAGGGCTCACCAACGTCATCAGGGTATTATTAATCTTACAAAATCACACACAGTACAAAATCTAAAATCTACAATGTGTGACAATTAATGTAAACAAGTTTCACAAAAAATTTTTAAATAGAAATTAAAAATTAAAGAAAAAAATACAATTAAAATACTTACATACATGCTTATACGGCCTCTCCTGACCGTGCACCGTCCTCGGATGCACTGGTGATCTCTTCTTCAGGAGAACGGCATCTTGCTCGCCATAGTCACCAATATGTAGTTCGTGTGTTCTTGAGGAAGCAGAAGGATCAGTACACGCAGCTGAAGGCTCACCAACCTCATCGGGGTATTCGTCATCGCAATCTGTGCAAAATAAATCCTGTTAGTTAATCACGACGACATTTCGTTAGTGCCTAGTCAATCATACATCACGCATCCAAGGCCCTCATACAAAATCACACTACCACAACTTTAGTTAAAACACTTCACTTTCAAAAGTAATGCATACATCATCTCACACATTCTCATACTTGAACTTGTACAATATGTTCCCACGTTAGTAACGTGCACCAGGACTGCGCCTGATGTGTTCAAAGAACACATCTTCCGGGACAGCGCCCTCCACGCGCACAGGATGCACGTCTGCCAAGGCCCGCTTCTCAAGGTTGCTGGCCTCAGGAACACACCATGACCGCACTACATTGGCAGTCAGTTTCAACCAGCAAGGCACACACTAGCCTGTAAACATAAGTTTCACAAAAATTTTTAAATAGAAATTAAAAATTAACAAAAAATACAATTAAAATACTTACATACATGCTCATACGGCCTCTCCTGACCGTGCACCGTCCTCGGATGCACTGGTGATCTCTTCTTCAGGAGAACGGCATCTTGCTCGCCATAGTCACCAATATGTGGTTCGTGTGTTCTTGAGGAAGCGGAAAGATCAGTACACGCACTTGAGGGCTCACCAACGTCATCAGGGTATTATTAATCTTACAAAATCACACACAGTACAAAATCTAAAATCTACAATGTGTGACAATTAATGTAAACAAGTTTCACAAAAAAATTTTAAATAGAAATTAAAAATTAAAGAAAAAAATACAATTAAAATACTTACATACATGCTTATACGGCCTCTCCTGACCGTGCACCGTCCTCGCATGCACTGGTGATCTCTTCTTCAGGAGAACGGCATCTTGCTCGCCATAGTCACCAATATGTAGTTCGTGTGTTCTTGAGGAAGCAGAAGGATCAGTACACGCAGCTGAAGGCTCACCAACCTCATCGGGGTATTCGTCATCGCAATCTGTGCAAAATAAATCCTGTTAGTTAATCACGACGACATTTCGTTAGTGCCTAGTCAATCATACATCACGCATCCAAGGCCCTCATACAAAATCACACTACCACAACTTTAGTTAAAACACTTCACTTTCAAAAGTAATGCATACATCATCTCACACATTCTCATACTTGAACTTGTACAATATGTTCCCACGTTAGTAACGTGCACCAGGACTGCGCCTGATGTGTTCAAAGAACACATCTTCCGGGACAGCGCCCTCCACGCGCACAGGATGCACGTCTGCCAAGGCCCGCTTCTCAAGGTTGCTGGCCTCAGGAACACACCATGACCGCACTACATTGGCAGTCAGTTTCAACCAGCAAGGCACACACTAGCCTGTAAACATAAGATTTCACAAAAAATTTTAAATAGAAATTAAAAATTAACAAAAAATACAATTAAAATACTTACATACATGCTTATACGGCCTCTCCTGACCGTGCACCGTCCTCGGATGCACTGGTGATCTCTTCTTCAGGAGAACGGCATCTTGCTCACCATAGTCACCAATATGTGGTTCGTGTGATCTTGAAGAAGCAGAAGGATCAGTACACGCAGCTGAGGGCTCACCAACGTCATCAGGGTATTATTAATCTTACAAAATCACACACAGTACAAAATCTAAAATCTACAATGTGTGACAATTAATGTAAACAAGTTTCACAAAAAAATTTTAAATAGAAATTAAAAATTAAAAAGGAAAAAATACAATTAAAATACTTACATACATGCTTATACGGCCTCTCCTGACCGTGCACCGTCCTCGGATGCACTGGTGATCTCTTCTTCAGGAGAACGGCATCTTGCTCGCCATAGTCACCAATATGTGGTTCGTGTGTTCTTGAGGAAGCAGAAGGATCAGTACACGCAGCTGAAGGCTCACCAACCTCATCGGGGTATTCGTCATCGCAATCTGTGCAAAATAAATCCTGTTAGTTAATCACGACGACATTTCGTTAGTGCCTAGTCTATCATACATCACGCATCCAAGGCCCTCATACAAAATCACACTACCACAACTTTAGTTAAAACACTTCACTTTCAAAAGTAATGCATACATCATCTCACACATTCTCATACTTGAACTTGTACATGTTCCCACGTTAGTAACGTGAACGAGGACTGCGCCTGATGTGTTCAAAGAACACATCTTCCGGGACAGCGCCCTGCACGCGCACAGGATGCACGTCTGCCAAGGCCCACTTCTCAAGGTTGCTGGCCTCAGGAACACACCATGACCGCACTACATTGGCAGTCAGTTTCAACCAGCAAGGCACACACTAGCCTGTTAACATAAATTTCACAAAAAATTTAAATAGAAATTAATAGTTAAAAAAAATACAATTAAAATACTTACATACATGCTCATACGGCCTCTCCTGACCGTGCACCGTCCTCGGATGCACTGGTGATCTCTTCTTCAGGAGAACGGCATCTTGCTCGCCATAGTCACCAATATGTGGTTCGTGTGTTCTTGAGGAAGCGGAAAGATCAGTACACGCACTTGAGGGCTCACCAACGTCATCAGGGTATTATTAATCTTACAAAATCACACACAGTACAAAATCTAAAATCTACAATGTG